>OX103956.1:1450020-1915020 GCA_944470425.2 Schistosoma bovis
GTAACAACGTAGAACTTCGTACGTACGTACATCGGTTCGAGTTGCCACACCACATTAGCACAGAGATGCACTTGTCGATTCAAATCCCGTAGTGGTAGAGGTAATAAGATTATAAGCAGTAATCGGGAAGATTAGGGTTTGGAGATGTTATTTAAAGAGTATAATCCAGTGAAATAAATTTGGAAAGAGGAAAAAAGGGACATGAAGAATTCAGAAGATTAGAATTTGGGAGAACACAGAGAGTGGATGCACCTGCGCCATTGCAAACGATTTTGAGCCATGTCATTCAGGGTCTCTAACCATCGGTTGCTATCATCTCGCGGTCCCCAACCAGGAAGTATACAAGTGCACTTTAAATTGTAATCAATAATGAACCATGAAAAAAAGAAATAAATTATATCATCGTCTGTTATTTAATCATTTAAATAAAGATTAGAATTTTGTTTAATCAAATCAAATGTGAACTAGTCGAGTACTTATAAACTATATTATGATTGTATCATAGTGATAGTGGTAGTAAAAGTATAAGCATTGATCGGAAAGATTAGGCTTTGATTCAAAGAGTATAATCTAGTGTAATGAATTTGGAAAAATAATAAAAGGGACATGAAGAATTCAGAAGATTAGAGAACTTAAAGAATGGATGCACCTGCGCTGTCGCAAACGATTTTGACCCATGTGATCTAAGGTCTTTAACCATCGATTGTTATCATCATGCGGATCCAAACCACGTAGTCAACACCTGCCAACATGGCTCAGTCCACTTGTCAGTGACTTCATGGGTTTGTACTATGTTTCGGTCTGGCCATCCCAACATACTCCTACATCATGAAAACGAAGTAACAGACATGCTTGGATTATTATTCAAATCGTTCAACGAACTCTACATTATGCAAATGTCTTCATAGAATAAATTAAGAATGATAATGAATACATCACGATGCTATAACCATCTAGTTCAATGAAAGCAATACATGAATGTTTAATTTAGAGAGAATTATATATAAAACGATGTATCTAAATAAGTGTACAATGTATTAACTTACCAATGGATCAAATAATCTTATTAAACTATATGGTGGAAAATTAATTTCCGGTAATCGTTGTAATAATAAACGATTACATGAAAATCGAAATGGTGTTAATGTTTGCAATGATAAACCAAGAGCAACTTCATCCACTGTCATGTTACAATCTAAATGAATGGTAACTGTATCTACAAAAGAACAAAACAAAAAGTCATTAGTAATAATATTATCTGTGTGGGATTATAGAGATAAGTAAAATTTCATTAAGATCAAGAACCGATCTAAGCTAGACAATTATGAAAAACATGAGAACACTAAACAGCTGTTTTGTCCTACTGTTTATTATTATTTATTATTTATTTGAACACATAAATATTGGTACAAGAGAGCGCCAATATATATGCGCCACACAAAACAATGGGAATTCGAAGAGAAGTAGAAAGAAAAAAAAAGAAAAAAAAACTAAGAAACGCAAAAGAAAAAGAGAGTAATGACGAAGAGGTACAATCAGAAGAAATCTTTCAGGTAAGGGAGACACAACCACCTTTTATGAAGAAAGTAAAAGAAGGTTACAGCAGGATCGCCACTGGCTTCTATTCTGAGCCATATCTGATAACGTCTCTAGCCACTGTGTAGCACCATCTCTCGGACCCCAACCAGGGAGTCGTGAAGGACCAACACAAGCCAGTCCTTTGCAGCTTTCTTTCATGCCACGACACCATGTCATGCACTGACCACCTCTCCGCTTCTTCCAACCAGTCCCAGAGTCGGCAAATAATGCACGACGTGGAATTCTCTGGGGCGACATTCGGAGAACATGTCCAAGCCACCGAAGTCGGTGTTTCAAGATGGTGACACCAATTGCATTATCGTCTCTGTGACCGAACACACGATGCTGAACCTCTGCATTACTAACATGGTGTTGCCACTGAATGTCAGCAATCTTTCGGAGACAGCGATGATCGAACACAGAGAGTCGTCTAACGTCCTCAACTCGGAGAGGCCAGGTTTCACAAGCATAGAGCAAAACTGCTCTCACCGACGCGTTGTAGATCCGGCCTTTTACAGCCAGACTAACATCACGAAGGCGCCAAAGGTGGCCCAGATTGGCATAAGCCGCTCTGGCTTTCACTATTCGTGCATTGATCTCATCACTCACACCCCCACCAGCACTTATTCAGCTACCCAGATACACGAACTTCTCAACTACGTCTATCTGCTCACCGTCCAGGGTGAGTACAGGATTAGAATCCTGCCAGTCTTGTAGAAGTACTTTGCACTTCGAAGGTGCAAAGCACATACCATACATACGGACACTGATTGCCAACTGATTAAGTGCGGATTGCATGCCTTGGGCATTATCGCACAGTAAGACAATATCGTCCGCATACTCAAGGTCGAGAAGTCTTTCTCCAGGCAACAGATCCACACCACCATTACTTACATTCATCAGAGCTGTTTCCAGAATGTCATCGATGGCAAAGTTGAAGAGGAATGGTGAGATTGGGCAACCCTGCCTAACCCCACTGCTCGAATGGAACAATGGAGAGAGGTGGTTGTATGCCCTCACTCTGCCTGAGGTGTTTTTATACAGGGCTTTTAGGATGTTAATAAACTTCTCAGGCACACCCTTCTTCAATAGACAATCCCAGAGAACAGTCCTATCCAACGAATCGAAGGCAGCCCTGATGTCAAGAAACACTACGATTGTTGGCCTTTGAAAAGTATGGCGGTGTTCTAACATTTGGCGGAGGGTGAAGATATGATCAATACATCCTCGACCAGAACGAAACCCAGCCTGCTCCTCGCGAGTCAATCTTTCTCGGGTTTTGAACAACCTACGAAGAATGACGGAAGCCAATAGCTTGGACGCAATCGGAAGTAAACTTATCCCCCGATAGTTGTTACAAGAACGACGTGAACCCTTTTTAAAGATAGGGACAACTATCGACTCATTCCATGACGTTGGCACACTCTCTAATTCCCAAACCTTTGTAAACAACGTCGTCAATTCCTTAGTCAAAAAGTCACCACCATCTTTAAAAAGAGCCGGAGGTAAGTCATCTGGGCCAGGTGATTTGTAACGCTTCAAGAGTTGGAGTTCCTTGCGGACTTCCTCCTCATTTGGTGGATCAGTCGTCACCGGCCATGGAGGGCAGGACAGTCTGACCGATGTTGCCGGAGCAGCAGGCCAGTTGAACTGCCCTTCGAAAAATTCTGCCCATCGTCCAAGACGTCGATGGATGTTAGTGATTGGCATCCTATCATCCTCGCAGATTGTTTCACTCACACCAGACTTCTTGCTGCCAGTGGCTCGGATGAGTTGGAAGAGCTTCCGGTAATTACCAGATGCAGCTGCTGCTTCCAGCTCATTAGCACGCATCGACCACCAGGCTTCTCGGTCCTTACGCAAGCTTTGCCCGATTTCCTTACGTAACATCCTTCGTTTATGGTCAAACTCACGGTCACCCGGAGTAGACCGACGGGCTTCAATGAGTTGTAAGGAACCAGAAGAAACCCAGTGCTTAAAGCGGGACGTTTCGCAAACCCACAACTGACTGTTCCCGCCATTTTCATGGCGTCATGCAATTGCAACCAATGCTCATCTATACTTTTCGGTGGAGTGGTAGCTAGCCTAGAGGCTAGCTCGGTTCGATACTTACTTGCAACAGAAGTTGCAACCAGCTTGCTAACATCAATCCGTTGATGGCGTTCACTTCGTTGTCCACTGAAAAGTAAGGCAAGATTGGCGCAGACCAAGGCATGGTCAGAGTCCAGATAGGTACTCCAAAAGGAGCGGCAGTCTTGTACACAACCACGCCAGCGGTAGCTGATCGCGATGTGATCAATCTGAGTCCAGGCTTGAGATGCAGAGGGAGGACGCCAGGTGGCATATCGGCGATGACTGTGCCGAAAGTTAGTGCTAGCCAGAAACAGGTTGTGGTCTGTGCAAAGTTGCAGTAGACGGTCCCCGTTATCTGACCTGCGACCAACGAGTCCCCATCGGCCACCTAAACGACTCTCTTCTGTGCCTAGACGCCCGACCTGAGCATTCAAGTGAGACTACTTAGTAGTGCGCATACACTAATCATAGCATTAAACATTCATCACCACCTTAACACTCTCTCTGACTATACCTTGTTTATGCAGCAATCATAATGTTTCATGTATACCATAAGCAATATGAAGTTTTAGTTCATCCGTCTTTGTTTATAATATTGGGTTTTGAAGACTTGGTTTTTTTTATCCTCTGGTTACTGTTTGACATGTTATTTATGTTGCTCTTTTCCCCTATCTAATAGACTATTAACTTTTGTTTTTGGTAAACTAACGGTGTTTTGACACGTTTTAGTAACAGATAAGGTTTATCAAGCCAAATAAATTACTTGTTCTGACTTTGGCCAAACTAAGATTCAGTGTTTGACAGCCTAGAGATTAGCATAGAATTACATATGTAGACAAGTAATTCTTACATCCATGACCTTGCAATCAAAAATCAGACCCACAACCTCAGGTCTCGCGATCAAATGCTTAACTTCTAAACTACTCAGTCGGGATTCAATGATGTATATATCAATCTATAATATCTCCCAGTGTTTTCAGGGCTACTCTGGATTTTTTCGAGGAATATTTTTGATCACCGCATCACCTTTCGTCTTTCACAAAATAAGACTTCATCTTTGGATCTACTTGCCATATCGGTTATCCTCGTCATTACTATTACACCTGTCATCTTAATATCAATTTTAATTCTTACTCAAAATCAAGAATTGGTCTTAATTAAATCATCAATTGAAGCCTGGAAGCATTGGATGACTGTTTCATCCGTATCCACAACCTTGGGTCCGAGAATCGAATCTGGGACATTCGGTTTCGCGTAAGGACTCTCAACATCTAGCCCATTGAGCTGACATCCAATGGTATCGGTGTATAACATTGATTAATTTACTTATTACATAATTTTCCCATGTAATCCTTTTTCGCTGTTATTATTGATCAATAGTGTCTGGATTCATTTAATATTCTTTATATACATTCACAAGTACTACTGTATATTAGGGTAAAGCCTCAAGGGCATTTAATCGAAAACAATATTGTTTTCATACATATATTAGTCTTAGTTCATCACAATATGCACGCAAGGATGAACCGTAAAAAATGAGAGATACGGTGAAATGTATGACATATGAACTGGAATCTTGATCAGTAGTTTAAAGGGGTTACGTGAAAACAAACATGATTGGACTCACTGCTTGTTATTGTAGTAAATAAAATATTGTCTAGTCTATACTTTGGTTCTCTATTATTGATTATGAATGATGTATAATCTCCGTCCACAGTCTTATTATCGTGTAATAGTAGCACACTGAGGAAAAAAGAAAGTATTTTTTATTCCCCCTGTTATATCAGTTCATCAAAAAACTAGAAGATCATGTAATTAAAACCATGTGATGTTAAAAAATTGCAGTGATGAAGACTAATTTACCAAAGACGAAACTTTCAGTTGATGATATTGACTTTAAATCTTATTGGTTAGATTGTGTTCAATATCGATTTTGTTATGATAATACTGTATGTTTAAATTATAAAACAAAAATCACAATGCTACTACTACTACTACTAATGGTAGTAAATTGAATCGTGTCCTAAAATTGGAATAACCATATTTTTCCTTGGTGTTATTTTTTGTTGTTAACTAATAATTGTGTTTACATGCAATGAATATACAGCGAACACTTTTTATTATTTATTAATTATAGAACAGTAAGAAGCATCAATGTATTTTGTTCCCTTAAATTGTAACATCCCATACTTCAATGGAAATATTATTAACATAGTTTATGAGGAGAAGAAGAAAAAAAGTGCAAACATCTGGGTATATTATACAAATAGTAAACAAAGATAATTGGAAAAAAAAATCGATTATTTCAGTTGCTCACCGAGTTTCTGAAAATATATATATACATGTATGTGTGTATGTATATATATGATTTGTCAGTATAGGGTTGTGGAGATTATTAGGTTTTGGATTGAGATCATGAACCGATTGATGTTAGACCACCATTGAAAACCTGGAAGCATTGGATGGCCGTTTCGTCCTATTGTGAGACTCCTCAACAGTGCACATCCACGATCCCGCGGGCGGGATTCGAACACAAGGACTTCAGTATCACGTGTGAACGCTTAACCTCTAGGCCACTGAGCCAGTTTTCAACGGCGTTAATGTCTAACTTCAACCAATCCACGAAATTGCTCGACCATATTCCATTGAACTGAGGTAGATACCTGTCTCTACCTGGCACAGATTAGCTCTACTGGTCACTGGTTAAAGAATTACTTTCTTTATACTCTCTCTCTCATTTTAAATATTGATTATTCTACTTTATATATTAAAACAACTTTTTAAAGGTGATGTGTTGAATTTGCAAATTTCAGTTTTTACATTGAGTGCAAAACATTTTATAGTCTTCAAGTGTAGAAAATCTACAAAGCAGCTCTGTAAGTGAATAAGATGAATGTACTTATCTGTGTCATGTTCATCGTTAACCACCAAATGAGTACACATCACTCAACAGTTTGCTATGTTCTACTTTGTGATTGTGAAATGTAGTCCTTGAAATAAGAAGGGATTTGAAGATTTTTAACATTTGTCTCTGGAAAGTCATTCGTGTATGATCAAAACGACCAGATGAGAGATCTTGATACTAGAAGTAGGGTACTAGGTAAATATGGTAAACCAATTGGTGAGGTTGTCAATGTTGATCGACTAGGGTTATTGAGACATGCGTTATCTTTAACCGACCACCACCTAATATTTCAAAGATTGGAGGAAAACTAGGAATGGGGTTGACCGTTATTCTAAGCCACATTGTCAGATCCAGACTAACTGGTTACGGTTATTGACATCACCGTAAACAATGGTTTTAGATGTTGGTTGACGTTACAATAACGCGAATGAACTTGTGCCATCAATGACACTACTGCCATTTCAAGACTGGATGTCTCACCAATATTGGATCAACTCTCAACACTAGATATTATACCTTAACAGACTCACATTATTTTGGACACCACAATGAGACTGCATCTCCTTACGTTGCTCCACTGCTTTGTGGATTAGACATTTAGATCGAAGGCTCGGAGTGTGGCCTCCTTAAGGAAACCACCTGCTTCGGCCTGTGCACCCGGGTAGTATCACAGCTCACACACAAATAACTTATTCACTGAAATTTAAGCCTTTAATATAGGGAGAGGATAACTTTAGATTGTCTAAGATTACAATAGGAAATCATTATCTCCTGAGTAAGACAAGTTGGAATTTATGATTAACACATATCCCCGATGTTAAGATAGTTGGGAGAAGTTAACCAAAAGTCCTATTTTCACATTCATCAACTAGGTGTTTTGTAAAGTTTCACGTTACTAATATCTGTTGTTGGATTTGAAATTACACAATCCAATTTCACAGTCAGAGACATTCTAGTTGAATTATTCAATTCACAATCCATCTCTTAGAGGAATGAGATATTTACACCAACCAATCAGTTGTTAGGATATGATCTCAATTTATCAACTCTTTAGTCTTGATTTAATAATTGAATTCGTGAGTTAATTGAAGCTAATTTAATTTAGGAACTAATCTAAAAACGTATTATCGTGAAGTATTTTGTTTACGTCTCACAGATTAAAGACAAGCAACAGAAAGCTATACAATTCTCTAAATTGTACCACTTGACACGATCTAAAATGGTATCCGAAATTGTGTAGGAACTGATATGCCCAGAGTGATTCAAATCCATCGTCTATAATATTAAAGGTTGCTGACATTTCATTGCAGATAAACACAAAATCTAGAATATTCATTGTCAATTTCACTATCTATATTTTTAGCAGGAAGTTTCATAGTAGACAATTGAATTTGGGGGTTTGTTTCGTTGTTCTCACTGTTGTGTCCCGATAAGAATAATGAATGGTAATTTTTGGGATCCATTTATGGACCAATATTATGAGTATATTTTTATCGTATAATTGTTATGCAACTAAACTGTTCATATTCATACCCCTCTTATTATGAGCTTTATGTTGACCTATGAACTACTACCGTACGATTTACCATTCATGAATTATTCCCTGTCTGTTAATCGCTACCTCCCTCATTCACAGCCACTTCTGGCTAATTATTGTACAAATGTTATTTTCTATTTTATTGGTACGTTGTGGTCGGGTTGATTGGTATATAAACAGAGTATGCTTGAAATACAATGATTCATATCTCAGAGGCTGAGACTTGCGTTCTGAACTCAACTGACTGGGCTAGACAGGGAAGCAGGGCCAATCGGGACTCTAGGTCGTCCTTATGTGTTTTACGTGTCATTGATCCGATCGATAAGTCGCTGCCGTCAAATCTGCAGTCACACGTTACAACACTTACCCTACATGCTAACTTTCACAATTCACTATTCTAATGAGTTAACTCAAAACAACTGTCTACCAACCATCACCAAAGTCAAAATTTTCAATACAAATGTCAAGACACTTCTACTGTATGGGGCGGAAACCTAGAGAATTAAGAAAGCCATCATCCAGAAGATACAAGTGTTTATGTTGGGATATTTTCACGTCATAACAGTTTATTAACAATTGTCTACGCAAAATACTTCGGATCCATTGACCAGACACTATCTGCAACAACCTACTATGGGAGAGAACAAACCAGACTCCCGTGGAAGAAGAAATCAGGAAGAAGCGCTGGAAGTGGATAGGACACACGTTGAGGAAATCACCCAACTGCATCACAAGGCAATCCCTCATATGGAATCTTCACGGTCAAAGAAAAAGAGGAAGAACAAAGAACATATTACGTCGAGAAATGAAGACAGACATGAGAAAAATTGGATAGAACTGGAAAGGAAGGCCCAGGACAGGGTGGGTTGGAGAATGCTGGTCGGCGGCCTATACTCCGTTGAGAGTAACAAGCATAAGTAAGTAATGCGTTATCACAATATTTAAGTCAATCAGTCAGTTAACCAGTTCACTGTGAATCATTCACTTTACAGAAGTCACACTTGTTAGCTAAATGTTTTAAAAAAAAAGAATAAAATTATATAATAACTTATTACTCACCAAATTGTTTCCCATGTCCAATATCAGCTTCATGAAATGCATAAATAGTAGATATTCTAGAAAAATAAGCTTCAAGACGTTTTCTTGGTATACCAATATGTAAACTAGCCATTAAATGTTTACGTACACTTTCAGAATTACGATTTTCTGGTTTCATCCATAAAATAGGCAATCGAGATAATTCAATACTTACACGACAATCTGAATGAATTGTAAAACAGTTCAATATAAAGATATAATGTTCATATTGAACAGTATTAAACATTTTCTAACGAGAATAGAACAGGTTAGAATGAACATTAACCCTATACTATATCATGTAGTAATCAATCTCATTACCTATACAAAATAAGTAATTGATTAGTTAGTGAAATTCGGTTAGTATGTCAGTATATTTTGGGTCTGTCGTAGAATCGAGGGAGTACTGGTCCATTGGATTTCATTCTCCGTAACAGCACTATTCACCTCAATTGAACGAAAATTAGCAAAAGAAACTATATCCCTTCTGCTCAACAACGACACAAATCTCACTAAATACACGAAGCTACAAATTCAAAGTCTATTAGAACTCATCGATTTATGTCTAACAACATATTTTCAATTCAACAACAAAATCTACGAACAAACGAAAAGGACATCAATGAGATCACCAATATCAAGACTGACCGCAGAGGCAGTGATGCAAAGACTAGAAGCCGCGATACTACCAGTGATCAAGCCAAAAATTTAGATTCGTTATGTAGACGACACATTCGTCATCGTCAAAAAGAATGGGCTGGACAACACTTACAATCTGATCAACAACGTTTTCGATGACGTCAAGTTCACGATGGAACAGGAGTCAAACAATAAACTATCATTCTTGGATATGTCAGTTTACATGGTTTTGAAATATGTTTATTTATATGAGGATTAATGACTGTCTGAAAACACAATCAATGAAGTAAGACAAGGATCTATGGCCTAATACTTGTCATCACCATCAAGCTGGAAATTATTCCAGTTCATTAAATCTATAAGGCATCAAATTCAGTTCAATTCATGGTAGAATAAGACATAACAAATTCTGAGTACAAAGTAGATTGTTTAATCGGTATCAAACTTCCTGGTCCTTGAGTGAAGATCGAATTCAATTGACTAAGTTTCAATAGGTTTATTAATTTAAATAATTCAAAATTGCAGCACAGTTTGATTAATATTAGATAGTTGGATATAACTGCCAAAAATCATTATACATGGATTTCATGCAGGCTGGAACTCAACGAGAAAAATGTGCAATTCTGAACGAAATATTAATTACACCTAAAGAAACCAAAACTTATTCAATCTCTCAAACTCCCATGGTTTCAACCTCTAGTTTGAAAGTTATCTCACTCTCCTCCTTCTTACTTTACTAAACTTCGATCCTTAACCGAATTACTTATATTTTCATATCCTTTTCGACTACATTTTGT
Source organism: Schistosoma bovis (assembly GCA_944470425.2). NCBI lineage: Eukaryota > Metazoa > Platyhelminthes > Trematoda > Strigeidida > Schistosomatidae > Schistosoma > Schistosoma bovis. Next base: position 1,460,627 of record OX103956.1, read on the forward strand.
TTGATTGTATAACTCATTTTCATTTTCTTGTTGAAATCCTTGATGGGAATTCATTTCTGCTTTTTAAATAGTAATAATTAGTATTATCAGCATGGGATTCGAACCCAAGGCCTTCGGGATCATGGATACGCACTGCTGAGCCACACAATAGGATGAAACGGCTGTCCAGTAATTCTAGGTTTTCAATGGTGGTTTAACAGCAATCGGTTCATGATCTCAATCAAAAATAATAATGATATTTTCTTGTACTTCAATCTGCTTTGCTTATAGGTTACTATGTCCAGTAAATTACTATTGTTATTACTAGCGTATATATTTATTAAGTGAAGAGGTTTTATAGAGATAAGTTCGATTCGTAAATTGAATTCGCCACAGATTGATCTTAGTTGAAATGCCATTGAAAATTATGGAGCACTGAATATGTTGTAAGTGAAACTGTTGTCACCAATAGTATAATTTGATCGCTTCATGTCGCAAATTAATTAATGCTGAACTTATACTATAAGATGCTAACGCAGTGGTTCTAATAGTCAAGCATTCGCTATAAAATCTGAAGGTCCTGAGTTTGATTTGTAATTCAGTAGTAGGTGTTCATTGCTAAGAGTCACAGGACTTTCACGTTCTATGGAGAATGCTTTACTATTCGAACCACTAGGTCCGTGGTCCCTTGGCTTTCGATAATACTTTAAATAAGGTCAATCTTTGATGAATACAGACTGTATATTGAATATACTATTGAATGTTACTGTAGAGAATGAACGCATATATTTGCAACTGTACAGCTTTGAGAATTAATTTGTCGTAAAATAGAATTCTTCTGTGAACCATTTCCCTTTGTTTGATATTCCAAAGTAAATGTTTCCCCAGTTACGTATAACATAAGGCAAATCTGCAATAGGTCGTGTTTTATCATGAAGTGACAGAAGTCGACAAGTGAAGTGAATCCCTACATACCATAAGACCTTAAGATCATATATTCCATCTTGCATCCTTGATACAACAACCCTACTTATCTTCTTTCTAACTCCGGGCTAATGCAAATGACTAATTTTTCTACAACGACGATCTTTGAGCGACGCCAAAATGACCTTGGGAATGTCTACCTACTTAATAGGGCTAAATGAAGGTTATAAAGCAATTTGAAGAATAAAGGCAATGATTTACAGCTGATGGTAGGGGTTAGGATTTAGATTTATGGTTTTCATCACAAACTGACATCAGCTAAAATGCCAAGACACTATTTGGACGAATGGGTAAGTGAATTTCGCGCCAAAATCTAAGACCTGTTGTCTTAAATCTGACTGGTTAGTCCATAAATGATAGTCTCGCCGATATTGCACACACATTGAATATTGTAAAGCAGATGCTCTGCAAATTCACGGATAAGTATCTTAATCTAAAATAGTGTAGTGTTGGTTACTATGTTAAGCCCATATAATTTATTCTAGCTTCTGGATAGGTCAATTTATCCATTCATCTTGAGTCAAATTTTGACCATGTTAATTATTCACTTGCCAACCTTGACTGTTTCTATATGAGCGTATGTGTTTCACTTCATATCCCATTCATCAAATATTTGTAACTTATTTTTGTTGGACTATAAATATTGACTGACTACATGCCTTCTCCACTGTGCATCATTTCATTCCTTTGATCGTCTTCTTGAATCAATGATTGTACAAAATAAACGTATTCACAATGCTTTCTCGCATTTGACTTATTTTAATTCCTTTGTTGAATAACATGAGTTAAGTTGATAATTCTATACGAGGATAGTCAGGATATAAGTATATTTTAACAACAATCATTCATACAATCTAACTGAAGTTAGATACAGGGGTTATCAAAGTGGTGAGCCCATCAGTAAGTAAGTCAGCTACAACGCAGGACCAGGCACATATATGCATCGGTCCAAGTTGCCACACCGCATTAACACAACAAGATGAACACCGGATTCATAGGAGTAGTTAAGTCAATGGTGGTAATATATAAAAGAAAGAGTACATATAAGGATATAGTACAGGAAGAAAGAATTAGTTGGTAGAAAGAAAGACATAAAGCAATTTTAATGTCTTGGTTCAAGGGAAGACGAAGAGTGTATACACCAACGCCACTGTGATCGATTCTGAGTCATGTCACCCACAATCTCCAACCATTGGTTACCATAGTCATACGGACCCCAACCAAGTAGTCTGCATCAACCAACATGGCTCAGATTAGAAGTTAGTAACTTCAAGCAGTGATGCCACGTTTTGGTTTGGCCGCCTTTAAATTCCTTTCAACCATCCCCAACGCCGGTTAGCATTACATGTCGTGGTAATAGGTGTTCAGGCATACGTAACACGTGGCCCAACCATCTCAGTCGATGAAGATTCACAACCTCATCAACTGATTTGCCACCATTCCCTAATACCCTGGCGACCAACCTCACTATTACTTACCCGATGATCCCAGCAGACATCAGCAATATTTCTAAGGCATCTGTAGTCAAATACTAGTATAGTTTACGAGTATCTTCTACTCTTAATGGTCATGTTTCGCTGCCGTAAATTAAAACAGAACGGAATGCCGCGCATTCTACTCATCCTTTTATTGATAGACGGATATCTCGCCTTCGCTATAGGTGACGTACGTTGGCAAAAGCCAAACGAGCTTTTAGAATCCGTACTGAGATTTCGTCAGACACCAACCCATTAAGGCTGATCAGACTTCCAAGACAAGTGAAGTTGTCAACGCGTTCGACTACTTCACTCCCTAACCTTAGTTCAGGTGTTGACGCAGACCAGTCCTAAAGCAACAACTTGCATTTAGAGGGAGATGAGCGCATTCCAAACATTCTGGCATTGTTGCTTAGTGCTATCAGAAGACTTTGCATTTTATCAGCGTCTTCACCAAACAGGACTATGTCATCTGCATATTCTAAGTGGACCTCCTGGAAGGAGATCAATACCCGAGAATTCAGTCGACGAGAATGTTATTTCCATCAGTAGGTCTATGATGAAGTTAAACAAAAATAGAGAAAGTGAACAGCCGATAAGTATGCCTGTGTTCTAGAACCTGACGAATGGTGAATATGTAGTGGTGAACCCATCAATCACGATCATTTGTCCAATTTAATTGAAATCAAAGTATAGTATCAATCGATTTTCAATTCATAAATATAATAAATCAATAAAATAATTATTACATAATAATTCTATCTTACCTTCTTCAAATCCAGTAAAATCAACTGATTTTAATTTACAACCTGATTGTCTTGTTAAAAAGCCTAATATAAATCCATCTAATAAACTTGGTCCTTTAACTAATGTATTACGATTACCATATTCATTTTCAGGGCTTACTAATACAAATGTTGGTTTAGTCATATAATTTAAACTAAGTGGATATTCTTCATTTGGTATTAATTGTTTTATAATTAATTGTTCACATGGCCAATTTGCTATGATACCAGTTATTGCTGAACAATCTCTTTGTAATATTGCTTCAGATAATAAATTAATTAATACAGTAACTGGGAGATCATGACATGTTAATGGAGGTGTATTTGTACAATGATTATTAGTTTTATGTATATCCTTATTATTATTATTATCACCAGCATAATCATCATCATCATCATGATTATTATTTAATGAATGTTTTTGTTTACGTTTTCTATTTTTAGATTTACAACGATCAGTTTTACATCGAGGTTCACGTGATGATACACTTGCTGATCGTCTTGATCCTGAAGTTGATGTTTCTATTGATGTAGTCGATGAAGTAGGAAAATTCTGTGTAGGATTTGATTGTAGATCACGAGAACTAAATAAGTAACTAACTATATTACGTAATGATGAACGTCGAGTAGGTAGCATACATGGCCAATCACGAATTAAACGTGCCATACAAATTTCTGCCAAACTTCTATATGAAAAATAAATAAATAAGTGTAACTTTATTAGAAAATAGATGAATTAGTAGCTTTTTTTCTAACGCAGTGGTAATACCTCTAACAGTGGATGACGGAGGTCTGAATCTCATTGAAAATATTTTAATACCTTCCTTAAGATTGGTCATACAACTTGCTGGTAAAGGACATTAACTAGCTGGAAATCTAGACTCATTTCTTTCGAATTTTTGAATAATTCCTTGATGATTAAAATAGTTTAGATCATGAGTCAGTTCAAGCTAGACCGCCATGAAAAATCTGGAAGCACCGTTTAACGGCCATTCCGTCCTATTGTGGAACTCCTCAGTGGCAGTGCGCATCCACGGCCCCGTCTCGCGTGATTCAAACCCAGGATCGATCAGTCTCGCGCGCGATCCCTTTACCACTAGACAACTGAGCCGGTATCGAACGGTGTTAATGGCTAACTTCAACTAATCCACGAAACTGAGCGACACATCCACCATCGTCATCAGTGAGTTCAACCGGGTCCGTTGTGAGATAGTAACTAAACTATTGAAATTACTAAAATCTCCACAAAACTCCTTCTGATTAAAATTGAGCAAATCCGAAAATCTGAACAGTGTTGGATAGTGAATAGCAAGGAAATACAGGAAGTGCGTTTCATCCTGTTTTGGACTATTAGTCAAATATACTTCAGTGTTTAATCAAGTACATTTCGCTTCAAACGTTCAACATTTTATCCACTTAATTAACTAAATCCAGATAGTCACAAGGTTTTACGACGGGTTAAGTTTTTCTTCGTCTATAAGAGCTGTTAATATTAAAGAATGTAAGTCCTTGGTCTTATTTAAGGGTCAAAAAAGAAATGATTCAAGAAACCCTTACAAATAAATTGAATCTATAAGTTTCAAATATTTTCTCACTGATGAATATACGTAATCTTCAAACATTATTTTGGATGTTTGAATATCATCGCACTTCTCTCAATTTGGTCCATTAGGTAGTATCAATATGCTCTCATGCTCAATTTATGGCTTAAGATAGATCTCATGAACTTATTAATTGCTAAGTGTTACAATTAAATCATGATGTTACTATGACAACTACAATCTCATGATTAGATGACTGACCTTTAGTAGAAAACAATTTAGCGTTTAATATTTTTTTCCATATATATCCATGTATTGTCATGTCTCTAAGCGGTTAGTTGACGTCCAACATGGAATATCTAACACAATACCTTAATACAGTTTTGAATCATCTGTTGATATGATCAATTGATCAACGCTAAAATAAGTTTACCTTCTGACTTTTGACTACTTATTTCACTTAAATATCTTGTCCAAAAATATATTCTAAATACCAAGAGCTTTTACTTCATCTATGTCATACTGATAACTCATTCACTTTACGAAAGTAACCAAAAACTGTGATTTCCTACTTGGATAGCTATTATGGATGAAACCTAGCATGTATCGATCCTGTCCAACCCAAAGCTCGAACTCAGTACCAATCGATTTAAGTCGGAGAACCACAGAATTAGTGTAAATATTGAACCAATAACCTATAGAAAGTCTGGTATTTGGATAGTTTCAATAAGGAAGCCAATATGTGAACACAAGTCTATTCAGATGATAAGGTTTAAATGAGACAAGACTTGTGTTTTGTATTCAGTATACTTATTCTACATATTTTGTAACAGACGATCTCGATATTTCCATTCAAGAAGATTCATATTCTGACGGAGCCTAAACAATTCAAACTTGAATACAAATAGCAGGAAAGTCTAAACCCATGGGACAATGAAACATAAGAATTGGGACATGAACAATTTCATAAAAGTCACTAGAATGTATGGTGCGTATAAGAAAAAAGAAGTACAACAATGAACAGGAATTAGTGTATGATAGTGAAATAACAATAATGGGAGAGACATTACAGTACAGCCACAGAGAATTCTTCTACTTCAAGAAGTTACGTCTTTTTTATGGAGAAAGTAAAAGATAGTTACAGAAAGATCGCCACTGACTTCTATTCTGAGCCACATCTGATCGTCTCTAATCACTGTGTTGCACCACCTCTAGGATCCCAACCAGGAAGTCGTGCCCCCAAATGCCCTGGTATGGCCGAGAGTGGGGAGAGTCCGCTCTCCCTCTCGAAATGCTCTCACATGACCACGCGTATATAGCCTCTGACAGAGAACTCCTACTCACTGCCTTCAAGTGGCCACAGTATTGTTTACGAAATTAAGAGGACGAAAAGCGAATGTCCTGCGCTTTAACCGTATTCCAAACCAATGGTACACATGGGCTCCAGTATCCTAAAGGAACAAATGGTGTATGAACCAATCGTTGGTCACCGGCTACCATGGGGCGGCATCTCTTCACGATGCTCCACTGCCTTGTGGGTCAGACCTTCAGGCCGAAGGTTCCGGGTGTGGCTCCCCAAGAAAACCACCTGTTTCGGTTCGGGCACCCGGGCAGCACCACAGCCCTCACACATATCGAATGAGATTTGTGTGGCGCATATGTATTTGGTGCCTCCTTGTACTAATATCTATGTGTTAAAATAAATAAATAAATAAATAATAGTCGTGTAGGAACAACAGAAACCAGTCTAGTACAGCCATCTTTCATACCACAACACCATGTCATACCCTGAACACATCTCCGCTTTTTCCAACCAGTCCCAGAGTCGGCAAATAATGCACGATGCGGAATTCTCTGGGACGACATTCGTAGAACATGTCCAAGCCACTGAAGTCGATGTCCCAAGATAGTGACATTAATTGAATTATCGTCACTGTACTCAAACACACGATGCCGAACCTCTGCATTACTAACATGGTGTTGCCACCGGATGTCAGCCACCCTTCGGAGACAACGATAATGAAACACAGAGAGTCGTCTAACATCCTCAACTCGGAAAAGTCAGGTTTCACGAGTATAGAGCAGAACTGCTCTCACCGACGCGTTGTAGATCCGACCTTTTACAGCCAGACTAACATCACGAATACACTAAAGATAGCCCAGATTGTCATAAGCCGCTTCGGCTTTCACTATACGTGAATTGATCTCACCACTCATGCCACCACCAACACTTATATAGCTACCCATATACATGAACTTCTCGACTACTTCTATCTGCTCATTATCCAGGATTAGTGCAAGATCAAGGTCCTATCAGTCATGTAAAAGTACTTTGCACTTAGAAAGTGTAAATGTTAACCATTTTACATTCAAATGATCAAATACTATTTAATCAAATTCATAAAACTAGTTAATAGATTTTAAAACTTACCTAGGAGTACAAATAATTTCATTACCTTCAGGATTCCATTGTATTTCACCTGTATGTAAATCTCTTTCTAATAAATAACGACAATGTCCTACTGGTACCCATATATGATCTGGTCTTTTAAGTAATCGTTTAGTTGTAGCATAAATTGGTAATCGTCTATTATTCAATAAAAGCATAGAACTATGATGATGTTGATGATGATGATGATGATGATGTGTTGAATTCCTATTTGTCATTTGTATAAATGAATGATTTATTCTATCATTTAAATGTCTATTTGTTCCAGTTAATTGTATTGTATTATTATTATTATTTTGATTTAATGATGAATTCATTGTTGTATCACCATCTAATGATTTAGCTGTACGTCGTAGACGATAAATATAATCATTATTATTATTATTTGTATATTTCGGTGATGATCTACCACTTTCTTCACTATCTTTCCATGTATAATCCACAAGTGTTAAACAACTATGCATTATTATTATTGAATACGTAGATCCAAAGCTTAAACGTTAATGAACATTCAAGTATTTATATAGATGGACATCATTAAATTATTGATTTTTTTTTTCAAAATATTTTAAATGGGGGGGGGGAATGTGAACGACATAACTATTCGTTCTTTTATTCAATATTATTTACAGACATATCAGCTTAACCAATCAAACGAAGTCATGTGATCTCAAGATGCACAAAGGATTTATTGATCGTTGAAATAGGTAATAGGGAAATGAGGAAGGGGGAGGGGAGAATAATAACAGTAATTTTGGATAGTTTTATGATAACATAAGAAAGTAATGTGGAGAATATGATCTTTAGAATTGTCGAAGATAAAAGTATCATAATCCTTTTGCTTTTAATTGTGCTATGTTTCTATGTGGGATTCATAATCGATCGGTGGGTATAAGTAAGAGTGGGTGATTAACCCGTCTCTACCAGTCGGGTTACCGCTCACATTAGTTCATGAGTCATTCGTCTCATTATCCAGGAGGCAAGACGCGGATGTATGAGTCGGATTTTGCGTACAGGTGAAACACAATGGAGTTTGATCTTCTTTATACTACTTACTTACGCCTGTTAATCCTCGTGGTGGAGCATGGACCACCCATCAATATTGTTCAGCCAATTCTGTTCCGGATAATCCTTTCCAGTTATTATTTCGTACTTTTTATGTCTGCTTCCAATTCTCAGTGTTGTATATTCTTTGGCCTTCCTTCTATTTCATTTCCCTTCAAGATTCCAAGTTAGTGGTATTATACTCTCTGAGCTGTATAACTTCATTGAGTAGCTTTCATCATCATCTTGGACAAAATCATCAGCGACTCTACTTAATGTAACAGATGACCTATCCAGTTATTTCACATGAGTTCTATGAGTCCATTATCTTTGATTGGTCGTCTTTCTGTTGTTTTTTTTGTACTGCATTCCTTTTGACTTTTATTTGTGGTTGAATTGAAGTTCTCTCAATTCACAGTTTCGTAGTTTAGTTAATCACGATACAAATGGTGATTAGAAACAAAAAGTGATAAGGAAATAAATTGTATCAAAACTATCCTGAATTCACTTGGTATTGTTTGGCTTGTATCTTCCCATTGAGGTTTTAGACTGCAATTGATCAGTCTGTTATTGGCATATGTGCATCCTGTGAGGATTGCCTCGATATTGCCTTAATTCACAAGCTTTTATAAGCAATGATGGTTAGTGGCTAGGAAAGCAATACCAAGTGAATCTAAATTCACCCGATTGCACAAGCAAGTGGCTATCAGGACTCAGTAGCTGAGTGGATAACGCGATGGTGTTTGAAGCGAATGTTACTGGGTTCGAGTCCCAGGGTGAACATCAACTCTGAGATGCAGGTACATCCAGCTGACGAGTCACAAATAGGACGAAACGCGCGTCCTGGATTCTACTGCTAGTCATTATCCATCTTTGCTTATAAAAACTATCCCGAGTTTGAATTGAGTTCAATAACTTCATCAAAGTTGGATTGTGATTAATAGTGAAATCTAGAACTTTCACTTCGACCTATATAAGACTAGTTATCACAAAAGTACCTTCATCCAAGTGTTGATGTTCACATCTAGAAGTGAACCTAATACTTTTCTCTTTAATGTCAACGCATTACTGTCGATCCATACAGCCACCAATTTGTCCAAAGGTTTTAAATTTCTCGTCGTTGATATGCACGATTATAAACAGGACCGAAAGAGCTTTCTGGATTTCATTAGAAACACAATCAAACATTGGTTAAGTTACATAACTCTATCGACAAAAATAGATCGATTACTATCTATTCGAACATTATAGTTTACGTCCTTAATTCTTCTTACTTTTAACTCCATGTCGAAATTATGGGCTAGGAAAATGCTAAGTATATTAGAAAAATCTTAGAAACATTGCAATTAGATAAGATGCTGATTGTTATGTCGAAAGAAAAAAGATCTGATTTTAGCTCTGGTTGTATTGGCTTCATTGTAATAAGACCGTAATGACAAGGAAGTATTTTCACAGATTGAACTCATGAGTCAGTTGAAGCTAGACCACCATTGAAAACCTGGAAGCACTGGACGGCCGTTTCGTCCTAGTATGGGACTCCTCAGCAGTGCGCATCCACGACCCCGCACCACCCGGGGCTCGTGGGTGGGCTCGAACCCAGGACCTACTGGCTTCGCGCGCGAGCACTTAACCATTAGACCACTGAGCCGGCATCCAACGGTGTTAATGTCTAACTTAAACCAATCCACGAAGTTGCGCTACCTTACACCATTGTGTACGCAACTTCGTGGATTGGTTTAAGTTAGACATTAACACCGTTGGATGCCGGCTCAGTGGTCTAATGGTTAAGTGCTCGCGCGCGAAGCCAGTAGGTCCTGGGTTCGAGCCCACCCACGAGCCCCGGGTGGTGCGGGGTCGTGGATGCGCACTGCTGAGGAGTCCCATACTAGGACGAAACGGCCGTCCAGTGCTTCCAGGTTTTCAATGGTGGTCTAGCTTCAACTGACTCATGAGTTCAATCTGTGAAATTTTCTAAAAATTTCCACAAAACACATTCTGATAATGACAAGGAAGTAGTTGTATGATATCTTTTGTTCGATTACCGATCAGTCCATTAGTATTCCCAGTAGGACCGGTAACCATCTAAACACCAACTAATATATCGATCAATGAACTGTAACCAAGATGTTAACACTTGTTGCTCGTCGAGTTCATTCTAATCCACCGTTCAATCACATGGTGAAGATATAAGTAAGTCAGTTCTCTATTATAATTAATCATAACTCAAAACTACTACTTGAAATGTTTAACAACACAAGAACACAATTCAGAGAATTATAATGTATACATAACTATGCCATAAATGGTGAGACTATAATTTATGGACGACCTTTGAGCGACGTTAAAGAGACCTTGAGGATGTTCATCTTCATACTACGGTTAAATGAGGGTTATAAACCAGTGTGAAGAATTAGGGTTATTATTGACAGTTGATAGTTAAGGTTTTCAATACAAACTGATATCAGCTCAAATGCTAAATTGGTATTTACTTAAATTTCGCGCCAAAATTCAAGACGTGTTATCTTAAATCTAATTGGTTGGTTCATAAGTTATGATTTTGCCTCATAAGTAATACAAGACAATGGAACAGAAAGATAATTCATGATAAATTTGGAATAAGAAGATGAATAACAATGAACGAAAGCTTAGAAATATAGAAGAATATCAAAATACAATAATGAAAGCTCTTAACCACTAGACCATTAAGCCAGTATCCAACGGTGTTAATGTCTAACTTCAAATGATCCATGAAATTGAGCGAAATTGGCCGTTCAATGCTTTCAGGTTTGTCATGATGGTCTAGCTTCAATTGACTCATGATCTTAACTATTGAAATAAACTCAATCATTAGACCATTGACTACACTATATCAATGTTAGTGACTAAGACAACTGGACAGGTTCTGTTTTACAACACGCTAAGTAGTTTAAAGGTATTATTCTTTAAACTTAACCATTTTTCGGACTATTAATTTGAATATGTAATTGTAGAACCTGAAAAGAATTCATTGCTTGATAGTTTGGTCGAACAGTAAGTAGTCTAGAACAATGAAGAAGAACTTAAGATCAATTATTACGTCGAGACTCTAATTTATGGACGAGCCAAACAGAAGCATTACAGAAATTTCAAGATCACAGCGCCAACTTCAGTGCTCAATGCTAACATACGATAGGTTCATAGAGAATTTTGTACAAAACGTGATAGTTGAGAGGCTATAACAAATAAAACGGCTAGACTATCATTTGTGGACGAATCAATCTGGTATAAGATAATAGATCTCGGATTTTAACGCGAAAGCCTTTCATCTATTTGGCTAAATACATTTCTAGCATTATAGCTGATGTCAGTTCGTGATGAAAACCCCATATATAATTCCTAACTAAGGCGAATTATGACAATTATTGCGAACTGGATAATAAAAGCACCAGTAACACTGGATGCAGTCAGGTACTACGATATATTCGGATGATTGGAGAGCGTGCAGACTCCTACATAGACTTGGTTATGTGCATCGTGTCGTTATCCACAAGTAGCATTTTGTGTACTCGACAACCGGAGTGCACATAAACAATATTGAAGCTATGTGGTCGAGGCTGAAAGAGTTTTTGAGACTTTATCATGGTTCCTGAGGCCGACTATTCTGTAGTCGTATAGATGATTTCCTCTACTGCATGCATTACGATTTTAGAACCTCTGAACCTCTTTCTAACCCTGACAAGTATTTGAACCACCTATAAGAAGTGTATCCACTTTATTTCCTTGGTTTTGTATAACATATTTTTACTCTATACTGACTGTTTGCTGACTGGCTAATAGTTCTCAAGATTACTTAAGATTCGTTCACAGGTCGTCGTCCATAAATTAGAGTCTCGCCATTATTACTAGTTCAAGATCGTTATTATATTTCAGATACATATTTATCGTAAACCCATTGAATAAGTTTTTTATTATTATTTCTCTCTACTCTTTATAATTTAGATGAACTCAAAGCAACTATCAATCAATAACAAAAAGTGTGTTCTACTGTATGGAGCCAAAACTTGAAGAACTACCACAACCATCATCAAAAGTGTACAAATATTTATAAACAACTGTCTACTCAAGATAGTTAATGTTCGTTGAGCGGATACCATAAGTAACAGTCTCCTGTAGGAGAGGGCAAACAAGCTTTCAGAAGAAGAGGAAATTAGGAAAAGACTTTGGATGTGCATAGGACACACATGAATAAAGTCATCGAACTACATCATGAAGCAGTCCGTAATTTGGAATCCTGAAAGGAAACAACAAAGAAGAAGAGCAAACATCACATTGCGTCAAAAATTGGAAACGGACATTGAAAGGATAAATACCAACTGAAAAGGATTGTCCAGTATAGATTTGGATAAAGTATGCTGGTAAGTGGCCTATGCTTCTTCACGAAAGGTAACAGACGTAAATAAAGAAGTAAATAAGTCATCTTCAAATCTGTACAAAACACTTGATACTTGTTTTTGTCTTAAAGCTAAATAGAAAGAGAAAAAAAAGTGCCAAAGGCTGGATAAAATCTGTGTTGTTGTTTATGAAAAGATCATATGATCATATGATCACTTGTTGTCAGGCTAGTCAAAGTATAATATTGTTAGACATGTACTTTGTATGGTGTTCACTTTACATTTTGATGACCTTAAAGGTCATTTATTGTAGTAAAAAGATGTACATCAAAATGGTAATCATAAAACAATCCATATCATCTGAAGTATACTGTACAGATTATAATGAAACAATAAATGACTTTGGCTAGCAGTGGAATCCAGGACGCGCGTTTCGTCCTGTTTGGGACTCGTCAGCTAGATGTACATGCATTTGAGTTGATGTTCACTCTGGGACTCGAACTCAGTACCGTTGACTTCAAACGCCATCGCGTTATCCACTTAGCTACTGAGTCCTGATAGCCAATTGCTTGTGCAATGGGTTGAAGTTTAATTCACTTATAATGCTTGTAAATTAAGGCAATATCGAGGCATACGCACAGTATGCACATATGCCAATAACAGACTGATCAATTTCAGTCCAAAAACATCAATGGGAAGATTCAAGTAAAACAATATCAAGTGAAATAAGTGACTTTGGTTTCATATGTTATCACATGGCTTGTTTGTTTATATTTTGACGGATTAATAACATTTAAAATATTCATGAAAGGTAACCTGTAGATAGATAGATATATGCAATTCACATTTATTGTACATCCTTAAATGAGATTTCATTATAATAATACAGGGGGCGGTCAAACCAACAAGTGGCATCAGTCCTAAAAGTTACTAAATTCTAGTCTGAGCCATGTTGGTAGATGCAGTCTACTCGGTTGGGGTCCACGTGACTATCGTAAACAATGGTTGGAGACTCTTAGTGACATGGCTCAGAATCGATAATAATGGCGTAGGTGTATACACTTTCTGTCTTCCCTTAAACTGTGAGATTAAAATCACTTCATATCTTTCTTTCTGCGAACTAATTCTTTCTTCCTGTACTGTATCTTTATATGCAATCTTTATTTGATATATTACCGCCACTGAATTAACTACTTCTGTGAATTCCATGTTCATCTTGCTGTTTGAATGAGGTCTGGCAACTTGGATTGATGCATTTATATGTGCCTGGTCCTACGTTGTAGCTGACTGACTGACTGACTATCATACTGTGGTATTATTTTAGTGCATGCTACTGATGTTGACAGATATAAGTAGTCCGTATTATCAACCTAAAGTGAAATACCTATCGACTGTAGGTTAAGAAGATCGATGAAAAGCGAAAGAGAACAAAGAATGATTGCTGTGGAAAAGAAAGAACAATGAAGTTTGAGACGATTGACTGATATTTTGCAAATGAAGTTTTTACTGTATGGTTCTCAGATTTTACTAAAATGTTCTGTAATTTAATGTTCAAGTATATTCGATTGTCCCTACTTGTGTTCTCGTTCACTGCATTATTTGTTATATCCCGACGAGGATAGAGGATGGTAACTATCGGGATCTATTTATGTACTAGTACTACACATATATTTTTAATGTGTAGTTGTCAAGTAACTAAATTATGTATATTCATGTTACTCCCATTATAAGCTATATTTTAACTCTCTCAATTACAATCTCCCACATTCACAGCCACTTTTGGCTAATTCATGTACAAATGTTGTTTTCTATTTTATGGTACGATTTGGTCTGTTTGGTTTGTATATAAACCGAGTATGTTTGAAATCCATGATTCATATCGCAGAGGCTGACATTGGTGTTCTGGGCTCAACAGGCAGGGGGTTAAGCAGGAAGCAGGACAGATCAGTACTCTAGACTGCTCGTATGAGTTTTATGCATCATTAGTCCTATCGATAATTCACTACTCTCTAATTGACGGTATCATTACATGTATTACATTAACAGGGCATACAGGTCATAAGTTATAAGTTAGTATATTTATTGGATAGACTAGTATATACTCATACAACAGTTAAACATTACTGTATACTTGACCACTGAGCCGGCATCCAATGGTGGTAATGTTTAACCTCATGAGAAAATTCTCACAGTTCTGGTGGGAAGCCGTGGCCAGTGGAGCTAATCTGTGTCGGGTAGAAACAGGTATCTACCTCAGTACAATGGAAGATGGCCGCGCAACTTCGTGGATTGGTTGAGATTAGACATCAATACCATTGGATGCGGGCTCAGTGGTCCAGTAGATTAAGCGTTCGCGCGCGAGACCGAAGTCCCTGTGTTCGGATCCCGCTCGTGGGATCGTGAATGCGCACTGCCACTGAGGAGTCCCATAATAGAATGAAACGGCTGTCCAATGCTCCCAGGTTTTCAATAGTTGTCTAACTTCAATCGGTTCATGATCTCAATCAAAACTTAACAATCTCCACAACCCCTATACTGATAATTATCACTAGTGACTAGCTTCGTGAGAAAATTCTCGGAGTTCTGGTTAGACATTACTGTATACATTTATGATGGATATAAGTAAGTATTAGGCTACTACAAACATGATAGCATTTTCTAGCAAGTTAAGTTAGATTAATTCCTGCCTACAGGAATCCTTGTGATCATATATAACCTTGTCTCTTGTACTTTATAGTTCACTAATTCTTATGATGTGATAAATTCGAATGATCAGTCAGAAAGAAACAACAATGACAAACATATGACACAATTTATTACCCTTTTCTATCGGTAATAGTAATGATAAAAGTAATCCTTGTAATACATACTTATGACGTAATAACCAGGTAAGTATTATTATCATTACAATAGTAGATTATGTAATTACTGGAGTATTCCCTTCATTATGACATTTCTTTAAAAAAGAAAACGTAATTTTCAGTGTGCTTTACATGGATACACATAGATGTGAAGTCATTTATAGGGACAGTCACGTGAATGTAATGCTGTTTCAACTTGTGATTAGATAATGTATATGAACAAAGTATTTTGACCTTGTAAAAACTCTCTCTTTCTCTCACTCTCTCTGTTGGAATACTGATTCGATGATTCTGGTACAAAGTCTATATGATTGGATAAATGTTCAATAGAACACACTGATGAGGTGTCTCATACTAGGATGAAATGGTCGTTTAGTGGGTCTAGATTTTCTATGATGGTTAAACTTTAATTGGTTTATGAATTCAACTATTAATAATAAATAAATAATATCATATAACCTGAGTAAAATGGAAGATGGTCGCGCAATTTTGTGGATTGGTTTAGGTTAGACACTGACACCATTGGATACCGGCTCAGTGGTCCAGTAGGTTAAGCATTCGAGCGCAAGACTGAAAGCCCTGGGCTCGGATCCTGCGAGCGGCATTGCTAAGGAGTTCCACAATAGGACGAAACGGCCGTCCAGTGCTTCCAGGTTTTCCATGGTGGTCTAACTTCAATCGGTTCATGATCTCAATAAAAAAGAAATGTAAATTTGTTAATTTAATTCTTAACTACTCTGTTTGTATGAAAATTGGTTGTGATATTCAGTTGTACCGATGGTAATAGGGCTGTTAAGGTTCAAACCTGCAACAATATAGTTGAAAGCTCATTGTCCCAATTACTGAATTAACTTGATGATGTAATAGTGGAATACAACTGACTTTCAACTACTTAATTACAAGTACTACTTTCTCTTTCGTTACTTCGATTATATCCAGTATTAAATATATGCCTTAATATAGAATAGATAGAAAATAGTTAGCAGTGGAATATAGGATCTACGTTCCACTCTATCCAGGATTTGTCAACTGAATGTACCTACATCTCAGTGTAGATAGTCACTGCATGGTTCAGGTACATCAAGTTGATGAGTCCTGTTAAAGTGAAACGCAAGTCTTATATTCCACTGCTAACCACATTCCAGCTATTCGACGTCGACTTGTGTCATAATAACTGTATTGAGGTAACACATATATCAACTGAAACCAATTAAACAACGGGAATATACAAACCACTAATATTTATATTATTATCAGAAAGGATTTGAATTATCACACTGCTGATAATTTTGACTACATTTCGATCAGTCTTAGTTAGTGTATACGGATCTTGTGCCGATCACCCTGATCTAGACATTTTGTCACAAAGTTCCTATAAAAATTAGATGGAATATAGCTAGAAGTGGAATCCAGATGGTTCGTTTCGCTCTAAATAGAACTTGTCAATTGGATCGATATTCAAATAAAATTATCAACACAATAAGATAATTAAAATCCTTTCTAGTAATCATACCTGTTACATATGTAAGTGGTTATCTACAATGAATCTGAAATGAAAGGTAATGGGTTCAAGTCCCGGTATGAGTATTATTGGGAAGACCCAGAAAATTCCTCGAGAAATGATCAAAGGGGCGTTGAAAACACTTGGAAACATTTGTTCAATCAGTATTCAATAGACGTTTACCAAAAATGTGCCGAGTCAAATGTCACATTCCTGATTGCATGATTACCTATCACACTACCATATTTAGTAGAGTTTCAGAACTTTCCAGAAATACAATCTCATCTGAAATGCTATAAATACCATCAATTTTCTGTACATAAACGGAACCTTGGAGTAGAGTGTTATTTCGATATTTCTCTGTCATTTTCTGTCGTGTTCAAGTTGTTGTGTCTATTTAACCTATGGGTTACTAGAAGAGCTGATTGAACCGACTGAAGTGTTCAATTGGAATATCTATCAGCAATGACACTTGATAGTGAAACTCTGTAAGATATGGGAACTTTCACGAACCTGGACATGATAATCGATGGAGAAGGAGTATCCGATGGAGACGTAAATGTAAGGACTGGTAAATGAAAGACAGTATTCTACAGTTGAAGACTATATGTTACTCAAAACAACTGTCAACCAATATGAAATTCAGAATGTTCAATACGGATGTCAATCCAGTTCTACTATATGGAGCTGAAATGTGGAGAACTACTACATCCATGATCGAAATAGTACAAGTATTTATAAACAACTGTCTTCCTAAGATGCCGAATGTCCATCGGCCGGATACCATCAGCAACAACGCACTGTAAGAGATAATAAACCAACTTCCATCTAAAGAGGAAATTATGGAAAGACGTTAGAAGTGGATAGGACATACATTCCGGAAATCATGAGATCACATCACGTGGCTAGCGCTTACCTGGAATTTTGAAAGAAAACTGTAAAGAATGAGACCAAACACCATACTGAGGTGAAAATTGGAAGCAGGCATGAAAAGAATTGATAGCAAATAGAAAGAACTGCAAATCATTGTCCAGTTTAGAGTTGGATGGAGAATGCTGGCAGGTGGCCTATGCTTCTCCATGAAGAGTAACAGGCGTAAATAAGTTTGTATGCCTGTATTAAAATATTTGATCGATCAGATATTATATGTATATACAACTCGGTCTTAGAAAAACGAATCAAGCATTCAAAACATCAATACAGATTCAGTTGCATATTGTTGACAAGTCCCAAATAGAAAGAAACATATGTCCTGATTAATAATAATAATGATAATACATTTATTCAGTCATCTTGTATGTTCAGCATACAATATTCCATTGTTAACTACAATTCATCTATTGTATAGAAATATTTCGCTAGCACTTTATCCGTTCATCGTTACGAACATTTAAATCAATGGATCGTGGATGAGCACTGTTGAGGAGTCCCACAATATGACAAAACGGCCGTCCAGTGCGTTCGAGTCTTCCACGGTGGTCTACCTTCAAATAACTCATCATTTCAACTATTGAAATTACTATAATATCCACGAGAAACTCTTTTTGATACTAATCAGCACATTTCACAGATTGAAATCATGAGTCAATCGAAGCTAGACCACCATGGAAAACCTGGAGGCACTGTTCGACGGTGGTTTCGTCCCAGTATGGGACTCCTCGACAGTGCGCATCCACGATCCCGCACCGCGCGAAATTCGGACCCAGGACCTATCAGTCTCGTGCCAGGCGTTTAACTAATTAGACCACTGAGCCGGCATCCAATGGTGTTAATGTTTAACTTCAACCAATCCACGAAGTTGCGCCACTGTATACCAATGTCTTCAGTGAGCTGATATCTCACAACAGACCTGGTTGAACTCCACTGGTAACGGCTTCTCACTAGAACTCCAGGAGTATCTCTTGAAGTGCATATGCTCACCAGTGACTGGCATTAACAGGTATTTCCTAGAGTTCTTGTAACAAGCAATAACCAGTGGAGTTCAATCAGGTCTGTTGTGAGATAGTAACTCACTGATAACAATGATGGATGAGTCGTTCAATTTCGTGGATTAGGTGAAGATAGACATTAACGTGGTTGGATGCCGGCTCATTGGTCTAGAGTGATTAAGCGTTCGCTTGCGAGATCAACAAGTCCTGGGTTGGAATCTCACAAAGTGAGATCGTGGCTACGCACTACTGAGAAGTTTCACAATAGGACGTAATGGCCATCCAATGCTTCCAAGTATTCCATGGTGGTCTAACTTCGATTGACTCATGATCCTAATTATTGAAATGAATGTTTAGAAAAACAACAAAAATAAACAAAAAGCACACATGATATGAATATCTGGACATAACAATGTTATTTTCTAATTACCATTCCATTTTGTTCTTCTTGTCTAATGTAAACTAAAATGTACACATATTTATGCGTGGGTATGTTACTATTTGTGCAAAGGTAAGCAACATTTAGGTTAAGTAAACATTTATGTAGTTGTTTTTCGTTCTGGTGATGTTTAGAAAGAAAACATAGAAGTTCACTTTTGTACAACAACAACAACAACAGCAACAATAAAAAACAGGTACTTTTGTTTATGTTAACAGAAAAGTAATTTTAATAGTTGAGATCATGATATAATGGATGCTAGACCACCATGAAAAACCTGGATGGATTGGATAGCCGTTTCGTCCTGCTATGGAACTCCTCAGCGGTGCGCATCTTTGTCTCACAGGAGGACGAAACGGTCATCCAGTGTTTCTAGGTTTTCTATTATGGTCTAGCTTCAATTGATTCAGAGGAGTTGGAAAACCCTCATTTCAAACTAATGGTGCACATGGGCTTCATGATCTTGAAGGAGCAAACGGCATATGAACCTATAGTTGGTCACCGTCTACTATGGGACTGTATCCCCTGATATTGCTGTATTGTCTTGTGGATCAGACTTTTAGGTCAAAGGCTCCGGATATGGTTCCTTAAAATGACCACCTGCTTCGACTTGGGCTCCCGGACAATATCCCAGCCTACATACAAATCAAGTGACTTGTATGGCCCATATGTATTCGGTACCTTTATATACATCTTATCACAACCGATTAACTTGAGACACAAAAAAAAAATTAGCAAACTAATAATGACAATATCTAATCAGATTACTACAATGGTCATTGCTGAAATCTGATATGAAAAAGAATCTAACTTATAATAAATTCACTTGGTGTTGTTTTACTTGTATCTTCCCATTGTTATTAAGAACTTCAGTAGATCAGTCTCTTGTCCTGTCCTGATTGCCACGATATTGCCTTAAGTCACAAGTTTTATAAGCAAAGATTGTTAGTGGCTAGTAGTGAAATTCAGGACGCGCGTTTCGTCTCCATTGTACAAGCTATCAGGACTCAGTAGCTAAGTAGATAACGCGGCAAAGTTTGAAGCGAACGAGTCCTGGAGTAAACACTAACTGTGAGATGCAGGCATATCCAGTTGATGTGTCTCAAATAGGACGAAACCCGCATTTTGAACTCCACTGCCAACCACCATCCATCTAATATATAGTAATAAGTAATTTTATGTCTTCCTGATAATTAACATTGTTATGTCCTTAACTAGATGATTATCGTAAAATACGATTTCTATTTTAGATACATTAACTTATACAACCGAACTAATAACGCATACATCATTGCGAGAAGCCCCAAGTTCCGATTGATTCTTTTACCAACGAACCCTGTATGTTAAGTCTATAACATCAATCTCAGCCTCCACGATACAAACAAATCAAACTACATAACCCATAAATTAGGAAATAACATTTGTCCAAGTTCAAGTCAAAAAAGTGACTCTGAGTATGAGATACTGTAACTAATAGGTTGGCAGTAAATTAATAATGGTAAATAGTATAATAATAGCCAATAGGTCAAATGAAAGCTTATGCTGAAAGGAATATGCATATAATGCGCACTGCAATGGAATCACATACTAGGACGAAATAGTCCTCTAGTGTTTCCAAGTTCTCCATGGTGATCTCCCGACCGTTGTTGCTACCTTGACGTGGTGCTCAGGCTTGCCTATCGTGATGAAGCAACCGAGCTATACTGACTGGAACAACCGTTCCTCAAGGTCCTACCACATCATACAGGCACGTTGGTTGAAGAGTGGCAAGACTAAAAACAACAAACCCAAGGTCCGAAGGCGAAGTCGTACTGTTGACTGTACACAGGTGTGACAGCACTAACGTGTTTCCTTCAGACAACCAGCATGACAGAGATGCTACCTTCCCACAAGGAGGGGTGGGGTTAGAAATGGTTGACCCTAAAAATACACACCTCTCCGCCTTATCCCACGGATATCCGTCTCTGTCGGTAAGGTTTCAACAAGTACGGAGCCAACACAAAAACTACTCATAAAAAGGTCATGTGTGACCGACCTCAAGCAGTTGTCCCTTGGGCACTGCGGTCACACTTTCAGGTCACTAAGACCACCTCTAATCCAATTTTCTTTTCAATTCGCTCTAGAAGAACTCTTCCACGGTGTGGGAAACCAGGAAGTGATAATCGCCCTCATACTTCTAACCGCACTCAAGATCACTGTATGGTGATCTATCTTCAATTAATTCATGAATACAACTATTAAATAACTATGTTTTTCATAAAAGTACATTTTCTGTCATTTGACTTGTAGTTTCAAGATTAATTGGAATATAAATTCCATAGATTGAATAAGAAGAAAAACAAACAAGCAAACAAACAAACTGGAATTCAGATAAAGTGTCTTAATGGAATGAAATTAGACAGTTATGTAATCTGGTAATGATATGAATCACCAGGCTAGAGGAAAAGATTCTTTTTAGAAGATAATAATATGATAATCAGTATGTTATATTTTTATAGACAAAACATTATTTAGTCAAAAGTGTAATTGTAGTAGTGAACAAGTACATAAGTGGTGCAGGGGATGTTATAGCCCAAAAGTATCAAAGTCCATTGCTGGAGACGGTTCGCAGAATGGGCTGAAACACTAGATTTCGAACCAAAAATTGTGAGGAGAGGCTTGTGATCAGTGAGAAGAGTAAATCATCGATCGTACAAGAATTTGTGGAAACAGCGTACTGCAAACACAAGGGCCAGAGCCTCTTTCTCCATTTGACTGTACTTTCTTTCCGCTGAAGTTAATGTGCGAGATGCGTGCATAATAGCTTGTTCTGTTGCGTCCGGGAACTGATGTGAGATGACAGCATCGAGTCCAAAAGCTGAAGCGTCTGCATCCACAATGATAGGCATGGATGAATCGTAGTGTGTCAGTAATAGTTCAGAGCTTATGATTGATCTCAGCTTGCAAAATACAGCTTCACATTCTTTTGTCCAGTTCCAGCTGGTATTCTTATTCAGAAGATGATTTAGCGGGACGCGTATGTCATGCATCGACGGAACAAAAGCTGAGTAGTAGCTAATTAATCCCAGGAATGATCGTAGCTCAGAGATATTAGTGGGAGTCGGAATCAGTTTTATAGCTCGGATGTTTTCAGGATCTGGTCTGCGACCTTCAGCATCGAAGATGACTCTCAAAAGTTACCATTCATTATTCTTGTCGGGACATAACAGGGGACAATCGAATGTATTACAGAACGTCTTTGTAAAATCTGAGAACTTTATTCGCAAAATATACATCAATTATCTCAGACATTGTTGTTCCTTCACTTCCACAGCAATCATTCTCTGTTCTCCTTCTCGTTCTCTTCGATCTTCTTAACATACTGTGGCCAGGTATTTCCCTTTCGATTGATGATACATACTACTCATATCTGTCGATATCAGTAGTGCACACCATATAATGACTTAGTCTGATATATATATTCACTTGTCAAATTGGTTTACGATTCGAATTTGTTTACTTCAGAGTGATGAATATCCTATGAAGGACTAGATATAAAATGATATTACTCATATAGACAATTAAATATAATGATAGCTTAATTGTCCTAAAAATTGGTTCGTTTTATCATAAACGGTTTTACAGAAGTGATGAATTAATAGTAAGAAAATCAAAAGCATTCTAAGCAAACATGGATGGTGGCTAGCAGTGCAATCCAAGACACATGTTTCGTCCTATATGGGGCTCATCAGTTGGATGTACCTGCATCCCATGGATGATGTTAACTCTTAGACTTCGACCCAGTACAGTTCACTTCAAACGCTTGAAATGTTATCCACTTAGCTATTGAGTCCTGGAAGTCGAAGGCTTGTACAATGGGGTGAATTGTTAATTCGCTTTTATATTGTTTGTCTGAATGTTCCCGATGATGTTTAGGACTGTAAATAATCAATCGTGTACGGATTGATTCGACATTTTCTTAATTCACAAGCATTCCAAGCAAAGATGGATGGTGACTAGGAATGAAATTGATGATGTGCATTTCGTCTTATTTAAGACTCGTCAGTTGGGTATATCTGTATCTTACAATTTCACGTGAATTAATAGTTTAAAAAAAAACATAATTCAAGACTAGTGCTTATGCTGACAGAAGGCATAAAATTCGTATTTCCTTTCAGTGACTCTTCACAATACACATGTGCCTTGAATATCCATTTAGATGAATAATAGATTAAATAAAGCATTCTGATTTGCGCTCCCAACCATTTAAAATCAAGTATGGTTGGAGTTCAATGAGTACGTTGTTAGTATATAGGGCCTAGTCCCCCGAATGCCCTGGTATGGCCGAGAGTGGAGAAAGTTCCCTCTCCCTCTCCAAATCCTCTCACATGGCTACGCGTATATAGCCTCTGCCAGGAAAGTCCTACTCATTGCCTTCTCTCTTCATTTCTGATGTTTACAAAATTAAGAGGACGAAAAGCGAATGTCCGGCTCTTTAGCCGGGTTGGTGGACATGGAGAATCTACCTAGGGGAGTTGGAAAACCCTAAATTCAAATCAATGGTTCACATGGGCTCCAGTATCCTAAAGGAACAAATGGTGTATGAACCGATTATTGGTCACTGGCTACCATGGGACTGCATCTCCTTCCGATGCTCCACTGCTTTGTGGAACAGACCTTCAGGTCGAAGGTTCCGAACGTTGCCCTCTAAGAAAGCTACCTGTTTCGGTTTTGGCACCCTGACAGTATCACAGCCCTCACACATATCGAATGAGATTTGTGTGGCACATATGTATTTGGTGCCTCCTTGTACCAACATCTATGTGTTAAATTAAATAAATTCTATGACGACACTTAATACAGCTAAAATAGTTACCAATCAATGTTTATTTGTTTTAAACGAATGAAGTCCATCTTGAATATCACTACCATCACTTCTTTGAAACTTTCATCTAACCACTTAACTTTACTTATCTTTGAATAAAGAAATGAAGATTAAGTTTAAAGTATATTAAACGAACTCACTAGATATTATACTGATTCGTTCCTACAACTACATGCAAGGTAATATTGGATAAATAGTAATATATTTGACAATGAGGTATATTTAACTGGCTTCAATGTATATAGAGAATAACAATAAATTTAATAGTTGAATCCACGAATTCATTGAAACTAGACAACCATAGAAAACCTGGAAGTAGTGGAAGGCCGTTACGTCCTAGTATGGGATGTGGATGCCCAATGATGAGGAGTCCCACAATAAGACGAAACACACATTCAATGCTTCCAAGTTTTTCATGATGTTCTAGCTTCAATTGACTCATGATCTCAACTATTGAGATTATTATATCTACAAAGCCTCTCTCTGAACATGATAAACTTAATCCACAAATAATTTTTGCTAATTTAATTAAGCTACTTGCAAGTAGTTAAAAAACTAAAGTAAATTTCAGGGACTTTTTTCAACTGTCTGAAAATACAGATTGAATAGTGATTTTGTGAGAAATTATAAAAACTCTAGGAATATTGATCATATTCAACAAAACAACCTCAAACTATGTGTAGTAGAACAGCTACCTAGGTGCTGGTATCATAAAACCTTGTTTATACATGGTGACTAGTATTTGCTGTTTGATGCTGTCAGAACAATTACAATCACAAGCTTCCTGATAAATCTGACAGAACGTTTGAATCTGGTTCCTAAGCTCTTCTAGTAACCCCCAGTCTAAATATATACAATAATTTAAACACCAAAGAAAACGCGTGAAATATCGAAATAACATTCTATTCCAAGGTTCCGTTCATGTACAGAAAATTGAGGGTATTTATAACATTTGAGATGGCATTGGGTTTCTGGAAGGTCCCGGAACTCGACTAACACATAGTATCAAGACAAATCATCATCCACTCGAAAATGTGGCATGTAGTTCCTCATTTTCTAGATATTTCTGGTTAACGTCAATTGAATGCTGACTGAATAAATGTTTCCCAGCGTTTTCATGATCCCTTAGATCGTTTTTTTGAGGAATTTTCTCGATC
This sequence comes from Schistosoma bovis, assembly GCA_944470425.2. Classification (NCBI taxonomy): domain Eukaryota; kingdom Metazoa; phylum Platyhelminthes; class Trematoda; order Strigeidida; family Schistosomatidae; genus Schistosoma; species Schistosoma bovis. The sequence goes on from OX103956.1 coordinate 1,486,004, forward strand.
TCCTCAACAATTACTTCTTGTACATTATTCTTGAAGAATATTATTCGGGCTATATGGTTCTTCATCACATTCTGAAAGTCTCAAATGATATGAAATCTTGTAAAATAATCTCAACATTCTATTTCAGCAGAAGATATTTCAATAAATTAGGTAACCGTATGTCATCAACATCGCTCTTGACTGAATTAACGAGTGACTTTGTTGTGGGTCTGTAAAGAGATGTACGTTTTCTACATATACATAGTTTGTTCAATAAGCCATTATAAAATCGCATCACTCCGCATGGAATCAGTTTAACCAAGGTTCTCTTCATTTATCAAGGAGAATTTGTGTGATACTAATGGATCTCTACTTTGTCATAACAACTGGTCTACATATTCAACAGTGATTCTCCTTGAATCTTTGACCTATAGTTCAGTCATTGCATTAGATCTTGCTTCTTACTCATGTGATTTAACTGTGTGGAATTTTGTTTAGTTCCCAAAACAGAAAAATAGTTATATGAGTGAGGTATTAATTATTTGTTGCCTAAATGTTGATCAAATTAGATTTTGGAAAGGTTACCCGCTATATTCAAATTTCATGGTAAGCAGGCACAAATCGATTATAGCTGTTTGCGGATATCAGATGTTGAATAAAATAGACTAATTAGCATAGAATGATTGCCCCCAAATGCCCTGGTACGGCCGAGAGTGGGGAGAGTCAGCTATTTCTCTCGAAATGCTCTCACATGACTACGCGTGACAGAGAAGTTCTACTCACTGCCTTCTCGTGGCGTGGGTGTCGTTTACGAAATTAAGAGGATGAAAAGCGAATGTCTGGCGCTTTAACCAGATTGGTAGATATGGAGGATCCACGTAGGGGAGTTGAAAAACCCTAATTCCAAACCAATGGTGTACATGGACTTCGCGATCCTGGGGGAAAAATGACGTCTCCTGATGTTGCTCCACTGCCTTGTGAATCAGACAAATAGGTCGAAGAGTTCAGGATTTCAAGAAATCCACCTACTTCGGTCTGGGAACGCGGGCAGTATCCCAGCCCTCAAACAAATCAAATGATTTATGTGGCGGATATCTATTTGGTGCCTTCTTGTACCAATGTCTATGTGTTTAAATAAATAAAATAAAATAAAATAGAATGATTGTGAAAAACCAATATTCTAAGATCATATCTACTTACTTATTTACGCCTGTTACTCAAAATGGAGCATAGGCCGCCGATGAGCATTCTCCAACTCACTCTGTCCTGACTTTTCCTTTCAGTCTTATCTAATTTTTGTTCATTCTTCTCATATCTGTCTCCTTTTCTCAGCGTAATCTGTTGTTAGGTCTTCCTTTTCTCCTTTAATATTGAGGATTCCAAGTAAGAACTTGCCTTGTGATGCAGTTGTGTGCTTTCCTCAATATGTGTCCTATTCACTTCCAGCAGTTCTTCATGATTTCTTTTTCCACTGGATTCTGGTTTGTTCTCTCCCATTTCAGATTTTTACTGATAGTGTCCAACTTACGTCACCTATGGCGAAGGCGAGATATACGTCTATCAATAAAAGGAAGAGTATACTGCGCGGCAGTCCGTTCTGTTTTAATTTACCGCAGCGAAACATGGCCATTACGAGTAGAAGATACTCCTAAACTATACTAGTATTTAACTACAGATGCATCAGAAATATTGCTCGGATCTGCTCGGATCATCGGGTAAGTAATAGTGAGGTTGGACGCCAGGGTATTAGGGAATGATGGTAAATCAGTTGATGAGATTGTGAATCTTCATGGACTGAGATGGTTGGGCCACGTGTTACGTATGCCTGAACACCGATTACCACGAAGTGCAATGCTAATCGGTGTTGGAGATGGTTGGAAGAAAGTTAGGGACGGTCAAACCAAAACGTGGCATCACTACTTGAAGTTACTAACTTCTAGTCTGAGCCATGTTGTTAGATGCAGTCTACTCGGTTGGGGTCCGTATGACTATCGTAACCAATGGTTGGAAACTCTAGGTGACATGGTTCAGAATCGATCACAATGGCGTAGGTGTATATACTCTCTGTCTTCCCTTAAACTGTGAGATTAAAATCACTTCATATCTTTCTTTCTACCAACTAATTCTTTCTTCCTGTACTATATCCTTATATGCAATCTTTCTTTTATATATTACCACCATTGAATTAACTACCTCTATGAATTCAGTGTTCATGTTGTTGTGTTAATGAGGTATGGTAACTTGGACCGATGCATATATGTGCCTGGTCCTACGTTGTAGCTGACTGACTGACTGATTGATAGTGTCCGAAGTATTTTGCATAGACAACTGTTCATAAACATAACTATACAATATTGTAATATATATTGAATAGATCTAATTGACTTTATAACTTTAGATTTTCATCTATTTCTCTAATGAAACACCGAATATCATTACAATCAGGTTTTGGCTTTTTTTTAAACTCTTTAAAGAAAAACAAATCATTAACTGATCGATATCACAGCACAGCACAGCACAGCACAGCACAGCACAGCAAAGCACAGCATAGCATAGCATAGCACAGCACAGTATAGCACAGCACAAGCCACTTAGATACACATGTATATACATAGATACATTCATATCTAGGCCTAAATATAAATCAATAAATAACTATAGAAACTAATCGAATAATCGATTATCGACATATTCGTATGATTCATTTGTATATAATTGTCTGTTCTTTGTTTCTTTTTGGATTTCTATTATTTAAGTAGTAAAGTAATAATTTAATTGTTGCTAAGGTCTGTCATTGATCAGTTTGTTATTGATATATGTGAATACTGTGTAGATTGCTTCGATTCAGACTTAAATCACAAGCATTCTAAGCAACGATCGATGATGGCTAGCAGTGGAATTCAGTTTAATGCGCATTTCATCTAGATTGTACAAGCAATAGTTAAGTGAATAACACGATGATGTTTGAAACGAACGGTACTGGATTCGAGTTTCAGAGTGAATATCAACTCTCTGAGATGCAGGTACATCCATTTGACGAATTCCAAATAGGATGAAACGCGTGTCTTGAATTCTGCTGATGTTATCCACTATTCATCTTTGTTTATATTTTGTTCTAGGTTGAGACTTATACATAATGACACAAATAATTGAAAATACAGCTGTTGGTTCTTGTGGTGAGTACAAGTTTATCAAAGTACTGTATATTCTGTAAGTGAAATAGTTCAGTCTCGAAGCTTTCATTGTCTTTCTAAACTGAATCATCAGCAAATACTTTAAGATAGAAGTAAACTGCTAGAATTCTGGCAGAATATCTTCGTGATATTTCCTTTACCTCGTATATCAGTCGATCTGATAGTTTCCAATGGTCTATAATACGTAATAGTGAATACAAGGTAATTCAGCACAGAATGAGTCATTAAGCGGTTTAAGCGATTGAAATGTAAGAGAGTAAGAGAACTATATGCATAGATTATAATATCTGATCAATCAACCACTTTAATACATGCATGGGAATATATACGTATGAAAGGATATAGGCAAATAGTACTGATGAAAGCGACATTGTCTGTCTGTTAAATAAGTTAGTTACTGGTGTGAATCAACTTAGCTTATTCAAACTCAAGTACTCTCATGCCTGCATTGATTGTTTATTCTGATAAGTAATATTTTAGCAAAATTGTTTTCTAAGAGATGTGGTTACTGACACCATGCTCAACTCTCCTACATTACTCGAGCTTCAAACCAACAGTAATCCTAATACACTAACAAATGACGATGAAGATAGGCATTGTGGCAACAACCACTATATCAGTAGGTCTCGACATGCACTAGTGAAAAGTAAGATTCTGAAATACAATGCAAAAAATGCCAACCCAATTATTGGGAGATCTGAAAAATTCCTCGAGAAATGATCAAAGGGGCGTTGAAAACACTTGAAAACCTTTGTTCGATCAGTATTCAATAGACATTTACCAGAAATATTTAGAATGTGAAGAGTCATTGTAGCAACAGCCTCTGTATCAGCAGTCCTAGACATACATTAATGAAAAGCAAGATTCTGAAATACAATGCAATGAACGCCAACCCAATTGTTGGTAGATCTGAAAAATTCCTCGAGAAATGATCAAAAGGGGCGTTGAAAACACTGGGAAACATTTGTACCAAAAATGTTCAGAGTCACGTGTCACATTCCTGATTGCTTGATTACCTATCACAATACCATGTTTAGTAGAGTTTCAGAACATTCCAGAAATACAATCTCATTTGAAATGCTATAAATACCGTCAATTTTCTGTACATAAACGGAACCTTGGAGTAGAGAGTGTTATTTCGATATTTCTCTGTCGTTTTCTATGGTGTTCAAGTTGTTGTGTCTATTTAGCCTATGGGTTACTAGAAGAGCTGATTGAACCGACTGAAGTGTTCGATTGGAATATCTATCAGCAATCACACTTGATGGTGAAACTCTGTAAGATATGGGAACTTTCACGAACCTGGACATGATAATCGATGGAGAAGGAGTATCCGATACAGACGTGAATGTAAGGACTGGTAAATGAAAGATAGTATTCTACAGTTGAAGACTATATGTTACTCAAAACAACTGTCAACCAATATGAAATTCAGAATGTTCAATACGGATGTCAATCCAGTTCTACTATATGAAGCTAAAATTTGAAGAACTACTGCAACCATGATCGAAATAGTACAAGTATTTATAAACAACTGTTTTCCTAAGATGCCGAATGTCCAATGCGCATCCTCGATTCCACTCTTAGCTGCTACCCATATTTGTATATAATGCTTGTGACTTAAGGCTGTATTGAGGCAATACACACAATATGTACATATGTCAATAAGAAATTGACCAATTGCAAACCTTAGCAACAATGGGAAGATTCAAACAAACAATATCGATTGAATTTATTATTCTCTATAGTTGCATATAAATATTTAGTTTCAAAAAATCTATTGTTTAATTGATTAGTGATTGTCATAAGAAAAAAGTAAAAATATTGATTATATTTTCTAATAAAAACAAAAAAATAGTAGCGATGAAGATGTATATGTTTAAACAAAGAATAAAAAGGATCATGTTTGTTTAGAGTTCATAGCACAAATCCATGAAGTCATTGACAAGTGAACTGAGCCATGTTGTTAGGTGTAGACTACCTGGTTGGGGTCCGCGAGATGATAGCAACCGATGGTTAGAAACCTCGAATGATATGGCTCAAAATCATTTGCAATGGTGTGCACAGGTACATCCACACTTTGTGTTCTCCCAAATTCTAATCTTTTGAATTCTTCATATCCCTAATCTTTCTGATTACTACTTATACTTTTACTACCTCTACCACTATGGGATTTCAATCGACAATTGTATCTCTGTGCTAATATGGTATGGCAACTCGAACTGATATGCGTATGTACGCAGTTCTATGTTGTTACTGACTGATTGACTGACTAACTGATATATGTCATTTGATAAATAAAAGTTTTTGTTTGTACTGCATATGATAAAACACACTACTATCAAATATGAATATCAAGTACACTTTCATGTATTCATCTCTTTGAGCTGAAAATTTTCTTTGAAAGTTAGTGATACTATTCGATCACATATGATGTAACACAGTTCAAATTAAATAATTTAAAAAAATCAAGTCTTTTAACTAATAAATGATTGATTATTGAGTCCGAATCTTTATCCATGTGTTACGTATACCCAACCACCAACTGTCCCGACGTGTGATGTTTTAATGGTGTAGAAGTAGATTAAAAGAAAGCTAGGGGCGGTCAGACCAAAACATGGTACAAATCCATTGACAAGTGAACTGAGCCATGTTGTTATGTGTAGACTACCTGATTGAGGTCCACGAGATGATAGCAACCGATGGTTAGAGACCTTTAATGATATGGCTCAAAATCGTTTGCAGTGGTGCAGGTGCATCCAATCTTTGTGTTCTCCCAAATTCTAATCTCCTGAATCCTCCTTGTCTCTTTTTTTCTCTTTCCAAATTTGTTTCACTGGATTATACTCCTTGAATGGCATCTTCAAACCCTAATCTTCCCGATTACTGCTTATACCCTTGCTACCTCTACCACTACGGGATTTGAATCGACCACTGCATCTCTGTGCTAATATGGTATGGCAACTCGAACTAATGTAAGTACTACCTCATATAAGTTTGAATACTTGCATTTTATATTTACATAGAAACAAGTACACTATAAAATCTAAAAAAGAAGAAAAATTAACCTTTACATTTGAGTTACTTTAATGCCAAACTACAAGTACTGAAATCAATAAAAATCTTTATTTTGTAAACTTTAGAAAACATCAATCTAATCAATCTACCGAATAGTTTCCTTTTTATTGTCATACACATATTTCATTTCTATTCTTCATTCACTTTGCTTTGATTGATGTTACATACTACAATTGATTGATCTCTTTTAGTTTATGTTAATCATGTGCAGTAGTATGACTCGATATTGTCACTATGCCATAATTATTTTAAGTAGAGTTGATTGATGCGTAACAATGGAATTTTTTTTGATCGAGATCATGAACCGATTGATGTTAGACCACCGTTAGATGCCTGGAAGCATTGGACGACTGTTTCGTCTTATTGTGGAACTCCTCAGTGGCAGTGAGTATCCATGATCCCCTTGCGGCATTTGAAAACATGGCCTTCGGTCTCGCGCGCGAACGCTTAATCTACTGGACCACTGAGCAGGCATCCAATGGTGTTAGTGTCTAACATCAGCAAATCCACTAAATTGCGCGATCATCTTCCATTGTACTGAGATGGATACCTGTATCTACTCGACACGGATTAGCTCCACTGGTCACAGTTTCTCACTGGAACTCTGAGAATTACCTCTCGAAGCTAGTCACTAGTACTTACATGATAATTATCAGTATAAGGGTTGTGAAGAGTATTATGTGCTACTTTGAACTCCATGGTTGGATTTACCTAAATATTAATGAGAAGATTCAAATATTCAGTTCAAATGAATTAAAATTCATTCCACAGCACAAACCAGTGGTCATCTGGTCTCAGTAGCTAAATGGATAACGCGTGGAAGCGATATTTACCGATCTTGAGTCTTGGTTTGAACATCAACACCAGGGTGCAGGTACTACCAAACGATCGGTCCCAAATAGGATCAAGCACGCACTGTGGAATTCACCACTAAGCGCCAGCCAGCTCTATTTTCATCGTCAAAAGTAATGTCCAAGATTCTCACAAATCAGGTCATTTACTTACCATGTAGTCGTTTCATGTTTTCACCAAAGTAGTGTTAACAGAATATCTTTTGTAAATCCAGTTCAGCCTCATTCATCTGAATACAAGATCGTCACCCAAAAAGTACAAGAGACTACATGCTTTATATTTTTATTTCATGAATACAAAAGGCTGACGGTTATTTGGTCTCTGCATCACATTCTGGATATTCACAACCCTTGCTGTGATTTATTTATTTATTTATTATTTTAACACATAAACATTGGTACAAGGAAGTACCAAATAGATAAGCGCTACATGAATCATTCGATTTGTGTGAGGGCTGGAATACTGTCGGAGCACCCAAACCGAAAGAGGTGGTTTTCTTAGGGGGCCACACCGGAAGTCTTCGACCTATAGGTCTGATCCACAAGACAGTTGAGCAACATCTGAAGATGCAACCACATGGTTGCTGGTGACCGATAATTGGTTCACATACCATTTGTTCTTTCAGGATCGTAGAGCCCATGTGTACTATTGGTTTGAAATGAAGGTATTTTAACTCCTCTCGATGGATCCTCCATATCGACTAACCCGGTTAAAGTGCCGGAAGATCCTTTTTCGTAAACAACACCCGTCGTGCGAGAAGGCGATCAGTAGGACTTCCATGACGATAGCTGTGGGATTTCGAGAGGAAGGGCTGGCTCTCTCCACCTTCAACCGTATCAGGACATTCGGAGGCCACGCTTGATTAAACTAAAAAGAATTATTTTCTTCAATGTTTTATTTCCAAAATAGCCTTCAATGTCTCATAAATTCCTTCAATAAAAAGAACCTATCATATACATTTATAAGAAGTGAATCTAAAAAGAAACTGATACAATGATTTTCAAACTAAACAAAATTGTATTTACTGGTTAGCGTTTATTCAGTGAGTTAGTTTTCTATGAGATGTGGTTGCTGACCTCATGCCCAACCCTCCTCCTTTTTCCGGGCTTGGGACCGGCAGTAACTCTAGAAGAGCTACACGCGGTGTTAAATTGGATTTACATACATACAAATATAACCACTTCATTACAGTTTATTTCGATCTGAATAATAATGAATTCAATCTTATCTAAAACATTGAATAGTACTATACTGAACCAATTGAATGCCCCCATTTGTTTACATATGCACATAGTCAAAGATGGAGTTTTACTGAGACATATGGATATGAATTTGACAAAGTAAAAATTAAAAAACAAAGAAAAAAATCCTTCATGGAAGAAATCTTAAGAACATCAGAGGATTGTTTCTCTCTCTCTCTCTCTAGAAAGATAACATTCAAGTCATTTGGATACTATTAAACATGTCAACATAGATAGAATTGATCAAATCTAAACAGATGTGATCGTTTATTTTTATTATTCATTTAAACACATAGATATTGGTACAAGGAGCCAACAAATAGATATGCTCTACATAAATCATTCGATTTGTGTGAGGGATGGGATACTACGCGGGTGCCCAGACCGAAGAAGGTGGTTTTCTTGGGGGGCCATAACCCGAGCCTTCGGCCTGAAGGTTTGACCCACAAGGCAGTGGAGCATCGTAATAAGATGCATTCCCATGGAAGCCGGTGACCAACAATTGGTTCGTACGCCATTTGTTCCCGCAGGATACTGCAGCCCATGTGCACCATTGGTTTGGAATCCGGTTAAAGCGCCGGACATTCGCTTTTCGTCCTCTCAATTTCATAAACAACACTGTGGCCACAAGAAGGCAGTGAGTAGGACTTTCCCGGCAGGGGCTTTATACGCGTGGCCGTGTGAGAGCACTTCGAGAGGGAGGGCGGGTCCACTACACTCTCGGCCATACCAGGGCATTTGGGGGGCATCGTATGATTAGATGATAGTTAAACAGAATAATTAACAAGAATATAAAGATATGTGAAGAAAAAGAGGAAGAAGATAATCAAACAGAAACTAGATTACTAGAATAGGTCTTTTAGAATCAAACAATAGAGGACTATTATCAAGTTCTAGTTTGATAGTCTTCAATAATGTTCACCTATAATTGTCTAAATATTGATGTACTACTGTAGTAAACGATTGTCTCTTACAAAGTCAATAGTTCCTTTATTCCTGTTGTCTTCAATACGATCTATTCAATCTTCTACTGGAAGTCATTTCACTTTAAATTGGTGTTATATATTACTTAATTCTGTCGACATGAGTAGCATATACAAAAACTATACATTAAGAATGTTTAAACTGAATTAAAATATTTTCAGAATGAGGTTTCAGAAATTCATTAGTCAGCGTAAGCTAAACCACAATTGAAAACCTGAATACACATGATGGCTATCTCTTTCTAGTATGGAACAGCATCCAACGGTGTTAATATCCACGAATGACTGCTCAAATATTCATCGCGTGAAATCAAAGATCCTAGGTTCAAATCTCATCTATACGATCATGGATACCTACTTCTGATGAGTTTCATATTAGAATATAAAACAATCAGAATGAGTTTTGTGGAGATTTTAGTAAATTTCACAGGTTGAAATCATGAGTCAGTTGAAGCTAGACTACCATTGAAAACCTGGAAGCACTGGATGGCCGTTTCGTCCTAGTATGGGACTCCTCGACAGTGCGCATCCACGAACCCGCCCCCCGCGGGATTCGAACCCAGGACCTACTGGCTTCGTGCGCGAGCACTTAACCATTAGACCTCTGAGCCGGCATCCAACGGTGTTAATGTCTAATTTCAACCATACTAGGACGAAACGGCCGTCCACTGCTTCCAGGTTTTCAATGGTGGTCTAGCTTCAGCTGACTCATGATTTCAACCTGTTAAATTTACTAAAATCTCCACAAAACTCATTCTGATAACAATCAACTGCTTACTAGTGACTGACTTCAGGAGAACCTCCTGGAGTTCTAGTGAGAAGCCGTCATCAGTGGAGTTCAACCAGGTCTGTTGTGAGATATCAGCTCACTGAAGACAATGGTGTTCGGTGGCGCAACTTCGTGGATTGGTTGAAGTCAGACATTAACACCGTTGAATGCCGACCAGATCAGTGGTCTAGTTGGTTAAACGCCTGGCGCGAGACTGATAGGTCCTGGGTCCGAATCTCGTGGGGTGCGGGATCATGGATGCGCACTGTCGAGGAGTCTCATACTAGAACAAAACGGCTGTTCAGTGCTTCCAGGTTTTCAATGGTGGTCTAGCTTCAACTGACTCATGATTTCAACCTATAAAACAATCATCCAATTCTTTCAAACTTTCAATGACTATCATCTAACTTAGTAACTTCTCTTATAAGTAATTCTCAAAACTACCTAATCATTTCAATCAATATTGACATATTTAATGATTATGTATAATTACACACTCATAATACTCATCATCATGTAATATACATAGTTGTACTGTTTGTCTGTTTGTTTGTTTGTTTGTGTTGTTCTATTTTCATAGATAGAAGTGAAGACAAACGTTCATAACTTACTACTTATATATCATCATTTATACTACTTATATTACTATACTATTTCTAGAAGAAAAAAAACAATCATGTAAATTATGACAATCTAATCAATCTTTTTTTGTTATTCCTACATAGTAACAAAATGAACCAATCATATTGTGGTGACATGTATTTTTTTTGTTTTTTTTTCAAAAAAAAAAACTAAAAAAAAAGGATTATTTGTTAATCATTGTATTTGAATACTCCAATTATGTAATAGACCATTGGATGTAATTGTGTGCAATCAAAATCAATTATTGTGTATGTTTATGAACGTGTATACATATATATGTGTGTGTGCAGGTGCGCGTGAGTGCGTGTGTTGTTCTTGTTGTTATGTTCATGTATTCACTATTATAAATGGAATGTAACTGCATTACCTTTAATATAATTGTTTCTAATCCATTTTCTTCTTATTATTATTGAAGGGTTATTTGATTGTTGCATAGTGATTGTTTATTTCAAAAATTATTCTATTCTCAAATAATATGGATAATAGTAATTCAATTATGCAACAACGTAGATCATCGGTAAGTTGATGAATTATTGATTTCTTTCTTTTTCTTGTTTTTTTGTTTTCTTCGCCTTCGTTTTCTTTTCTTCTTTTTCTTCTTTCTCTCCCTTTCTTTTTCTTCTTTTTCTTTTTGTTCTTTTCTTTTCCTTCTTTCTCTTCCTTCCTTCTCCTTCTTATTCTTTTTCCTTTCTACTCCTTCTTTTTCTTCTCTTCTTCCTTTCTTCTTTTTCTTCTCCTTTTTCTTCATTTTCTTACTTTCTTCTCCTTTTTCTCCTCTTTGCCTCTTCTTCCTGTTCTTCTTTTCTTCTTTCCTCTTTTTCTTCTTTCCCTTCCCTCTCCTTCTTTTTCTTTTTCCTTTCTACTCCTTCTTTCTCTTCTCTTCTTCCTTTCTTCTTTTTCTTCTTTTCTTTTCCTTTTTCTTCATTTTCTTACTTTCTTCTTTTCTTCTTTTTCTTCTTTTTCCTCCTTTCTTCTTTTTCTTCTCTTCCTCCTTTCTTCCCCTTTCTTTGCTTCTCTTCTTTTTCTTTTCTTCTCTTTCTTCTTTTTCTTCTCCTTCCCTTTCTTCCCTTCTTTTTTCATTTTCTCCTTTTCTCTTTCTTCTCTTCTCTTTTCTTCTCCTCTTTTCTTTCCTTCTTCTCTTTTCTTCTTCTTTTTTTTCTTTTCTTCTTTTTCTTCTTTCTGAATTTTCTATTTTATTCATAGTCATTTTCTCTTATTTCTATTATAGATTAAACTTTATACTGAATTTTCACAAAATTATCCAGCAGTACATAATCTACCTATTCAAATTGATAATAGTTCACATTCAATTAGATCAATTATTATTCCTTCAATGATTATGCAATCAACGGTTAGTAAAGTATTGAAAGTTATTATATATATATAAATACATTATATTAAAATTATATTTCATTTAACAAGTGTCATTGAATTTGAGTTGAATCTAGCAAATGCCTTAGAAACCAATCCCACGAATGAGGTCGTAGATGTGTAATAATGAGCAGTCCCCATAAATAGGACAATGTGGCTGTCCAGTGCTTTTAGGTTTTCAGTGGTGGTCTAAGATCAAACGGATTTTCATCAGTGTTGGAGCATCAACCCAGTACCGGACTCCTCAGCAGTGCGCATCTACGATCCCACCTGAGGGACTCAAACCCAGAGTCTTCGGTTTCGCGTGCTAACGCTTAACCTGTAGATCACTGAACCGGCATCCAGCGGTGTTAATTTCTAACTTAAGCTTATCCACGAAATTGAACGACATATCCACCATTGTTATCAGTGAGTTAGTATCTCTCAATAGGCCCGATTGAACTGCACTGGTGACTGCTTCTCACTAGAACCCCAGGAAATACCTCTTGAAGCCAGTCACTAGTGAGCATGTGTTGATTCATATCAGAGATGGGTTTTTGTGGATATTATAGTAATTTTAATGGTTGAGCTCATGAGTCAATGGAAGCTAGACCACTATGGAAAACCTGAAAGCAGTGGACGGCTGTTTCGTCCTACTGTGGGACGCCTCATCAGTCAGTATCCACGATCTCGCCTCACAAGATTCGAGTTCGTATATGCTCAGAAATATTACTGTATATTAGGGTAAAGCCTGATGAGGATCTAATCGAAAACAATATTGTTCGCTTAGATACGTTGTTTTATTAGAAGACCACATTAACACAGTTTAAGAATTAAGTAGTTAAAATTGATATGAAATAAGAGAATTTATTTTATTATTTGCACAATCAGTAAACTTATAATCATTATATTCACTTGGTGTTGTTTACTTGTATCTTCTCATTGTTATATCCAGCTGACTAGCCCCAAATAGGATGAAACGTACATCCTGGATTCCATTGCTAGCCACTGTCCATCTTTGCTTCTAATCATTAGATTGAAAGTTTGATTAAATCTTCGAGCCTTTCACATAGAGATCTAATCCATAAGGCAGTGGAGCGACGTCAGGAGATATAGTCCAATGGTTCAATTCGTTCAGATGCCATTTGTTCCCTCAGGATCTTGAAGTTCATGTACACCATTGGTTTGGAATGAGGGTCTACCAATTCCCCTCTAGGTGGAACCTCCGTGTCCACCGAACCGGTTGAGGTGTCTGACATCCGTTTTCGTCCTCTCAATTCCATAGAAGATACACCTTCGGCGAAAAGGCAGTAAGGAGGGCTTCCCTGTTAGTAGCTGTATACACGTAGCCATGTGAAAGAATTTTAAGAGTGAGCGGACTCTCCCAGCTCTTGGCCATATCAGGGAATCTGGGTGTATAAGATTAGTAATAAAACATTTTCATAGTTCAAATCACGAGATGATCTTAGCCATACAATTTTTGAAAACTTGAGATCATTAAATATCCATTTCGTCTTAGTATTCAACTCTTCAGAATTTGGGATTCACGACTCCACTAATAAGTATCAAACTTAGGACCTTGCACGCCTAACTTTTAGGTTACTGTGAGGGCATCTAATGATATTTATGTCCAACTCTGATGAATCACTTGATTTTCTAGAGATCAAGCGTTCATGCATGAAACTAAAGGTGGTGAGTTCGATTTCTGGTTGAAGGATCATGAAAAAGCACTGATGAAGACAAAAAAGCCATTTGGTACCTCCACATATTCATCGGTAGTCTAGCTTAGTATCATATGTAAATACTTAGCTTTTTTTATCATCATACTAACCAGAAGAGTTTTTAAATGTTTTAAACTTACAAAATAGTACCCCTGGATACTTTTTCTTTGCTAATTAAAACTAAAGATCATCATCAACACAGTATATGAAATAATCTAAACAATTGAATTAATAGATTGAAATTATGAGTCAATTGAAGCTAGACCACCATGGAAAACCTGGAAGCACTGGACGGCCGTTTTGTCCTAGTGTGCGACTCCTCAGCAGTGCGCATCCACGATCCTGCACCCCACGAGATTCGAACTCAGGATCTATCAGTCTGTGAAATTTCTAAAATCTTCACAAATCCCTTCTGAGAACTGAATTAACATTATAATAACATTGATTGATAACTTCGGTGAATCTGATATGCATACCATATTTCTTAAACAATGAGCCGAGTTCACACACACAAACACATATAGACACTATTAATCAACTCATAACTTTAAGACACATTGAAAGAATTATAGTTAGATTTTATGATATATCAAATATAATGGGTAAAACTTGTTCTTTGAAGATACAGTCCCTGAAGTCTTATGTTATTTCCTTTCTAGTTATTTAGTAAATGAATCAAATGGACATTCAGATATTTGATTATAAGGGTCAATTGATTTGGTGAAAGTAAACTTGTATAGTGAAGAAGGTTAAGCGTTCGCGCTCGAGACCAAAGGCCCTGGGTTCAAATCCCGCAAGCGGGATCGTGGATGCGCACTGCTGAAGAGTCCCACAATAGAACGAAACGGCTGTCCAGTGCTTCCAGGTTTTCAATGGTGATCTAACATTAATCAGTAGCATATACCACACCTGTACTTCGATTCTTGAAGTTACCAGCTCTATTCTATGAATTATTCTAAAATAGTTGGAAGGTAAAGCGAAGAAATATTTGGTTCAAAGTTATACTTTAGTAAACTATAACTAGTGATTAACTCACCTCTTAATTAACATTAGGATAGTTTGAGATGGTCTAACATCTAATACTGTTTATTTTAAAGTAAGGGGAGTGTCCACTGAATTGCACTAGTAGTGATTAACTAAACTCTTTTCAGAACATATAAGTTGTCTTTTAAGAAGTTGCTTGAAACCTGCAAATGATTTATTCATTCGAGCTACATCAGTGGTATGTAAAGTATGGTGAACTAGTTATAATCAAGAAGGTAGTCTTGATGTCACAGCTTATTTATCAAAGTACAAATGTGGTTGTTAACAGCATAGTGAATAATTATAATCACTAAAATGTAAATTACTGGTTACGTGATGTTGAATTGGTGAAAAACACCCTCACTTTTGGTTTCGAGCGTGAAAGTTTGGTAAAGTGGTGCAAGAAAGTATGAGTTTAAGTGACGTTTCGTTGTTATATATGTCAAAGAGAAAAAAACCAATCAGAAGTGACTTCTTTTTTGAATCTCAGACAAGTCATGAAATGTGTATAGCGTTGAGTTACAGGAGCCCCCAAATGCCCTGGTATGGCCGAGAGTGAGGAGAGTCCGCCCTCCCTCTCGAAATGCTCTCACGTGGCCACGCGTATATAGCCTCTGCCAGGAAAGTCCTACTCACTGCCTTCTCACTCCACGGGTGTTGTTTACGAAATTGAGAGGACGAAAAGCAAATGTCCGGCACTTTAACCGGGTTGGTGGATACGGAGGGTCCACCTAGAGGGGGGTTGTTAAACCCTAATTCTAAACCAATGGTGCACATAAGCTCCAGTACCCTAAGGGAACGATTGGCGTATGGACTAATTGTTGGTCATCGGCTAACATGGGACTGCACCTCTTTATGATGCTCCAGTACCTTGTGGATCAGGCCTTTAGGTCGAAGGTTCCGGGTATGGTTTTCTAAGAAAACCACCTTTTTCAGTTTGGGCACCAGGACAGTATCCCATCCCTCACACGAATTGAATGATTTATGTGGCGCATATGTATCTGGTGCCCCCTTGTACTAATATCTGTGTGTTCAAATAAATAAATGAGTTGTAGGAATCCGGATAATCACTGTAACTGTCGTGATTTATCTGTCAAAAAACCATCTACAATCAGTGATTTGAGTGCTATTAACTGATTTCCTAGCAAGTTTCGATACAATCACTACAGAGGTATATACAAAGAAAATTAAAACAATATAAGGTTGTTTGATGAACCATTTATTATCTTGTAAAGAATCTAAATGAAAGACACCTTGATATACTATGGATGAATTCTTTTATAAAATTCACAATGGGAAAAAAATGTTTGATGTAGTTTTGTTCTCTGAACTGAATGGTTTAGTCGTGGAGCTTTCATCGTTCTTCTAAACGACATTATCAGCACAGACTTCAGGTAGAAGTGAAGTGTTCGAATTTCTCCATATATAGTTCATAGCTTGTCCTATAGACCTAGATGTTGACTGGTTATTGTTAACCTTTAACCTGTCATTGTTTACTTCTTTTATATCTTGGTTGAATCTCTCATTCGACTGGGAAAATGTGGAAATTTTGGATAGAGGGAATTCTAAAAGGCATCAGGAACTTTGTAGAAGCTTAGCACTTAGGTCAATGAGCAATCAACAATCACATTGAAATCGATCCAATTTATCAACCAATCAGGACAATTATGGACAAATATAGGATCAAAATTCAAACCAATGGGAGATACAACCAAAACAAAGAAGTAAACAATAATCGGTTTCAGATCAACAAGAACCAATCAACATCGAGGTCTACAGGACAAGGTATGAACCATATGTGGAGAAATTCAAACACTTCACTTCTACCTGAAGTTTGTGCTGATGATGATGATGTCGTTCAGAAAAACGATGAAAGCTCCACGACCAAATCATCCAGTTCAGAGAACATCATCAGAATCATTCAACTTTATTGACAATTTAGTAGGGGAAACTAGGAAGCTTATTCAATCCTATTTATAAGTCAGCATTAGAATATATCTGTACCCATCTATTTTTATTGTTAGCATTGAGAATCTAATCCAAAACGTTTCATCTCGAAGACTGAAGTATTATCGACAAAGCTGAATAGTAATTTTTCGGCTGTTATTGTTCAAGACAACTATATGAATTAAGTAACGTGTTAGTCAATACAACTGGATTCGAGACCTAATGTTCACTTCCTTCAACAATATTAGAATGTACTATAAACATCTAAATGATGTATACTAAATAGGACAGATTCCATGATGATTTACATAACGGATTCATTAACACATATAACTAAACATTATATCAAAATAACCGTCTCAGAAGTGGATACACTTCTTATACGTGGTTCAAAAACTTGTCAAGGTTAGAAAGAGGTTCAGAGGTTCTAAAATCGTAATGCATGCAGTAGAGGAAATCATCCATACGACTACAGAATAGTCGGCCTCAGGGACCGTGATAAAGTCTCAAAAACTCTTTCAGCCTCGACCACATAGCTTCAATATTGTTTATGTGCACTCCGGTTGTCGAGTACACAAAATGCTACTTGTGGATAACGACACGATGCACATAACCAAGACTATGTTGAAGTCTGTACGCTCTTCAATCATCCGTATATATTGTAGTACCCGACTGAAGCCAGTGTTACGGGTGCTTTTATTATCCAGTTCGTAATAATTGTCGTAATTTGCCTTAGTTAGGAATTATATATGGGGTTTTCATCATGAACTGATATCAGCTATAATGCCAGAAATTTATTTAGCCAAATAGATGAAAGGCTTTCGCGTTAAAACCCGAGATCTATTATCTTATGCCTGATTGATTCGTCCACAAATTATAGTCCCGCCGTTTTATTTGTTATAGCCGCTCAATTATCACGTTTTGTACAAAATTCCCTGTGAACCGATCGTACATTAGCATTAAGCACTGAAGTTGGCGCCGTAACCTTGAAACCTCTCGAATGCTTCTGGTTGGCTTGTCCACAAATCACAGTTTCGTCGTTTAGTTCTATTTAGTCCCTAATATTTGTTTTCTGTGAATACAATGTGTAACAATTAATAGAAGTTTAGTAACCATGAGAATACTACCGATATATACATTTTAAACAGTCTATAATAGATTTCATAAAGAAGTTAGACATTTTGTCAACCTTTATGATAGTCTTTTATAGAAATAGTTTGAGTTTACAATATTTTCCTGTCAACATCTTGTGATTATATACATCTTTCTTATATAAACAATAATAATCATAATCAGAAAGGGGGTTTGTGAAGATTGTAGTTATGTAATAGTTGAAATCATAAGTTAATTAAAGCTAGACTATCATGAAACCCTTAGAAGCACTGAATGACCGTTTCGTCCCAACATGGGATTCCTCAGCGGTGCACACGCGAAACCGAACGTCCTGGGTTCGAATCCCGTGAACATAATCTGGAATACGCACTGCTGAAGAGTGTTTTGTCAAAAAAAAAGATTGTCATTCAATTATATTTTCATCATGTGTTATAATGTAAATCTTGCGTCTAAACGAATGAATGAATGAGTAACTGATTGAATGTCATTTGATCTTGTTATGAAATAAACAACAGATGAGTAATAAGAAAATCAAAGTTATGAAAACTGTTATGCAACAAAATTGTAATCTAAATTCACGGGGTGTTGTATTACTTGTATCTTCCGATTGTTATTTAGAGCTGCAATTGATCAGTCTCATGTTGGTTTATATGTATCCTGTACGGATTGTCTCAATATAGCCTTAAGTCACAAGCTCTTTAAGCAAAGGTGGATAGTGGCTAGTAGTAGAATCCAGTTTGACGCACGTTTCTTCCTGTTTGAGACTCACCAGCTAGATGTACTTGCACCGCAGAGTTGATGTTCACTCCAAAACTCGAACCCAATACAATTTACAGACTATAACAATTTAATATCAACAGTTGTTAATACTTTAACCTTCTTACTTTATCATATCGATTCATTGAAACAAGTAGATACATTACAATTTGATTGGGATAATTTGATCATCTCTAAGGATTATAAAAGTATAACTTGATTGATTACGTAATGATCATTCAATGTAAATTTCTCAAACCTTAAAGATATCAGTTGCAGATCAAAATACTCAATTATTGATCAGTTTAATACTTTAATACTTCCATTTCCTAAACGTTTTCTATTCATAAACATCGAACGGAAGGTAGTTTTCCTTATTTAACCAGGTTATGTGTAGAAAATAAGGGTATTTAAAAGATTCTAGAATCGTTTGGAAACTATGCTAACATTGACAGAAACTATGTTCACCGGCTACCATAGGACTGCATCTCCTGATGTTGCTCCATTGTCTTATAGATTAGACCTTTAGGTCGAAGACTTCGAGTGTGGCACCCTAGGGAAACCATCTGCTTCGGTTTGACCATCCGTGCAGTATCCCAGCCCTCATACAAATCGAATGGTTTATGTGGCGCATATCTATTTGGTACCTCCTTGTACCAATGTTTATATGTTTAATTAAATAAACAATGAGTATAATGAATTTCTAAGGAATCTTGATTAGTTGATTCATTGACAGCAGTTAAGAAAATGAATCATGATGAACTTGCAATAGTGATCATACCTCTTATTATAAGTAAATTTCGTGAAATTTATTATCATAGAGGTCAGATCAAATCAAGATCTGATCTAAGTTAAACAATTATTAAAAACTTGGAACAAATGGATATCCATTTCTTCCAAGTTTGAAACTCCTCAATAAAGACATCTATGACCCAACTTAAAGATGTGATTATGGAAGTTCTAATGAGTAGCCATAACTAGTGGAGTTCTGTTAGGGGTGCAGAGGAGTATACCAATACTTATCGTGTTAAGTCTAATGGTGTCCTTGGACGTTAAATGGACATTTCCATTGGTCGATATTCATTTCACCTGTCAAATATTATACAAATGTTGTTTTCTATTTTATGGTATGATGTGGTCTGGTTGGTTGCTATATAAATAGAGTATGTCTGAAATATAATGATTCATATCTCAGAGGCTGTGACTTGCATTCTGGACTCAACTGGCTGTGATAGACAGCGGAGCAGGGCCAATCGGGTCTCTAGGTCGTCCTTACGTGCCACTGAATCGATCGATAAATAAGCTGCGCATCCAACCTGCAGTTCATCCGTTACAACAAGTTCAAGCGCGTCTGATGTGAAAAGATAAGATAATATTTTAAAGTGATTGGAACTAGGCTTGTATGTCATTGAACTTCGACTCATTTGTCTAGAGATTGAGCGTTCATGCTCGAAAATGAAAGTGCCTAATTCTATAAGATATTCGCGAGGTTGTGAACAGGCATTGTTAAAGAGTCTCACGTTAGACTGAAACATCTTTAATACTCCCAAGTTTTCAATAATTACGATCGTTGGGATCATGAGTCAATTGAAGCTAGACGAAACGGCCGTCCAGTAATTTCAGGTTTTCCATAGTGGTCTAGCTTCAGTTGACTCATGATCTCAACCATTAAAATTACTATAATATCCACAAAAACCCATCTGTGATATGAATCAACACATGCTCACTCGTGACTGGCTTCAAGAGGTATTTCCTGGGGTTCTAGTGAGAAGCAGTGACCAGTGAACTTCAATCGGGTCTGTTGTGAGATAGTAACTCACTGAAGACACTGATGGATGTGTCGCTCAATTTCGTGGATTAGGTGAAGTTAGACATTAACGTGGTTGGATGCCGGCTCAGTGGTCTAGTGATTGAACGCTCGTGCGCGAAACGTATAGGTCATGTGCTCGAATCTCGCGAGGCGGAATCGTGGATATGCACTGTTGAGGAGTCCCATACTAGGACGATCAGAGTTTCCAGGTTTTCTTTAGTTGTTTTCATACAAAAAATGGCAAATCATTTCATTATCATTATTATTATTATTACAGGGAATCCAAACTATGAATATGACACCTGAAGTCAGTGTACAAGTGGATTTATTAACACAACAATCGGAATTTACTCAAACAGATTTAGAAGTTGATAATAATCCACCAATTTTATTAGATGCTACAAGTGAATCTTCTGTCAATATAGAAAATTCTACTGATCCATTAAGTAAGTTAAATGATTCAAACAAAATATTTGTGTATATTTACAATTTTTGACTATAAATTACTTTATGAATTCATTTTATGAATATATCTCAGTCCTACAAGAGGTCCAACGGAGCTTGGATAGTCCAGTGATGATATCTTTGACTGTGAAGCTGAGTGAAACGAGGGGCGGGGGGCATCAGTTCCCTCAAGATTACAGGTACATCTTACTGACAAGTGCCAAGTAGCACGAAACTTAAGTTCAAGGTTTTCTGTTAAACTACCTTCAACCACCATCTTATCTCAACATAATATACTCAATGTCGAGTCACCTAGACTAATGGCTACATTAAGACTTGGTCGATAGGATTCGATCTGTACTAAGAAGGACCTGACATAAAATTCTTTCTACATCACTTAGATACTTTAATTGGCATACATTACATAGACCTATATAGATAAAACTAAAATAAAGACCAATATAAGTCTAATCAACTACACTTAAGCGTATTTTCACATAATGAGAAACAAGTTCGTATGTGTTCTTTCTTTTTTTTTCTTTGAAATTTACTTGAAACAAACTTGAAACAAAAGAAAAACTAGTATTAAATCGCAATTGTTGAAATCATGAGTCTATTGAAACTAGACCACCATGGAAAACTTGGAAGCACTAGACAGCTGTTTCGTCCTAGTATGTGACTCCTCAGTAATGCACATCCACGACCCTGCCTCTTGGGGTTTGAACCCATAACCAAATGACTCAACATCGCTTGTTTTAATTTCTGAAGGTCACACAATTTGAATATAAATTCATATATTACAGAATTTTTAAATCCAAATTCATATTGTCCAATTCTATAGCATTTCAATTGACAACTGTGGTAAATGGAAATCGATTGACCTTAAGTGTAAATCAATAGTCCAAATGTATGTATGTATGCAAAGATGGATAGTGGTTAATAGTAGTACAATCTAGTTTGATGCGCGTTTCATCCTATTTAGGACAAGCAGGTGGCTATCAAGACTTAGTAGCTAAGTGGATAACGCGATAACGTTTGAAGTGAACGGTATTGGGTTCAAGTCCCAGAGGGAACATCAACTCGGAGTTGTAAGTACATCTAGCCGACGAGTCCCAAATAGGACGAAACGCGTGTTGAACTGGATTCCACTATTAGCCACCATTCACCTTTGCTTAAAAAGCTTGTGATTTACGGCACATATACCAACATGAGACTAATCAATTTCAGTCCTAAGTAACAATGGGAAGATATAAGTAAAACAACACCAAGTGAATTAATATATATGGTACGGCTAAGGGTGAGAAAAATCATCTCTCCTCCTCGAAACGCGCTTGCTGAAGAGGTGTCATTTAGGAAATTGACTAGATGTAAAGCGAATATCTGATGCTTTAACCAGGTTGGTGGATACGGAAGGTTCACCTAGGAGAGTTGGAAAACTATGATTCCAAACCAATGGTGTACATGAGCTTCAAGATTCAATGGATAAACAATAAAGATCACATTAATATCTATCGGAAACTTATCATGAATCCTCCGTAGAATCCTTGAAATTTATGAATTGATAAGTTTATCATAGACTTTCATACACAAACTAATTCTGTTTTATTACTTGATCCATTTTCACTTGACAATTGAATATTCGTTAAAATATGTTAACAGAAAATAACTTAGCCAAATATAGATGACTGAGAAGTCGTGATTAGTGGAGCTTATTCGGATCTGTTGTGAGATAGTAACTCACTGATGACAATAGTGGACGATGGTGCAACTTCGTGGATTGGTTGAACTTAGGCATTAATACCGTTGGATACCGGCTCAGCGATCTAGAGATTAAATATTCGTGCATGTGACCGAAAAGTCTTGTGTTCGAATCTCATGAGCAAAATCGTGGATGCACACTACTAAGGAGTTTCATACTAGAACGAGACGGCCGTCCGGTACTTCCAGGTTTTCGATGGTGATCTAGCTTCAATCGACTCATAATTTCCAACTACAGATGACTGACTTAGTGTTCAGATGTCAATAGTTAGTTAAAGAATCATAGTGACAGACTTACTGATCTTACTAAGATAACTGACTATAGTGATATGGAACCGGATAAAAATAAATCTGTTTAAAGTAACGAGATTTACAGTGAGATAAATGAGTAAATGAAGGTAATCTTTGTTCCATAACAGAAATCAAAGAGAATGAATTTTCTTGTATTGAACAGTAAGAACTGTACTATATTGTAACCTATAAAAAGAAAGAAAGTATTTCTAGTATACGGGTTGTGGAGATTATTAAGTTTTTGATTGAGATCATGAACTGATTGATGTTAGACCACCACTTTTGGAAACCTGGAAGCACTGGACGGCCGTTTTGTCCTATTGTGGGTCTCCTCAGTGGCAGTGTGCATCCACGATCCCCCTTCCGGGTTTCGAACACAGGGCCTCCAGTCCACTGGACCACTGAGCAAGCATCCAATGGTTTTAGTGTCTAATATCAACCAATCCATGAAATTGCGCAACCACCTTCCATTTTACTGAGGTAGATACCTATCTGTATCCGACACAGATTATCTTCACTGATCACGGCTTCTCACTAGAACTCCAAGAGTTAGTAATACCAACTAGATAACAAAATGAATGTAGATGAAGTGGAGTTGAAATCAGAATCTTATTGACTAATAGATAGATGTCATATTTGAAAATACACGTCTTTCGCAACTTGACACCTGCTAATAAGATCTATTAAACATTTGCCTTCTGTGAGATTCATACCCATGTCATCCACTTTGATTGTCAGAGATGTTATTATTAAGTTATCTGAGCTTCAGTGAACCTCCTATATGCTATGATACTTATTATATCTTGAAGGTTGTTTTCTTGATATACCGCGTATAACTGAGCTTTAGAATACCAAAGCCTTCCAAGTCGCAAGAAGAAGACAGAAGACTAATGAAAGGGATACTATTCCCAGACAGTGTCAAATTATAGTACAAAATTGTCAGGTATTTATAGTTTTTAGTAAGAACGAAATCATCATTACAGTCCAACAATCCGCATACAGGGGGCTATTAGCGTTATCCAATCAGGAAGCTACATGTAGGGATTCTATAATATTCTACCGAAAAGTGATTGGATGGAATATCTTCGGCTCCTTCTGAGCCTCTTGCAACTTCGTCGAGTTCACCCGTGGTCCGTTGTCACAATACTGGCCATTGATTATTAAATGATATCATAGTTGATGGGTTCATTATGCTGATAGAAAACTCTACAATCTCTAAACAATACAATATTATAATTCAATCAATCATTTCTATGCAAATTTAACCATGTTTATCCACACACTTAACCAATCAATTAAACAAACAAACTAAGTTAAACTCTAATCACATATTTACTTATTGTATTTCATCAATAATAATCCATTTTTTCCTTGTTTGTTTTCTTAAGAACCGATAAGTCCTATATTCAAATCTCACGAGGTGGAATCATGGATGCTCACTGCTAAGGAGTCTCACAATAAGACGAAACGGCTATCTAGTGCTTCTGGGTTTTCTATGGTGGTCTAGCTTTGATTGATTCATGATATCAACCATAAAAATTACTACAATGTCCACAAAAACCCCTCTCTGATTATAATCATTATATGCTCACCAGTGACTGAATTCAAGAGGTATTCTCTGGAGTTCTAGTGAGAAACAGTGATCAGTAGGATTCAACCTGGTCTATTGCGAGATAGTAATTAATTGAAGACAATGCTGGATGAGTCATTTAATATCATGGGTTAATTGAAGTTAGACATTAACACCGGCCAGCTCAGTAGTTTTATGGTTAAGCGTTGGAAAGCGAGACGGATAGGTCCTGTGTTCGAATCTCACTAGGCAGGATTGTAGATACGCACTGTTGAGTAGTCTTACAATAATCTCAACTATTAAACGTACTATCATATCCACAACAACCCTTTATGATATAAATAATTGTTTATTGAATACACTTTTGTTTATTTAATCTTCTTAGGTACACTTCGTATTTACTTATTAAATCAATTACCGATTAGTGTATTATTTGATGATGCCAGTATTAAGAAATTACAAAGTTGTTCTATATGTATGGAAAATTATCATATTGGAGATCGTATTATGGGTTTACCATGCTTTCATATGTTTCATTATACTTGTTTATATGCATGGATTGATAAGGTAATTCGTTAGTTTGGTTTTTTTTTTGTTTTCTTTTCAAATTAACTATTTATTGATGTGTGATACTGTGGTGTGGGTTACTTATATCTATATAAGTAGTATATAAACATGAACAGTCATTGAATGTATTTCAGTAGGAGATCGATAAGGAAAGGACAGAAACGAAACGCAATTGGTATGAAAATGCATGAACAATGAAATTTGAGACAATGGATTGATGTTTGCAACAGGAACAGTTTAGAAGAACAGTTAAATGGTGATTCACTACTAAAGTAAAAGAACCTAGGACTTTTATCATTTGACACCCTATACATATTGCATTAGTAAGTCATGATCAGATTAATTATTCAAGTATAGTCAGTCAAGTTAGTCAGCTACAACGTAGGACCAAGCACGTATGTGTATCGGTCCAAGTTGCCATACGTGATTAGCACAACAAGATGAACACCAAATTCATAGAAGTAGTTACTTCAACGATAGTAATATATAAAAGAAAGATTGTGTATCAGGGTATAGTGCAGGAAGAAAGAATTAGTTCGTAGAATGAAAGATATAAGGTAATTTTAATCTCACGGTTCAAAGGAAGATAAAGTGTGTATACACCGACGCCATTGTGATCAATTCTGAGCCATGTCACCAAGAGTCTCTAATCATTGGTTACAATAGTCACGCGGACCCCAACCAAGTAGTCTACATCTACCAGCATGACTCAGATTAGAAGTTATTGACTCTATGGAATGATGTCACGTTTTAATTTATCCGCCCCTAACTGTCGCCAACACTAGTGAGCATTGAGTGTTGTGGTAATCATCGTTCAGTTATACGTAGCACATGGCCCAACCATCTCAGTCGATGAAGATTTACAACTTCATCAACTGATTTACCATCATTCCCTAATACCCTTGCGTTCAACTTCACTATTACTTACCTGGTGATCCTTGCAGATGCGAGCATTATTACTAAGACATCTGTGATTAAGTATAGTTATGTAAAAATTATCAAATATGAACACTAAATGGAATCTACCTGTGCACCTATATTATTCTTCTATTATGATGATAAACTCTCATACCAGTTTATCAATTTAAAAACATTTTGAAGATTTTTACTTGTATCTTAGTGAATTCATGTTCCCATGCAGTACTATTCAACTGCTTTTCCCTCTCTCTCTCTCTCTCTCACATACATACATACATACATACATACATACCGAATTCTTTCTTATCATCATCATCATCATCATCATCATCCGAAGCATCATCATCATCATCATCATCATCATCATCATCATCATCCGAAGCATCATCATCATCATCATCATCATCATCATCCGAAGCATCATCATCATCATCCGAAGCATCATCATCATCATCATCTATAGGCAAATATATATGGGAAGTTTTCTCCCATTCATACACAATGAACAGATGTTTTAATGTTTGATTTTTCAAGATCTAAGACTATCTACCAGCCAGAAACACGATGTTTGTTCACATTCCTACCGTTTGACTTTCATTAAGTATCACATTTAGCTAAGAGTTTATCAATAATGTTAGTGATTATGATTATCAGTGATGATGATGAAGATGATGATAACGATATAACCAATGTTTATCTTAATGATTAATAGGATTGTTTACATTAGGGTTTGATTTTTACGATTAGCAATGTTGTTTTTTATCATTAATTTTCCTTAAAGGAGTATTATGGAGATCGGTTTTAATTTATCTGTTGTAATTACCACAGATTGATCGAATACCATTGAAAATTAAGGCGAATTGATATGGACCTAGTTAGTAGTGTAGACGAATGGATCCTGAATGATTATCTTACTATATAGTGAATTGATTGAAGTTAGAAATATGTACCAGTTGATGCTAATCTAATGATTCTAATCATCAACACAACAGGTTGAGTGAGAGCATATGGTAAATTGTCATCAGAATTGATTACATCAAGTGGTGTTCGTCAGGGTTGTCCACTCTCTCCATTCTTGTCTAACTTCATTGTAGACGTGCTTTTAGAGATGAAACTTTGCTCATCTAAATTTCCAGGGGTCGAACTTCTACCGGGAGATTCACTTGTTGACGTAGAATATGCCGATGACATAGTTCTATTTGGTGAAGATGCAGACAAAATGCAGAGTCTTCTGACCACTCTGGGCAACAATGCAAGCA
Organism: Schistosoma bovis; assembly: GCA_944470425.2. Lineage (NCBI taxonomy): Eukaryota > Metazoa > Platyhelminthes > Trematoda > Strigeidida > Schistosomatidae > Schistosoma > Schistosoma bovis. The sequence continues at coordinate 1,513,269 of OX103956.1, forward strand.
TGTTTGGGATGCTATTCCCCTGCTCAAAATGCAAAATGTTACTTCAGGATTGGGTTCCATCGACACCCGAGCTAATGATAGGGAGTGAAGTAGATGAGTGTATCAACCGCTTCACTTATCTTGGAAGTCTCATCAGCCCATGTGGTCTGGTGTGTGGCGAAATCTCAGCAAGGATACAGAAGGCTTGACTAGCTTTCGCCAACTTGCGCCATTTATGGCGTAGGCGAGATATCCGTCTATCAACCAAAGGACGTGTTTACTGCGCAGCAGTTCGTTCCGTCCTACTTTATGGCAGTGAAACATGGCCGGTATGGGTAGAGGATATCCGTAGGCTACTAGTATTTGATCATAGGTGTCTTCGAAACATTGCTCGTATATCATGGGACCATCGAGTAAGTAACACAGTTGTTAGGAAACGGGTACTAGGTAAGGATGGGAAACCAATTGATGAAGTAGTGAAACTTCATCAGTTGAGATGGCTCGGACACGTGTTACGTATGCCCAATCACCAACTGCCCCGACGTGCGATGTTTTATGGTGTAGGAGTAGATTGGAAGAAAGTTAGGGGCGGTCAGATCAAAACATGGTACAAATCCATGAAGTCACTGACAAGTTGACTGGGCCATGTTGGTAGGTGTAGACTACTTGGTTGGGGTCCACGAGATGATAGCAACCGATAGTTAGAGACCTTGAATGACATGGCTCAAAATCGTTTGCAATGGCGTAGGTGCATCCACTCTTTGTGTTCTCCTAAATTCTGATCTTCTGAATTCTTCATGTCCCTTTCTTTTTTCTCTTTCCGAATTTATTTCACTGTATTATACTCCTTGAATAACAACTTCAAACCCTAATCATTCGGATTACTGCTTATACTCTTACTACCTTCACCATTATGGGATTTGAATTGACAGTTGTATTTTTGTACTAATGTGGTATGGCAACTCGAACCAATGTGCGTACTTTCGAAGTTCTACGTTGTTACTGACTGACTGAATAATCAAGCACATGTACTCAAACATGGAATTTAGACATTCATTTCGAAACCTGAATAGTCTGGCTTCGATTTCTAGTGATGTCATGAATGCTCACTGTTGGGGAATCCTGTACTAGAATGAAAGAGATATCCAGTGCCTCTTGATTTTAAATGGTGTCGCAAAGAATACAGTCAAAGACTTTGTTACTGTTACTAACAATTTATCTTCGTGTTATCTCTCACCAGTCTTTCTTATTAGTAACGGTTTGTGCATCCAGAACAAATGTCTTGCTTACGGGGACAAACGTTTTGGTAAGAATTTTAAATTATAGCTAGTAGTGGAGTTCGATACGTTCATTCTGTCCTATTTTATGACTCATCGGTGTGGTACACCTACCGATATCTACGGCTTTAAACGCTAACATATCTATTAAACTACTGAATAATGAAAGCCATCAAACTGTTTGATAAATATGTGGTTATGTCTTACAGTTGTTATTGATCAAAACTGATTCTATTAACAGATATGCGCCTTGAACTGAAACCCATTCATTTCTGATTATTCTTCCAATGTTTATATGATATTGTTTTCTCCGTATTGTCCTGACGCATTCATCATTTTGTTCTATGATTATATACTATTAATTTTATTACCATCTGACATTAGATCTCTTGTTCTTGTATGTCTGCATGCTGTTCCTCATAGTTGTTATGCAAAACTTCCGAACGTTTACAATGAGGATAGTGTTTGAACAGATAACAGGTACTATTAACCTCATATTATGGTTGTAGTACTTCTCCATGTTTTAGCTCCGTATAACAGAACTGTCTTGACATTTATGTTGAAAAATCTGACTTTGGTGTTGGTTAGTAGACAGTTGTTTTGAGTTACAGATGTTCTTCATTTGTAAATATGCTGTTCTTGCCTTACCGATCCGCATCTTCACATCTGTATCAGATCCACCGTGTTGATCAATGATGCTGTCCAGATATGTAAAGGTTTTTACATCTTCCAAATCTTTCCCGTCAAGTGTGATTCGATTATTGTATGCTGTGTTGTATCGGAGGCTAACATATATAGTATAACTTAACACTTATGTTAATTGATTAGCTGTATTCGTAAAGAACCTAATCAGTAAAGTCATGTTATCGGAGATGAGTGATCTCATTTCATCTACCACATTGATTAGTATGGATAGATAACTCTTTAAGTTAAAAACGGTGAATCTTAATGTTAAGTATTATGATGAATGTAACACTATACGAAAAAGCAAAACGAATATTTTTTTGTTAATCGATAAATGCTTTATAAGAAAAGATGAATAGTGGTTGACAGTGGAATCCAGGACACGCGTTTCGGCCTGCATGGAACTCGTCAACAGGATGTACCTACATCCTAGAGTTGATGTTCACTCTGGGATTCGAATCCAGTACCATTCACTTCAAACGCCATCGCGTTATCCGCTTACCTACTGAGTCCTGGTAGCCACTAACTAAGTAGATAACGCGATGGCGTTTGAGACGAACGGTACTGGGTTCGAGTTCCGGGGTGAACATCAACTCTGTGATGGAGGTACATCCAGTTGACGAGCCTTAAATAGGACGAAACGCGCATCTTTGATTCCATTGCCAGCCCATTTCTATCTTTGCTTAAAAAGATTGTTACTTTAGGCATTATCGAGGCAATCCTTACAAGATGCACATATGCCAACAAGTGACTGATCAGTTGTAGTTCTTAACAACAATCGGACGATACAAGTAAACAACACCAAATGAATTTGGATGATAAATACTTTATTCTCAAGATTGGAAAATGTTATATCTTGAATGTTGATTTCTTGATATACCGAACACTAGAACACCGAAACCCTTCCAGGTTGCGATAAGAAGACAGAAGACTAATGAGAGGAATATTATTCCAAACAGTGTCAATTATAGTACAAAATTGTCAGGTATTTATAGTTTTTAGTAAGAACGAAATCATCATTACAGTCCAACAATCCGCATACAGGGGGTTATTAGCATTATCCAATCAGGAAACTACATGTAGGAATTCTAGTATATTCTTCCGAAAGGTGATTGGATTGAACATCTTCGGCTCCTTCTGAGCCTCCTGCAACTTCGTCGAGTTCACCGGTGGTCCGTCGTCACAGAAAACTTTCACTTCTTAAAAAAATCCCAACTACCTGGATTAGTAACCAGACAGATCTATCATGGTTACTAAATTCGTAATAAACCTTGGTAAACCATACATACATACATATATATGTATATATATACTACTGATTTGATATTAAAGATTTCACTATTCTCAATGTTATTTTGTTTATCTATATATGATTAACAAAACAAGATGTATATTTAAACTATTCTAGAATCTTCAATGTCCAATGTGTAGAATGCCAATTTATGAAATCGATTGACATGGTGAATTACTTACCTGTTTTTTAAAAAAAAAGAGATAAACTTTGTAAAAAGAAGAAAAAGAAAAGAAAAGTAAAGTAAAGAAAAAAACGAGTAACTAAGCTAACAGAAAAGGAGGAGAACAACATTGAAAATTCTATTGAGTAATATGATGTAATATTATTATATATTTTAATAATACTCATTATTCTATTGACTTCTTCTTTGATATGTGAATATTATTTCTTTTTCTTGAATGATACTACTTATAAACCAAGATGAATACAAATGAGTTATTGATGATGACGATGATGATGATGTCGGGGTCAGATTATGATTTATAGATGACCTTTGAGTGATGTTGACGTGACCTTGGGAATGTTCATTTACTGATTAGGACTAAATGACGAAGCGTGACGAAGTGAGGCGAAGGTGACCTTGAAAATGTCCACCTACAAACTAGGGTCAATGAGATTCAGAAACTGGTGTGAAGAGTAAGGATTATGATTTACAGTTGGTGATTAAGGTTACTGATTACATTTAAGGTTTTCATCATGAACTGATATCAGCTAAAATGCCAAAACTCTATTGAGCCAAATGAATGAGTGAATTTAAGGGCAAAATCCGTGACCTGTTATCATATACGTAATTGATTTGTCCATTTTCAGAGCGCTATTGTGCATTTCTTAGTCACCCTAACAGTAACCAAGTAATAACTAAATGAAGCAAACGGCACTGAGTTCGAGTCCCGGAGTGAACACCAACTTTTTGATGCAAGTACATCCAGTTAACGAGTCCCAAATAAGATGGAACGCGCATCCTGGATTTCACTGCTAGCCACCATCCATGTTTACTTATAAGTACAACTGTACATAGAAATTTCTTTCAACTACTGATAACTGTACGTTATCTTCATTCTGTTTGATGACAGAACATATGAAATTGAATGCAAAAGATGAATAATGCATCTTTTGTAATTACAGATATTACAATAGGAAACATTTGTCTAGATAATGTATAACCAACATATATATCTGGTGAATATTCGGTAGATTGACTTCATTAAAACTATATAGAAAGTTAGTAGTTAGTAGTGATATAGAAATTTAGATGAACACATGTTCCGTTTTAGTGAACGACAATACAAATGGGGATAGTCGAATTTCGTGTTGATGTTAGACGCTAATACCATTGGATACCGGCTAAGTGGTTCAGTAGGTTAGGCGTTCGCGCTAGACTGAAGGCCCTGGGTTCGAATACCATGAGCGAGATCGTGGATGCGCCCTGCCACTGAGTCCCACAATAGGACGAAACGGTCGTTCAATGCTTCCAGGTATCCAACGGTGGTCTAACATCAATCGGTTCATGATCTCAATCAAAATCTTAATAATCTCCACAACCCCTATACTGACAATCGAATTCATTTGAACACGAACTTACAGAGCATCTTAGTAAAATCTGAGAACCATTCAGTAAATACTTCATTTGTAAAATGTCAATCAGTCATCTCAGACTTGATTGTCCCTTCATTTCCACAACAAACATTCTTTGTTCTCGTTCTCTTTTCTTCGATCTTCTTTGCCTTCTGCTATCAGACATTTCACTTTCGATTGATGATACATACTACTTGTATCTGTCAATATCATTAGTTCACACCACATTGTTACTGTTCTGCTGACAAACGTCACATAGTCTATAAGTGTGATCATCTTCGTCTAAGTTGTTGACCGTATCGTGGATACAGGCACTTCCAAATTGAGGAGTATACTTAATGGAGAGGTGCCTGAAATTAGTAGAGAAATGAGGGATTCTAATTCTAATTCCGTTGGTTTCCGGTATCCATGAACAATTGTGATAAACTAATGCATTTCATTCATGGTTGTGGTTTACGTTTCCACAACTTAAAGTCCAATATCCATCTGTTTTCTAAGGAAATATAAATACTGAATAAATGAATTTTGATGAAGTACTGAGCAAAACGACTTTGTACAGTTAGGATTCCTTCAGGCAGCATTACGACTAGTTCTACAGCAAATAAGCATAAAGTGCGATTGCTTATACCATGGAGCTGAGAATCATGAATGGCAAAATGTCGCTTAATCGAAGATCCTTACTGTATTATTGAGCGTTTCTAGCTACGGAATTATTATTAGAAATAGTATGGATTTGAAGTAACAATAGTGCAACTAGTCAAGCTCATTGCCAACAAAATGTTCATCATCACACAACTTATTAGTTCTTATATTAACATTAAACTAATTAGTTGAAGTTAGACACTAACACCGTCGGATGCCGGCCGGCTCAGTGGTCTAATGGTTAAGCGCTCGCGTGTGAGACTGATAAGTGCTGGGTTCAAATCTTGCAGGGGACAGGGTCGTAGATGCACACTGCTGAGGAGTCTCATACTAGAACGAAACGGTCGTCCAGTGCTTCTAGGTTTTCCATGATGGACTAGCTTCGATTGACTTGTGAGCTCAACTATTGAAACTAATAATTACCAGCAGAGTCCTTTTTAGAATTATCGACATTATTAGACGACAAGTTTGAGGAGTACAAGGGGAAATATCTAAAATGCTTTCCTTTAGCGCGTGGGTGGATGAGAATAAAAAAAATTTAAAGCACAGTCTGTTTAATGTCATTTGCAGCTCTTCTTATCTTCCGATTATCAAATGTGAGTGTTAAGTTTTATTGATGAAGACTGAATATAAGTGTCAGTAACTGTGATGATGGAGACTTTTAATGTTCTCTGCAAACTGTGGACTAAACAGATCTACTTTCAACAATAACGGATATATGAGGTTGATTGGAACTTATTATGATTGTGAAAAAAATACCTGCTTGGCAATGTGATTAAATGGATTATCAAGAAAAAAACTAGTCTATGGATTGTATCCAATACAATACTAAAGCCCCAAAATAGTAGGATAAGACTGCAACCATTGAACTTCAATCATATCGAGAATGTGACATATATTGTCATTCGTAATGGATAATAGATAGGGAATATGACAATGGAAACATGAATTACTCGAGACCAACTCAGTGATATAAAGGAGATATATAAGTCATGAAACTTGAAAGTTTTGTGACCTTGATTCCTACAAGGATGTATGTGATCATTACTAGGAAGGGATCCTATTTGAAAACAAACAACTTCTCAGAATTCTCCGATTGCCTTTATGTTATGTCCTAATAAGCATAATGAATGTTAACTATTGGAATCGATTTCTGTATCAATACTATACGTATATTTTTATCGTATAATTGTTAAGTAACTAAACTATGTATGTTCATGTTCCTTCTATTAGAAGCTTTATTTTGACCCATAGACTAGTATTATTTACCGTTCTTAAGTTATGCCCAGTCTATCAATTACTATCTCCCTTATTCACAGCCACGTTTGGCTGTGATCTTGTACAAATAATGTTTCCTATTTTATGGTACGATGTGGTCTGTTTGGTTTGTATATAAACCGAGTATGTTTGAAATAAATGATTGATATCGCAGAGGCTGAGATTGGTGTTCTGAACTTAACAGGTGGGGCTAGGCAGGAAGCAGGAACGGTAAAGACTCTAGACTTCTCGCACGGGTTTTATGCGTCATTAGTCCGACCAACAATTCATTGGTCTCTAATTGGCGGTACCCTTACATTATATATTAACAGGGCACACATGCCACAAGTTACAACACTTTAATATTATCTACCTAAAAAAAGATCCAATTACATAATATTGGAAATTTTGTTTATTTTGTATTCCCCCTCTCCCTAGAGATTATCGTTGTGAAAAGAATAAAAAAGTTGCTATAACTACTGGGATGTTTATCATTTTTAACATACTCTCTTAAAGCAGTGCAAACTTAAGTAACCTAAAAGCTTAAATGTTACTAGATAAGGTTGATAAATTTTTGGTTTAGATCATGAATCGGTCAATGTTAGATCAGCATTAAAAACCTGGAAGCACTAGATGGCCGTTTCGTCCTAGTATGGCACACAGGACTCGAAGCCAGGGTCTTAAGTTTCACGTTCTAACGCTTAACCTCTAGACCACCCAATGGTGTTAATGTCTAATTACAACCATCCAACGAAATTGCGCGACACGGATTAACACCAGTGGTCACGGCTTCCAAGTTTTCAACGGTGATCTAAGATTGATCGATCCATGATGTCAATAAAAAATTACAATCTTCACAATTCCATACTGAGGATTGAGAAGTGTCTGATGGGATCTAAGAAACTAATAAGATTCTTTACCATTTTCTGTCTATTTCTAAGCACACTCAAACGGATTTTTATGTTTAAATGGTCAATACATTGACTAACCTTGAATAAGATAGAAGTAGCGAATATGTCTTATTATTAAATGACTAGAGTTTTGATACTATGTATACCATTCATATGATTTTAATTGATTTGAGTAGGCCAACAATAATCTCTATGTGACATGGATTTCTTACTAATTGATATGCATTGGTTAGGTTTACATTCAGTCAACAGGGAACCGGTAGTACTTTTATCTGAAGTTTCTGCTGATGATGTCGTTCAGGAGAACGATGAAAGCTCAACGACCAAACTATCCAATTCAGAGGACAAAACTCCATCAGAACCGGTACTCCTTAGAACAATTGGAACCTACAAGGCGTAATATAAAATAAGACAAACTATAAGCTGTATAAAATGTCTTCAAGTTACATTTCATTCTGTCAAAAAGTACTAATCAAATGTTGATGTACTACTCTAAATGCTTTCAGAAGAATTTTCAGAATTTTCAATGAGAAGTTTTGTATAAAGAATTAAACAACTTCAGAAGGGGTTTCTGTGGATATTATAGTAATTTTAATAGTTGAGATTATTAGTCAACTGAAGCTAGACCATCATGGAAAACCTGGAAGCATTGGACGGCCGTTTTGTCCTAGTATAGACCCCTTAGAAGTTCACATCCACGATCCCACCCCACCACGAGATTCTAGCTCAGGACCTATTAGTCTCGCGGGCGAATGCTTAACTACTAGACCAATGAACCGGGATCCAATGGTGTTAATGTCTAAGTCCAACTAATCCACTAAATTGAGCGACACATTCACTATTGAACAATTATTTAAACGAAATTGTTTTAAAATAAGGTATACTACTTAAATTATTATCAGTAACGTGACTAATTAATAAAATTAAACATAACATCAATGTTAACAAATATCACTTTTATTTCTGATTGATATAACTTTGGTACGCTAAAACCGATTACCAAAACTCCAGTTTTTCTATCGTTAAATCTCAAACAGTTTAGAATATAATACCCCTTTGTCAAATATCAAACAAGGAAGCAGTAAAAACAATTCGGTACAAACCAACAAGGAATAGTAACTCCGCCTGGAGTCCCTCTAGGGGCTACTGCCGGTCCCAAGCCTGGATAAAGGATGAGGGTTGGGCATGGGGTTAGCAACTCCATCCCGTAGAAAACTAACTCGCTAAAAAAACTCTAACCAGAAAAATTATTCAACAACGAATAGTATATTCTTAAGCATAAAAATTTCAGGTTGGGAATTCAGATAGGGTATTATACCTCGAAGAAAGAGCGAGGTGAGACTATAATTTATGGATAACCTTTGAGTGACGCTAAACTGATCTTGAGAGTGTCCATCTAATTACTAGAACCAAATAGGGATTATAAACCAGTGTTAGGAATTATGATTCTGATTTACAAATGATGGTTAGGGTTATGAATTCAATTTATGGGTTTTCATCACATATTAACATCAAATATAAAACCAAAACACTATTTAGACAAAAAGATGAATGAATTTCGCGCCAAAATCTGTGACCTTTTATCTTATACCTGATTGGTTCATCCATAAATTATAGTCTCACCATAAACAAAACACCAACAAAGATTCAAAATTAACATCGTTAGATGCTAACTTAGTGGTCTAGAGGTTAAGTGTTCATAGGTTCAAGTCTTGCATACAGGATCATGAATGTGCAATTCTGAGGATTCTCATACTAGGATGAAATGGCTGTTCAGTGTTTCCAGGTTTTCAATGATGGTTTAGTTTAGACTGACTCATGAATTCAATTGTTACAAATCGAATTCATCAAGTGTATACAACATTTTTATTTGATAATTATAATATCTGATTGAGATCAAAAATCAAAGTTAGACAACTATTGAAAACTTGGAATCACTGAATGATTTGTAAATTTAACACACTTAGATGGTGGTTGGAGATAGTCAACAGGAAACCCTGGACCCGGGTTTCGTGCTACTTGGCACTCGTCAGCAAGATATACCTGTAATCTTGGGGAACTGGTGCTCCCTGACGGATTCGATTTCATGTCAATAACATTCGATCTGCACTAAAAAGGACTTGACACACATGATATTGATCACCACCCAGTGATCAATCAATTGTGATTACATCTCAGTCCTACAGGACGTTAGTCACGGCTCGGATAGCTAAGTGGTAACGTCTCTGACTGTGAAGCTGGGTGACACGAGATCGAATCCGCCAGGGAGCATCAGTTCCCTCAAGATTACAGGTACACCTTGCTGACGAGTGCCAAGTAGCACGAAACCCGGGTCCAGGGTTTCCTGTTGACTACCTCCAACCACCATCTAATCTCAATACATAGTGCCCGCAGTGTCGAGTCACCTAGACTGGTGACCACATTGCAACATGATCGATAGCATTCGATCTGCACTAATAAGTACTAGACAAGCATGAGATTGATCATCACCCAGTGATCAATCAATTAACACACTTCACAATCACCGTATTGATAATAGTATTTGAATGATATAAGTTTACTGTTGTGATGTACAATGTCCAAGAGTTGATACAGATATGTTATCATTTTATGCTCGATACTAACCGGCTACTTAAATGAAAACATTGAGAGTGATAAGTGTAATTTATCGAACTTCACTTATCAAATCTCACTATGGGATTTGAATCGACAACTGCATCTTTGTGCTAATATGGTATGGCAACTTGAACTGATGTATGCACTTGCAAAGTTCTACGTTGTTACTGACTGACTAAGACTGACTGAAGTTTATCAACTAAACCAAATGGAAATAAGCATGATTTTTGTATATACGTACACCTGTTATTTGACTGATTTCTGATTAGTTCAATGTATTGCTTCTACCCCCCCCCGCCTTATCCTGAAAATAGATCTGGCATTTCGGATTCAGTGGAAGGTATTGAGGAGAATGGGGTATATTATTTATAAAAATACAAGGTATTCTGTATATATTTTCATCAAATTATGTCACCCTTTAACTAAAATGACTATTAACTTATTGGGAATGAGTATCTTACAGATTTCGGAAGAATTTTACTAACGTGGTAAATTACTGAAAACGACTGATTATGGTCACTGAATGTCTTGTTTAGGTAAGTTATATAATATACCTTTGTGGGTCAGGGTCATTTTACATTGGTTTTCAGGAGAACCAGGCACCATCCGGACTTTCACGTGACAACTCAAACAGTACAGCTCAACCCTGTTTAACTGGAGAGCCAGACACCTCCCAGGCTTAAATTTTATAAACCGAGCAGTACAGATCAATCCCGTTTCACAGGAGAACCAGACACCGTAGTAAAGCTCAATCCTGTGGTGCAATCACACAGGTACCAAGCATCCTGATGAACCATTCGCACCATTCATATACACATTCACATCACATGTATAATAATTATTCTGATCAATGATCGCATGAATCAATTATGCACACCACAAATAGGCCAAAGTTGACCTATTCCGTTTACACGACAGTCAAACTCATTAATGTTAGCGAAATCAATGTTTGGGTAAAGACACAACTAATTACGGTATTATCCAGATTTTTTTGAGTCATCTCAGAAAGTGTTCAGGAATATGAAAGTGTTAAATAGTAAATCATTGACCAATGAATCATATTTGAATTGATTAACTCAGAAGATGGCAGTTATTCTAGGCGAATTATATGTACGGATTCCCTGTTGTTAAAGTAGAAGATTGTAGTTGTAGCATTACTGTATTGAACTCTTTCTATGTAGTCTCTGGATCTAACACTTCTAAATTATAGGTGAATAAGGATAAGCTAACATATAGAACTTTTGAATAAGAAGTTACCTTGATAAATTAAACAGACTGGTTTAATAATTAATTCTTCGATCAAATGAATCCTACAACGTTGAACCATGGGATTCTATTAGACATTGGACGTACGATATGAGCACATACCAAGAGAATAGTAACATGGAACACGAACTCGTTGTAGACGCTGTCTTATATATGATTTTAGTGAATGTTAACAATATCCACAACCCTTTAGTGACAATTACCACATGCTCATTAGTGTTTAAACTCGAGAGGAAATTTCTGGAGCTGTGGTCAGTGAAGTTCAATCGGTGTCGTGTTTCGGTAGTCACCCGTCACATATAATGGAAAGTGATCTTTCAATACCATGAATTGAGTGGAGTTAGACATTAACACCTTTTGAATGCTGACTCAGTTGTCTAGAGATTAAGAGTTTGCGCGCGATTACCGGATGTGGATTCATGGATGAGCACTGTTAAGCAGTTCCATACTTGAAGTGGTGGGGTTGAGTGCTGATAGCCACTTGCTTGTACAATGTGGTCAAGTTTAAATTCATTTTGTAATGTTTGTTTGAATCTTCTCACTGATGTTTAGGTCTGCAGTTGATCAGTCTCTTCTTGGGATATGTGTATCCTGTGTGTATTGCTTAGATATTGTCTTAAGTCATAAGCATTGTAAGCAAAGTGGAATCCGGGACGTACGTTTTGTTCTATTTGGGACTCGTCAGCTAGGAATCAAATTTGTTTGATAATTCAAGTAGTACATATGTGTATATAATCGGACAAATAGTTTTGTGACGTTTTATGCACATATGCTAACAAGTAACTGATCGATTTCGTTCCTAAACAACAATGGGAAGATACAAGTGATTAATACCAAATGAATTAAACTTCACCCCGTTTCACAAGCAAGTGGCTATCAGGACTCAGTAGCTAAGTGGATAACGCGATAGAGTTTGAACCGAATGGAAGTGGGTTCGAGTCCCAGAGTGAACATCAACTCTGAGATGTAGGTACATCCAACTGACGAGTCCTAAATAGGATGAAATACGTGTCCTGGTCTCCACTGCTAGAAAATATCTATCTTTGCTTATGAAGTTTTTGATTTAATGCAATATCGCTGTAGTCCGTACAGGATGCACACATGTCGACATGAAACTGAATAACTGTAATCCTAAACATCAATGGGAAGATAAAAGCAAACAATACCAAGTGAATTGTATTAATTCAATTCTTTTACTTATTTACTCTGAAGAAGTGGTTTACATCAAGTTACGAAACATCAGAAATACGATTTTCCTACTCATAGGGATATAAAAAAAGATATCTTCGTAATTGGTTCATCTATTCTTGAAGTATAATGTGTTTTTGACAGAGAAACTCATTTATACAACCTTCAATCACTGATGTAATTTTAAGTGACTCTTTACAGTGGAAGAGTGGTGGTGGCGGTGGTGGTTTTAGCGTCAATCATGTAATATGGTGACGAATTTCCATTTAATATACATTCAAATTATAATTATTGAAAAATTTATTTTATAGATGTTTTTTAACAACCATTATCTGTCACCTATATGAGAATAGAAGAGGTCCTATTGTGATGTGAGCTACTTATATCCATATAAGTAGTACATAACGATAGTCAGGAATAGAAGGTATTTCAGTAGAAGATCGAGAAGGAAAGAATGAGAACGGAAAGCGATTGGTATGGAAATACAAGAACAATGAAATCGGAGACGGTGGACTGATATTTGCATTAGAAACAGTCAAGTTTGAGAAAACTAATTAACATTTTCAAAATTAAGTATTTACTTTATGAGTGAAATCATGAGTCAATTGAAAGTAGACCACTATGGAAAACCTGGAAGCATTGAACGGCCGTTTCGTCCTAGCGTGGGACTCTTCAGCAGTGCGCATCCACGATCCCGCCTCCCCCCGTGAGTTCGGACCCAGGACCTAACAGTTTTGCGTGCGAGCGCTTAACCACTAAACTAATGAGCTGACCAGCATACGACGATGTTAATATCTAACTTCAACTAATCCATGAAATTGAGCGACACATCCACTACTGTCTTATTATTATTATTATTAGCTTTATTCAATATTATAATTTTGGTACAATAAAGAATTCTCAGCGTAAAGTATTTCAACAAGTTTCCGTTTCTTTCTTCTTGGTCGGTCCTGGCGATAAATATTGAGGAATCGCCAGTTAGATGTTAGCACTTCAGTGAATGAACAACTGAATAATGTACATTCTTTTCGTTGTACATTGCCAGCAACCATATTGTCTCTTATTGAGTTTTCTGTAACTTTGACAACGAAAGGTTGTACACTTTTCAGAAACGCAGCAGAATAGGTTATGCGATTAATAAACATAATGATATATTAAAACAAACAACAATAGATAACTTGTTGAAATATCTAGATGGCAGGAACAGGTAGCCCAGATGCTCAAGCAGGCCGCCCTTATTGAGCTGATATCTCACAACAGACCTGGTTGAACTCCTTTGGTAACGGCTTCTCACTAGAACTCCAGGAAATACTTCTTAAAGCCAGTCACTAGTGGGTAGATGATAATTATTATCAGAAGAGAGTTTTGTGGAGATTTTATTAATTTCAATAGTTAAAGTCATGAGTTTGATAGGCCTTGGTTTCGAATTTCACAAGAGGGCGGGATCGTGGATACTCACTGATTAGGAGTCTCATGCTAGGACGAAACGGCCGTCCAGTGCTTCCTGGTTTTCCATGGTGGACTAGCTTCAATTGACTGAAATTTCTAAAAAAAAATATCTCCACAAAATCCCTTCTGATATTTTTACTTTATGGTTCTTAGATCTTAGTGAAATGCTTTGTAATTTCATGTCATATACATTCGATTAGCCCCCACTCGTATTCTTGTTCACTACAAACTGATCCTAAGAGTGTTCATCAGGTAACTAGGACTAAATGAGGCTTATAAGAACTAGAATTATGATTTACACTTAATGATTAAGGTTATAAATTCAATTTATAGTTTTCATCATGAACTAACATGAATTATAATAGTAAACCTTAATTTAATTAAATGAATTGAATTCAATTTTGCGCCAAAATTCAAAATCTGTTATCTTTCACCTGATTGGTTCGTCTATAAATTATAGTCTCCATGTTGTTTTTTTTTTTAAAAAAAACCTGGTTTTCATCCAATCTATCAGATCACTGTGTATTTATGTTTGAATTTTTTTTAAAAAAAAATAAAAAGTAATAATAATCATTTCACTTAGTTACTACTATAGATTTAATAATAATCATATTCACTTAGTTACTATATATATATAGGCTTAGTAACTAAAATGTGTTCGATAATTTAAGTAGTATATATATATATATATGTATATAAATAATCGAATAAATATGAAATAAACCAATCAGATTTATTTTATCTTTAAATTTGTGTATCATTATATCATTATAAATTATACATATCAATAAATCAATAATACCACAGATACTAAAGAAAACATTGATTTACATGGATAGTTTAACTAAGTTTCTAAGGGTTATGTTATTATCATTATAAATTACTTATTTATTATGGGTAAGTATCTGTTTTTTTGTTTTTATTTTAACACAAATATGGGTACACGGGGGGTACCACATACATATGCGCCACACAGATCTCATTTGATATGTGTGAGGGCTGTGTTACTGACCGGGTGATCAAACCGAAGAAGGTGGTTTACTTAGGGGGCCACAACTGGAGCCTTTGATCTGATGGTCTGATCCACGAGGCAGTGGAGTATCGTAAAGAGATGCAGTCCCATGGTAGCCAGCCAGTGACCAATAATTGTTTCATACACCATTTGTTCCTTAAGGATCATGGAACCCATGTGCATCATTGGTTTGAAATTAGGGTTTTCTGACTCCCCTAGATGGACTCTCCATGTCCACCAACCTGGTTAAAGCGCCTGACATAGATATTGGTGCAAGGAGGCAACAAATACGTATGCACCACACAAATCTCATTTGATATGTGTGAGGGCTGTGATACTGCCCGGGTGACCAGACTGAAACAGTTGGTTTACTTAGGAGGCCATACCCGGAACCTTCGACCTAAAGGTCTGATCCACAAGGCAGTGGAGCGTCGTAAAGAGATGTAGTCCCATGGTAGCCAGCCTGTGACGAATAATTGGTTCATACACCATTTGTTCCCTCAGGGTACTGCAGTCCATGTGCACCAATGGTTTAGAATGAGGGTTTTCCAACTACCCTAGGTGGACTCTTCACATCCACCAACTAGGTTAAAGCGCCGGATATTCGCTTTTCGTCCTCTCAATTTCGTAAACAACACTGTGGCCACCAGAAGGTAGTGAGTAGGACTTCCCTTGCAGAGGCTATATACGCATGGCCATGTTAGAGCATTTGGAAAGAGAGAGAGCGGGCTCTCCCCACTCTCGGCCGTACCAGGGCATTTAGGGGGTAAGTATCTTAGATTTATTTTAAGTACTGAATAATATACCTTACTATTTCTTTATGATTATATAATTTTAGTGTCATTCTATCATAGAATAATAAATTAGCAAATAGAATAAAGTGTAAAGAGAGAGTTTCTGGATGACTCTAAGTAGTGTTAATCTGAATGAAGTTATACTATGATATATGCTACTGATGTTGTGATAGACAATATAAGTAGTATGTATCATCAATTAAAAATGAAATATTTGATAGTAGAATGGTAGCAGAAAATCAAAGAGAGGAGAATAAGAACAGATAATGATTGGTTATCCCTACCATGTATTCATGTTTACCACAACAGTACATCAATGTTACCTATTCGTTGACAAAATGTATACAATTCATTCAATGATAAGTTGGAATTATATGATTTATTTTTTTGGTTGAGATCATGAATTAATTGATGTTAGACCACCGTTGGAAACCTGGAAGCACTGAACGGCCGTTTCGTCCCATTGTGGGACTCCTCAGTGGCAGTGCTTATCCACGATCCCTCTCACGGGATTCGGACACAGGGCCTTCAGTTTTGTAAGCGAATGACCACTTAGCAGGCATCCAATGGTGTTAATGTCCACGAAGTTTCGCAACCATCTTCCATTGTACTGAGGTAGACACTTGTTTCTACCCGACACGAATTAGCTCCACTGGTCAAGGCTTCTCACCAGAACTCCGAGAATTATTACTATTATTATTATTACTCTTATTATTATCCTTGTCTCCTCTTACCCCCATTTCCAGTCTAAGTGACCTTTTATTTTTATATATAAATGTTCTTAACATTCATATTATGTGTGATCAGATTGTTCGAAATGTATTGCACTATTATATCATCACATAGTTCTGATAATCTTCGTCTTCTTATTACATTATTGAAATATATCATATATCCAATACTTTTGATTCAAATGAAACAACATTTAGTGGGGGCCCTTTATTTTATCGTCATTTAAATCGGACGATGTTTGTCGACGGGCTCATCACTTTAGTGGCCTGAGATCTGACTCCAAGGAGATCGTAATGATGATTGTTATTGAAATATATACATGTCGCCTATCGTTATATGTAATCATCGACTTAAATTGCGTTAGTCAGTAACAAAATTAAATAAGTCAAATAACGAGAATGGTCTATTGAATCCATATATTTTATATATCAAGCGAATAGAATAGAGCGAATCGAAACGACGTGGAGTGAAGATGGCCGGTAAACCAACTCCATTTAGTCAAGCTTTGATCAGTATTTATAGTTACACAAAAATAGGCCACAGATAAATCATGAATAGGATAAGAAGGGCACACACATAATACGCTCCTATAAAAAACAGTCAAGATTGAGAAAAGTGAATAATTAACAAGGTCAAAATATGACCCAACTAGAACGAATAGATTGGCCCGATAGATCTTGGGTTTGAATCCAGTGAGTGGGATCGTAGATGTGTACTGATGAGGAATGTCATACTATGACGAAACAGTCATTCAGTGCTTCTAGGTTACCCATGGTGATCTAACTTCAATTGGTTCATGATTTCAACTATCAAATTATTAAAGTCTCCACAAAAACCTCTTCTGATAATAGTTATCATCTGCACACTAGTGACTGGCTTTAAGAGGTATTTCCTGAAGTCCTAGTGAGAAGCCGTGAATAATGGAGTACAGCCAGGTCTGTTGTGAGATAGTAGCTCACTGAAGACAATAGTGGATGTGTCGCACAATTTCATGGATTAGTTGAAGTTAGACATTAAAATCGTTGTATGCCGACCAGCTTAGTGATCTAGTGGTTAAACGTTCGTGAGCGTGACCGAAGGTTCGAATCCCGCATACAGGATCATGGATGTACACTACTGAGGAGTCCCATACATCTGTTCAGTGCTTCCAGGCTTCCTATGGTGGTCTAACTTTATTCAACTCATTTATGCAAAACCCCCTTCTGACAGTAAAGATTAAGCCAATGTCAATCATGATGTACAAATGTCAGGTTACACTGTAAAGGTGTTTTATTCTAGTTTAAAGCTCTTCATGAGTATAGATCTACAATCCTATAACAGATCAGTCTAGTGTCATTCACTTGTATTGATTAACAGTCACTGATTCAAGGATCAATGGTCCATATTTATAACTTCGTATGGTATACAGAGATCATCATTTATAAGTAACTACCTCGCTATTGCGCTTCACCGAGTTTGTTTAAAGAAATACCACTGAATTAGACAATAAACATTAATTGTAGTTACCTTGTCAGAATCCATATTATAACCTCGACATATAATTGGAGACGTTGGATGATATGACTTGGAATTGGTCACAGTAGCCTAAATGTATTTACGTTTTATTCTGTTGACCCTAAGTTGGCGGTCTATGCTCCTCCACAAGGAGTAACAGGCGTAAGTAAGTAAGATCTTAAGTTCCAGTAGTTCTATTCGTCCATCTAATTGCGTTTTGTCTTTTTGAACCATCTTCATAATATTTAGTGTTCTCATTAATGTATTATTTGGATTCCATTGGCATTCATTTTGTTGTGCTAATAAGGTAAGACAACTTGAGCTAGCACACATTTATGTCAGACTATTTGTTAATTATAAGTAACTGACGTTGTAGACTATTCCACTGTATATCAAGACAAAACAAGGTCATTTCACCTTGATACATTGATGACACTAATCACACTATTACCTCATTTATATTGATTGATTTTCAATGTCGTGCTAGTTTGGTCTTCAACATCAGTAGAATTCTATTGATTCAGTGACGACGTGATTACTAGTCTGGGTGAATTAACCTTGTGTGCGTTATTTTTTGATGTTCGGCGTTTGGAGTAGATCCATTTGAACTATAAACTACGTTGCATTTTGATTGACGGGATTCAATGAGCACCTAGGACTAAACGACTATGATATTCTTTATACCCAGTATCTCAGACCTACAGGAGATCAGTTGTGATTATTACGTCAGTAATACAGTTTCACACTGTAATAATAGGCTATTTCGGGTGAAAACCCATGAGCTACATCAGTTTCCTCAGTACTGCAAACATATCATACTGCTGTTAGATGCGAAATAGCATGAAACCAGACTGGCAAATGATTCCCATTTATATAGCCTTCAAATAAATTACATGTTAGTGATGTACTGGTATTTTTGTGATCCGTGTGATCAGATAGTAAGACAGGAGAGCAGTTGTATTGATCTCATTTGAGTATTGATCAGCTCATAGACAGTTTATCTAGTGCTAGTGACCTGCGGCAAATCAATGACACGATAAGTGTGAGTAACAGCCGACAATAACACCAAGTAACTATTGGTCCAGAAGGCAGTGCCTCACTCTTGCCTACCCGATAATCAAGGAGAACACAATACAGGAAGCAGATAACTTCTAATTATTTAGTCGCTCAATACATAATATAGAGCAAAATGGTGACCACAACTCAACAGCGATAAGGAATTACATGTATTCAGGTTAGGAAATAAGATGATTGAAGCAGTTGTTTAAACATACACTGTAGGGAGAGTATTGCAATGCTCCTTCTTATTAGATAGAAAGTTGGCTGCTACTCTACGTATTCTGTGCTCTCATCCCTGCATGATACAGTCATACTACTCTAGAACTTTAATTGTATTTATCTCAACTGATGAATTGGGCGATAAAGGGAGACAACTGTTTGATAAATAGCTTTTATTATTCTATGAAAAGTAAATTCATGGTATAACTATTCTGTATACTCCCATAGTCCAAATCACGAGTTGATATTGATTACACTACAATTGAAAACCTGGAAGGATTAGAAGTTCATTTCATCTTAGTAAGGGACTCATCAACAGTACGCACCTACGAACCCGCATCCGGTAATTGAACCCAAAACCTTCATTTTTTCTCTCGAATACCTAATCTCTAGACCACTGAATCGGGATTCAATGGTGTTTTGGTGCATACAATCTACTCTGACAGATATAAATAGTATGTAGCAGTAATCGGATATGCTATATGTGCCAGCTGAAAGTTGAGAAGATTGAATTGAAGAGAATAGGAAGCGAAGAAGAGAACAATTGTAGTAACAACAGAAGTGAAAGAATCATCAGACTTCATTGTTCATTGGCTTTCATATCAAACACTCTATGTTCCCGTTCTCTTTTATTCGATCTTCTTAACCTTCTGCCACCAGGTATTTCACTTTCGATTGATGATACATACTACTTATATCTATCGACATCGATAGCACATACTAAACTATTAATTATTTGATTAAATCGATGATGACTTAATCACATGAGGATAGTTAATATGAGAACAGAATAGGTTTTTAATTACTACCACATACTGAAATAGTTTACAACACATATTTTTAATCAGATTTTTTTCAGTCAGAGTCATCATAAAGTTTCCAGCTGTTAACAACAAAAGACAACTAAGTTTGTTTAAATTCACTTGTTATTGTCTACTCGCCCTATAACTAAGTGGAGTTTGAGGCGAACTGTACTAGGTTCGAGTCCCGGAGTGAATGTTAACTCTGGGATGTAGGTATATCCAGCTGACGAGTCCCAACTAGGACAAAGTGAACGCCCTGGATTCCACTGCTAACCATTATCCATCTTTAGTTATAAATTTGTGTGAATTCATTTTGTATTGTTTGTTTGGATCTTCTCATTGGCGTTTAAGATTGCAATTAATCAATCTTTTATTGGCATATGTACATTCTGTGCGGATTTTCTTAAGTCATAAGCATTCTAAGCAAAGATGGATGATGGCTAGCAGTGAAATCCAGGAAGTACGTTTCGTTCTATTTGGAATTCGTCAGCTACGTGTACCTACAAAAAAATATATAAAAAAAACATTATACATAATTAAGATTACGAACCAATCAATCTTCGACCATCATTGAAAACCTAGAATCACAGAACAGACGTTTCCTCGTAGTATAAGACTCAACAACCGTGCACGTTCAGAAACCTTTATCCGGCAATCAAACCTAGTTTTCTCTGTTTCTCGCATAAGAGCCTAAACTCTAGACCATTGAGTCAGTATTCAACGGTGTTAATATTTACCTTTTAATATGGAAAACTGACTGATTTAAGAAATTTGAACCTTTGAAGGTAATCATAATGACCAGGAATATAAAACATTCACTGATATACCTGGATATTCTAGACTATAAACAATAAGGAAAAGAGTGACAAATGTTCCAGTACTTCATGTGTTGTTTTTATATTGGGGACGATAGATCCCTAAGACTTATATTGTGTAATTTTATCTTTGTGGAGCTTGTATGCAGATGTATGCTTGGGCATTTCTTACCACCTACGCACAATGTCGATTGACGATTAAATGTTTAAAAACTTCCATGGCAATATCGATTATCTATATTTTATATAAATATGCTTGATTTGTGTGCTTGATAGACCTGATATTTTCTGGTTGCTTGTAGAATACACTTTCTACGCCTTACCAAGACTTCTTGATCGAGTTAGCTGAGTCGGGAACAACAGACCAGAATAGTCTATCGAGTCTCTGAATCCTTGATTCTTCGTTCCGTTCCGAGTAAGACGAATCAGTAGTAGCGTTCAAGCTTAACGAACCTCAACATTTTATTACTTTTTCAACAGTTTTCCCTTACTAAATTATACCAGAAGGGGTTTTTATAGATATTCTAATCATTTCAATAGTTAAGATCATGATTCAATTGAAACTAGATCACCATAGATAACCTGAATGTATTGTATGGCTATTTCGTCCTATTATAGAACTCATCAGATTCGAATCTTGCAAGTCGGGATCATGGATGTGCATTGCAAACGAGTCCTACAATAGAATAAACTATATTTATTACTAATTTTCTTTATGAATTTGCATAAATCTTAGTCCAATTACAGTAACCAATATTTATTATCCAAAAAATAGCGCCAAAAATTGATTCGTTTACATTCAATGTAAACAAACATTTAAAAATTGATTACAAAAAAATATTGATTTTAATTATTGTTTAAATTGTAGATTTGATGAGATCTATAATTTATGAAGGATCTTTGAGTGACACTTAAGTGACCTTGAGAATGTCCACCTAGTAACTAGGACCAAATGAAGGTTATAATCCAGTATAGAGAATTAAAATTATGATTTACAATAGATGATTAAGGCAAAGAATTAGATTTAAGGTGATATCAGCTACGAATGCCAAAATTCTATTCAGCCAAATGGTCGAATAAATCTGGCGCCAAAATCGAAAACCTTTTATCTTAAATCTGATTGGTCTGTACATAAATTATAGTGTGGCCATTTTGAATCTTTTTATGTTCACGGTGTACAATGTTTTTTTTAGAAAATGTACAATCTTTCAAAATACTTTTTCAATGAACATATAACTAGTAAAAATAAATCTGATTGGTTAATGTTGACAACGCCCCCAAATGCCCTGATACGGCTGAGAGTGGGGAGAGTCCACTCTCCCTCGAAAAATGCTCTCACATGGCCACGCGTACATAGCCTCTGACAGGGAAGTCCTACTCACTGCTTTCCCGTGGCGGAAGTGTTGTTTACGAAATTGAGAGGACGAAATGTGAATGTCCGGCGTTTTAACCGGGTTGGTGGACACGGACAGTTAACATAGGGGAGTTGGAAAACCCTCATTCCAAACAAATGGGCTCCACGATCCTGAGGGAACAAATGGCGTATGAACCAATCGTTGGTCACTGGCTACCATGGGACTGCATCTCCTTACGATGCTCCACTGCCTTGTGGATCAAACCATTAGATCGAAGGTTCCGGTTGTGACCCCTTAAGAAAACCACCTGTTTCAGTTTGGTCACCCGGTCAGTATCACAGCCCCCACGCATATCAAATGAGAATTTTGTGGCGTATATGTATTTGGTGCCTCCTTGTACCAATATCCATATGTTAAAATAAATAAATAAATAAATAATGTTGACAACAACTGGTAATTAGATTCACTTGGTATCTTTCCATTGTTGTTAAGGTTTACGATTGATCAATCTCTTTTAATATATGTGCAACTTGTAAGGAGTTCCTCGATATTGCTTTAAGTCACAAGCTTTATAAGTAAAGATGGACTTATAACTCAGTAGCCAAGTAGATAACTTAATAGAGTTCGAAGTAAATGGCACTAAGTTCGCGTCCCGGAGTGAACATCAACTCCGGGGTGCAAGTAAATTGAGCTAACTAGTCCCAGTTAGGACGAAACATGCGTCTTGGATTTAACTGCTAGCCACCATTTATCTTTGCTTATAAAACTGGTTGTTATTCTTCAAAACTCTCTTTCTATTGAGAGAGTAATCAGGATTTTAAGTAGGGATATTTACGAACATAGTAAAATTAGTGTTAGGTGTTTGTCAATCATTATGAATGTATAACTGCCTTCGACCTTATATACACGATCTATTAGGTGTTTAACGAGTGAAGTTGTAAAGACTTTACTGTTTTTTAAGCATTAATTCCTTGGAAAGTGTTTAGGAAATCTGACTGAGGTTATTGTAGGTAAGGGTAGGTTTATAGATATGATTAGCGGTGATGTTAGTAGGGTATTGATCTACCTTCGAAGGGCTGTAGCGTGGCATCGAGTTGAGATTAACTATGAACACCGCTACCAAGAAACACGTGCCAAATAAATCAGAAGGCGAGGGTTGGACGTAACCAAATAGATCCATAAAATCCCCGAGAAGCCGAATACCAGAAGGCAATTAATGGACCAAGTCGAGGTTTATTAGCTGGCGATCTCGTGGCATCGAAAGGATACCGAGATCGTGCCAGGATACAACCTTGGTTACAGAAGGTAACCGAATTCGCGCGAAGTTACAATCAAAGTGGGTAAGTATAAGAATGGAAGCACAAAATAGCTGTCATTAGCACAGTCAAACAAAAGCACATTAAAACAGTCACTGATACACTTGGTTATAATAATAAGCGTTTTTATTAAACCAGTCGTGTTCTCGTGATAAATATGAGTCACTACAGGGCCTAGTGAACTGTGACAAGGAGAGTTCTAACAATAACCGACATTTTGTAAAACTCCTGTTCGCATCTGTTTTCCCAAATGAATTAATGGACGAATAAATGCAGCAATGAAAAGAAACTTTCCTGTAGTTTATTCGGTTTCACCATGTATTAGCAAATTTTTGTTGAGTTAGTCAGAAATGTTATCAATATTCGGATCTATTCTGGTCACGACTGACCTTCTGTAAGACGGTCTGGGAAAATCAGTGACGGGACTGAGAACCCCTGGAAATCTCCTCAAGATTACAGGTACACCTTACTGATGAGTGTTTCATATCACGAAATTGAGGTCCAGGGTTCCCTTTCCACCATCTCCAACTACCACCTCAATACTAAACAGTTTATATCCATTTTAAAGTTTTGACTACTTTTAACTCTTTTTGTTTGTCACTATCTTTTCTTTATTCTTTAGAACCCATTTCCCTTGAACTCTTAGATGTTCTACCAACCAGTGTGTTACTAAACGTATTCCATGTTAAAATATTAGATCAATGTGTAATATGCATGGAAAAGTATTGTATTG
The DNA here is from genome assembly GCA_944470425.2 of Schistosoma bovis. Classification (NCBI taxonomy): domain Eukaryota; kingdom Metazoa; phylum Platyhelminthes; class Trematoda; order Strigeidida; family Schistosomatidae; genus Schistosoma; species Schistosoma bovis. The sequence goes on from OX103956.1 coordinate 1,537,739, forward strand.
GAGATGAAGTGATACGACTTCCATGTTTTCATGCATTTCATGATCATTGTTTTGTAGATTGGATTTTAGAGGTAACTTTTAATACATTAGATATAGTTATCAGTATTAATACTTTTAAGTGTAGGGTTGTGGAGTCTGCTGAGTTTTATTGAAATTATGAATACATCAATGTTAGACAATCATTGAAAAACTGAAAGCACTGAACGATTGTTTTCATCCAGTATAGGACTAGTCAGTATTGCACATTCACAAACTCTCAGTAGGCAATCGCACCTAGAACTTGTAGTCTTGTGTGCAAACGCTTAATCTTTAGACCACTGAACTGGCATTTTAGAGGTGTTTATGTTTAACTTCTATCAATACACGGTATTGACCAACCGTTTTCCATTGTGTTCAGTGAGTAACCGTCTTAAGTGGTGTTGTGGAGATTGCTAAGCATGCATTTTCATGTCACTATCAGTTTTTGATTTGCCAAACAATAAAAACAAGGAAATATTGGACAGGTGTTCCCACCTAACACAGCACTCCTCGACAATACGGATTCAAGATCTCACCACAGACAGAGCTTAGGGCCTCATAGCGAATGTCATTGGTGTGCACTACTGAGAACTCACACTTGAACGGAACAGCTGTTATGTACTCCCAGGTTTTTAGCGGTTGTCTAGTCAAAGTTAGTCAGTAATGTGATATATCAAATAAGATATGAAAAATTTCATTAATTCGTGGAACTTTCATCGTTCTTCTGAACGACATCATCAGTACGAAGGTAGGACAATAGTTTGTTTTAACTGAATGGAAGAACTCACTTCATTTGGTCATATAATCTGACTTATAGATATACGGAATGAGAATGTAACAGATTTTAGCGAAAATAAAAAGACTTTCAGGTAAGTTTATGAAATGTAAGGAGTTTCTAGAATAGTTCTAATTATCAATGGTGTCATAAATCAAACTTTTAAATCCTGATAAAGATGATCATGTATTACGGTAAGTTCTAATTACAAACAAAAGAAGGATCCATTAGTCTGAACAAATACAATCAGGAGCTCTAAAAGATCGGACGTCTGATGTAAATTGATACTTCGATACTTCAATAATCCACATGTCACTATGTGACAGAGAAGATGGGACTTTCAAAATAGGCTTATATTCCGAACAGAAATCAAAACTTTTACCGGAATTACCTTGATTATGTAGTAACATGCAGTAAACTTGGAACATGAGCGACCGTCCACCATTGTCTTTAGTGAGTTACAAACTTACAACAGAACTGGATGAACTCTACTGGTTACTGCTTCTCACTAGAACTCCAGGAAATACCTCTTGAAGCCAGGCATTAGTGAGCATATAGTGATTATTATCAGAAAGATGGCGGTGGACAGTGGCTCGATTTCATTGATCGATTGAAGTTACACACTGACACCGTTGGATGCCAGGTCAGTGGTCTAGATGTTAAACATTCACGTGTGAGACTGATACGTCCTGTGTTCGAATCCCACGAGGCGGGATCACTGTTGCACACTGCTTAGGAGTCCCATAACAGGATGGAACGACCGTTCAGTGCTTCCAGGTTTTCTATGGTGATCTAGCTTTAATTGACAGTGAGACCTATGATTTATGGACAACCTTTGAGTGGCGTTAAGGTGACCTTGAGAGTATCCACCTACAAACTAGAACTATAAACCAGTGTGAGGAATTCGAATTATGATTTACAGTTGATAGTTAAGGTTAAGAATTAGATTTCAGCGTTTTCATCACGAACTGATATCAGCTATAGTGCCAAAACTCTATGAATGAGTGAATTTCGTGCCAAAATCCAAAACGTTTTTCATCTTATCCTTGATTGGTTCGTCTATAAATGATAATCTCACCAATAGAATATTTGATCTTCTACATTCATTCTACATCATAATGATGATCCATATATTCAGAATTATTGATTTGTATTTTATATATTTTCATATGTATTTTCTTCAAGTGCTTAGATTGTCCAATATGTCGATGGCCAGCATTTGAATTTGAATAATACGAAAAAGGAATCAAATGAATACAATTTCTATTCTAAATTCCATTGAACTATCTTCTTCTTAAAGATGAATGTACATAGTTCTTTCATTTATTGAGTATAAAAAAAAGATATTGATTTATTAGAAGAAAATATGTTTGAGTTAGATGTTTATGATGAAGATGGATAGTTGCTAGGGGTGGAATCTAGTTTGATGTATGTTTCGTCCTAGTTGGGATTCATCAGTTGGATAGACGTGTATTCCACAGATGATAATCACTTCAGGACTCGAACCGGTTATCATTCACTTTGAACGCTACCATGTTATCTACTTAACTATTGAGTCCAGATAGTCAAAAGCTTATACAATGAGGGAGGGGGTAAATTTCTAATTTATTTTTGTATTGTTTCTTTGAATCTTTCCATTGATATTTTGGGATTGTAATTGATCAGTCTTTTGTTAGCATATGTGCATACTGTGAGTATTACATCGATATTGCCTTAATTTAGAAGCATTATAAGCAAAGATGGATAGTGGCTAGTAGTGGAATCCAGTTTGATGGGTGTTTCATGTTTTGCTTAGAATGTTTGTGAATTAAAGCAATATCGAGGCAATCCGCACAGGATGCACATATGCCAATAACAGACTGATCAATTGCAGTCTTAAGCATCAATGGGAAGATTCAAGTAAACAATACCAAATGAATTCAAGCTTCATCCCATTGCACAAGTAGGTGGCTATTAGGATTCAGTAGGTAAGCGGATAACGCGATGGAACGGTACTGAGTTTGAGTTCCAGAGTGAACATCAAGCTCTGAGATGCAGGTACATCCATTTGACGCTCGTCCTGGATTCCAATACTAGCCACTATCCATCTCTGCTTATAATACTTATGAATTAAGACAATATCGAGCAATACGCATAGTATGTACATATACCAATAAGAGACTGATCAATTGCAGTTCTAAACATCAATAGAAAGATACAAGTAAACAATAACCAAGTGAATTATGTATGATGGTTTTGTGTTGTGTTTTTTTTTAATGTAAAAGTCAATTGTCCTCTCAGTGAAAACTATAGTTATCTTCAATATTTGTTGTTTGAATACAGCTACTGATAAGAAGCATTAAATTCAGATTTCTTTTTCACTTTACATTCATCAGTATGATGGGTTAGAAACTATTAGGATGATGTTACTATATAACGATTAATAGTGTATCATATTGATGCTATTCAGAGACAGTCCTTCTGAACTTTATTGGTGGCTTCAAGTTGATTAAGGAACTTAAACTCTGTGAAATCAATGGATGAACACTGTTAAGATGTCTGAAATTCATCCTGAAATCACATCGAGTACTTTTCGTTGGTCCTTGAAATGAATGATACCTAGAAGCACATATACAACTAATAAAAGATTGATTCGTATTGAATATTTGGACCTTATTATGGATGTTGTGAGCTGTAATTGATCAGTCTTTTTTGGAATATATAAATCCGAAGTCCGAGTCCCCAAGTGAACATTAACATTGAAGTGAAGACATATCAAATTGATGAATTCCTAATAGAATGAAATGCGCCTCTTGGGTCCCACTGCCAGTTACCATCGGACTTTGCTGAATAAGGGATTGTTGTTCATATTAAAATGAATCTTAAACGAATGTACAGGTTGAAATCACGAACAGATCAACATTGGAAATCTGGAAGCACAGAACAGTCACTTTATCCTAGCATAAGACTCTTCGGTATTACTCACCCAAAAACCCGAATCTTTAATCAAATCCAAAACCTTTGATCTCTTGCGCGAACACTCTATCTCTAGATAAATAAACCAGCGTCCAATGATCTTAATATATAAACTCAATCAATCCAATGATATTGCACAATTATCTTCTATTATCTTTGATGAGTAACTGTATTACACACGACACGGATTAAACTCTACTGATCATACCTTCTCACTAGAACTCCAGGTGTTACATCTTAAAGCTAATCACTAGTGCGCCCATAACTGTATGGGGGGATTTGTGGTACTTATTACCTTAAACCTTTACCAAGAACCAATCAACATTGAGGTCTACAGGACAAGCTGTGAACCATATGTAGAGAAATTTGAACATTTCAATTCTATCTGAAGTTTACGCTGATGATGATGTTGTTTAGAAGAATGATGAAAGCTTCACGACCAAACCATCTAGAGAACAAAACTCTATCAAAATCATCCACCTGAGTTACAAATCTTCTCCACCATCTTAATGGAATAGTCCAATTTGTTACATCACATCAACACAAGGAGGTGTATCAATAGTATCAGTGATAGAAAAAACACATTTGGTAGTAGAAAAAAAAATCAACTTCCAGAAGGATAAAAAGATTCTTGAAGAGAAAGGTATAGACCAATTCAGTGTGGCCACATTGTCACTGGTTACGAACAATGTCAGTAAACTCATTCAACTATTGGCTATGATGATTGCTCGAACCTTATTCAGGCAGTTTTTACCTACGAATATGATTCTCATCAATAGATAGTGACTTCTATAGGAAAAGTTCTTCAGCAAGCTTGTACATACTTTTCTTAAACTTATTATTCATTCATTGTAAGCGAAATAGATTTAGATATCTTGTAATTAAAGCTAGAAAGATATGCTCAGACGACAGTATAAACAAGAAACTAAAGCTTATTCATAATATGTTGATTAAAATGGTTCAGCCAGAGTTTTCTGAAGAAATACTCTCATGTAGTATATATGCAGTATTTCCTTAGGAAATCGACCCACTGACCCCCCCCCAGTGAAATTTACTCGACCTTTAGGTGACTTCTGATTGCCATCGATTGACCTTTTCACTAGGCTACTTCTGACTGACCCGGAATAACAGTTTGTAAGAAAGTTCTCTTCCTGAAGCTAATTCATCAGAGATATAGCTGATGATGTGCTACGAGACAGAGTGACTATAGCAATGAAGAGGATGTTTGATAAAACTAACCTTTGTCTATCGTTCTCTAACCGATCTATGGTGATTCTCCAACTAAAGGGTAAGTTACCCAGTCTTGCCACATCCATTTATATCTACAAATTTCGCTGCTCCTATGGAGAAAGCTATAATGGGTGCACAGTCACACAACTGGGTCAACGAGTTAGTGAACACCCTCCCTTCGTTGTTAAGGAAAGATACTGTTGAGACAATATGCAGCTCTGTTCTATCACATTTGATCTATAGCGGTCATGTAGAAGATAAAAATAGGTCATTTAAAGTGATTTATTATATTCTTTCTACTTTTCCTTATGGTGTTCAATATCGTCTCTTACACATAGCAGAAGCTACAAGGATTCGAATTAACAACCTAAGTCTTTGTATTCATAAACGATTTGTAACACTCTTATCTCTTTCTTTGCCAAATTAACCTTAATCAATGATTTTATTTATTATCAGAATAAGAATTTATGAAGATTTTAGTAATTTTAATAGTTGAATTCAATCGTGGATGGGCGCTACTGATGAGTACCATACTAGGACAAAACGGTTGTCTAGTGCTTCCAGATTTTATTGATTATTATTTTTTATACTCTTTGTTTGTTCTTTTACAAATATATGCTTCACAGTCTAATCATATGATCACCCTTTTTTTTTATTAATGTTATATCAGCGTGTTTACTTTTACAAGTGACTGACCTACTTTCTATTATGAAACGTTGATTTAAGCCTTTAATTATTCTTATCATAACTAGTACACCTGACATCAGCCCCAAATGCCCTGGTAAGATCGAGAGTGGGGAGAGTCAGCTTTCCCTCTACAAATCCTCTCACATAGCCACGTGCATACAACAACTAACAGGAAAGTACTACTCACTACATTCTCGTCCAAGGGATGTTGTTTACGAAATTGAGATGACGAAAAGAGAATGATTGGCGCTTTAACCGGATTGGTGGATATGGGGGATCCATCTAGGGGAGTTGGGAAACCCTCACTTCAAACAAACGGTGCACATGGGTTCTATGATCCTGAAGGAACAACTGGCGTATGAGGCAATCGTTGGGCACTGGCGACCATGAAACTGGATCTCTCAAGGTTACATCACTGCCTTATGTATGAGACCTTTAGGTCAAAGTCTCTGGTTGTGTCTCCCTAATAAAGCCACCTGATTCGGTTTGGGCATCCGGTCAGTATACCAGCCCTTACACAAATAGAATGATTTATGTGACGGATATCTATTTGATGCCCCCTTATACCAATGTTTATGTTTTAATAATAATAATAATAATAATAATAATAATAATAATAATAATACCTGACGTCACACCACCAATTTATACTTTTCACTTATTATGTTTATTTATGTAATCTATTCTACTGTTATCGTTAACTCAAAAACTACCTTCATCGGTTTTATAATTTCATATCCGTTTATAAATATTCATTTATTCACAATTGATTGATCACTGGGTGCTGATCAATGTTATGTGTGTCAAGTCCTTCTTAGTGCAGCTCGAATTCTATCGACCAAGTTGGAATGTGGCTATTAGTCTAGGTGACTTCACATTGCATGTACTATGTTGTGATAATATGGTGGTTGGAGGTAGTCAACAGGGAACCCTGAACCCAGGTCTCGTGCCACTTGGCACTCTCAGCAAGGTGTATCTGTAATCTTGAGGGAACTGGTGCTTCCTGACGGATTCGATCCAGACCAACCAATCAATTGTGACTACATCTCAGTCCTACAGGAGGTCGCTTGCGGCCCGGATAGCCCAGTAGTAACGTCTCTATGAAGCTGGGTGGAACTGAATTGAATCCGTCAGGGAGCACCAGCTCTCTTAAGATTACAGGTACGCCTTGCTGACAGTGCCAAGTAGCACGAAACCCCGGTTAACAGGGTTTCCTGTTGACTACCTCCAACCACCACCTTAAATATTTATGTATATTAGAGTAAAGCTTGATGAGAATCTAATTGTAAGCAATATTATTCGCTTACATCTATATAGTTCTGACTTACAATATTGGAATTTTTATCATTTAAAGTACTTGAAAATTGTAGAATATTTTGTCTCAATCGTTTTATCTAAGTGTACACTGGGTTTTTTTCTTAAGTCTGGAGACAATTATCAAATCAAAGGAATTAACTAAGACTATTTACTAGTTGAGTTCGTGAGTCAATGTAAGCTAGACAACCATTCAAAACCTGAAGATACTGGACTGCCGTTTCTTCCTAGTATGGGACTCCTCAGTAGTGCTCATCCACGAAAAACCAACCTGGGACCTCCTGTTTCGTGTGGTAACGCTTAATCTGTAGACCATTGAGTCGACATCAAATCTTGTTGTAAGGTTCGAGTCCCACGTACAGGATTGCAGATGCGCATTGTTGAGGAGTCCCACAAAAAAACGAAACGGGCATCCAGTTCTTCCAGGTTTTCAATAGTGTTCTAGCTTGTATCAACTCATGAATTCAACTATTAAAAAAGTCACTACAATCTCCATAAACTCCCATTCTAATAAGACTATTTACACTAATAAACAGAAGAATTAGGACCATACAGATATTCAAGATTGATAAATGAAATAACTTGATCTGATCACTTATAAATGGTTAGAAGAATTATTTTTAGTCAGTAATTACCCAAAGGGCTATTTTCTTTTCTTTATTCACAACCAACTTGATTGACAAATCAATGCAGTTAATCAAAGAAAACACTAATAATTATTATTATTCACTTGATATTGTTTTACTTGAATCTTCTCATTGATGTTTAGGACAGCAATTGATTAGTCTTTTATTGGCACGTGTGAATATTGTACGAACTGCATCGATATAACCTTAAGTCACAAGCATTCTAAGCAAAGATGGATGGTGGCTAACAGTGGAATCCAGGATGCGCCTTTCGTCTTATTTGGGACTCGTCAGTTGGATGTACGTACATCCTAGAGTTGATTTTCACTCCAGGGTTCAAATCCATTATTGTTCGCTCCAAACTCCATCGCATTATCCATTTATTTAGTGACTACCTGTAGATAAGTGGATAACGTGATGGCGTTTGTAAGAAACGATACTAAGTTCAAGTCCTGGAATGTACATCAACTCTGGGATGCAGGTACATCCAACTGATGAGTTCCGAATAAAACGAGACGTGCATCCTGGATTTCACTGTTAGCCACCTTTTATCTCCAGTCAAAAGTAATGTTTTAATCACACTTTATGAACAGTAAACTGCCATTCAGTCATGAATATATATATATAGTTCTCCGATGACTATTTAGCTTGACTATTATTTTTAATGTTTTTATTGAAAACAAGTTTAAATCATGATACTATAGGCTAAGAATTGGTCTTTGTTTAGTGTAGAATATCTGGTAAGATTCTTTACATCAAGGACTGAATTTAACCAAAGATTACAGGACAGTTGTTTCATCCGTGTATAGGAGTACTGAATAATGTGGATCCACAATTTTATCAAGGATTCATTCTGTGACTTTCAGGAGTTTTTGTGAGTGATTAGTCTGGTTATGTAGCAATGACTTATTGCTTAAGACGTTCAACTTCCAGTCGCTAAGTCTCAAGTTCAGATCCCACACCACTTAATACAATTTGGCCGACAGGATAATATCATTACCCTTCACACTTGGAGATTCATTTAGTGTGATCTTAAGAATTGTCCATTAATTTTGATTTGATGTAAGAAGTTATGAAAAAAAGTACATTCTTAGTATATATTATCAATGTTAAAATTAGTCTATAAAATATTGAGAATGAGTTATCAAGGCTGACAATTTCAAATTCTATTGATTTCATGAAAACAGATCCAAGTTAGCTGAGGAAACACATAGAAGGTAGTTTGATCTTAATAAGGGACTCCTTATCAAGTTGTATTCACGATCACTAGACCAGGTGATACAAATCGTATTGTGGTGCGTGTTACTTATATTCATATAAGTAGTTTATCACGCGAGTTAAAAACGCAATGTCTGGCAGCAGAAGATGGGGGGGGAGATCAAGAAAGGAAGAGCGACAACACAATGCAATTTGTAAGGAAACGCATGAACAATGAAATGTGAGACAATGGATTGATGTTTGCAACAGGAACAGTCCAGGTTGATATGATGGATTAATATTTTGCAAATTAACGATTTACCATATGGCTTTTCTATTTTACCAAGTAACTCTGTAATTTTGTGCTATATACAATTCGGTTGTCCTCACCTGTGTTCGCCTTCACTAAAGTATACCTAAAAGTTGATTGTATAGACTTATATTATATAAATAATGTTTTGTATTTATAAATGAAGTTGAATCAATTCTGACAGATTTTTGCTTCAACGAAATCATAGGATCTGGAATAGGTCACCTACAAGTCGGTTAGGAATTAACCTTAGCTGAATTGAATTTATTTCGCTTTTTCTTAGCATACTTGGTTAAAATTAGACAAACAATAAATTAGGTAGCTGAAAATAATCGGTAAGGAATACTGGACCCACGTTTCTTGGGAATTGACAGTCGTTATCATAGAGTATCTATAGTTTTCAAGGGACTAATGTTTCGTGTGTAATTCTAGTCCGCCTACTGGCGAATATCTACTTACAACCTGATCAATGGAACCCAATGACAACTAAACATTGATCGCTAATCAGTGGTCAATTAATTGAGTATAAAATTAATACGCTAAATTATACCAACTCGCTACAGTTGGATAGAACTAGAAACGCCTAGGAGAGAGTGGGTTGGAGAATGCTTATCCGAAGGTAACAGGCGTGTGGTAAGTAAGTAATTAAGGAAGGAAGGAAGGAAGGAAGGAAGGAAGGAAGGAAGGAAGGAAGGAAGGAAGGAAGGAAGGAAGGAAGGAAGGAAGGAAGGAAGGAAGGAAGGAAGGAAGGAAGGAAGGAAGGAAGGAAGGAAGGAAGGAAGGAAGGAAGGAAGGAAGGAAGGAAGGAAGGAAGGAAGGAAGGAAGGAAGGAAGGAAGGAAGGAAGGAAGGAAGGAAGGAAGGAGGGAAGGAAGGAAGGAAGGAAGGAAGGAAGGAAGGAAGGAAGGAAGGAAGGAAGGAAGGAAGGAAGGAAGGAAGGAAGGAAGGAAGGAAGGAAGGAAGGAAGGAAGGAAGGAAGGAAGGAAGGAAGGAAGGAAGGAAGGAGGGAAGGAAGGAAGGAAGGAAGGAAGGAAGGAAGGAAGGAAGGAAGGAAGGAAGGAAGGAAGGAAGGAAGGAAGGAAGGAAGGAAGGAAGGAAGGAAGGAAGGAAGGAAGGAAGGAAGGAAGGAAGGAAGGAAGGAAGGAAGGAAGGAAGGAAGGAAGGAAGGAAGGAAGGAAGGAAGGAAGGAAGGAAGGAAGGAAGGAAGGAAGGAAGGAAGGAAGGAAGGAAGGAAGGAAGGAAGGAAGGAAGGAAGGAAGGAAGGAAGGAAGGAAGGAAGGAAGGAAGGAAGGAAGGAAGGAAGGAAGGAAGGAAGGAAGGAAGGAAGGAAGGAAGGAAGGAAGGAAGGAAGGAAGGAAGGAAGGAAGGAAGGAAGGAAGGAAGGAAGGAAGGAAGGAAGGAAGGAAGGAAGGAAGGAAGGAAGGAAGGAAGGAAGGAAGGAAGGAAGGAAGGAAGGAAGGAAGGAAGGAAGGAAGGAAGGAAGGAAGGAAGGAAGGAAGGAAGGAAGGAAGGAAGGAAGGAAGTAAAATAAGTACATGAACTCAGTCATCTCTACTATTTAATCTGAATACAGCTTAACTATTGACAGTTTTATAGTGTTAAATTCATCAACTTAAAATGAAAATCACTTTCCATTTGATTAGATACTGTTAGAAATCATCATACACACTCCCCTTCAACCATCTCACTTCTCTCATTGTTTTCATCCATAAAACAAAGTCAAATTAAAGAAGAAAAAAAGAAAGAAAGAAAGAAAAAGAAGAAAAACATAAAGGTATTATGTATAGTAGATGTAATGGTATTCATATTATTAACAATACAATATTATTATTATTATTATTCATAATTGAAATAAACGAGCAATCATAGAAGTTTATTTTTGCTTTTCTTTTCTTTTCTTTTTTTTTTTTTGTTGTTGTTGTTTGTTTTAGTTAATTTAGTGCAACAAAAAACTGGGAGAGAGCACAAAAAAATAATAATATTGATCAATAAATGATTCAATAGGGTAATGGGTGTGATTAGTAGTTTGGATAGGAAGTGTATTTGTGAAAAATCAATAATAATCATAATAATAATAAAACATAACAGTATTAATAATAATAATAATAATAATAATAATAATAATGAAACAAACGTTGTTTACCTTAGAACAGCAGTAATAATAATAATAATAATGAGTTGTAGGTAATAGGCGATTAATACTATTGTTATTGATTTGTTTTCTTTTTCTTTTTCTTTTTATATTCTAACCATTCATTTTCACTGTGTGTGTGTGTTTTTCATTTATCGATTGTTTACTTCTTTTTATTGATTGATTGATTTATTAATCATGTGTGATAAATGAATTTCCTTATTGTAACTATGACATGTAAACATAATTGAATTGACAGAGAGAGAGAGGGAGAGAAAGAAAGAGGGGTGGGAGAGGGAGAAATAAACATGTTGTAAAAAGAAAAACATTCACTCAGACAAACACATACACATACACACACACACATAGAATACCTCTTGTGAACGTATAGAAGTACAAGTGCTATACACACATACAAGAAGGTTGTAAAGTGTAAGAGTATGAATTCAAATGATTAAACATTAAACAACAGGTATATTGACGCATTCAATATCTATATCTATATATACCTGTATTTGAGCAAGAAGATCGTACAATATGCACCATTATAAAATTACACATAATCGTAATATGGAAATAGATTGCATTTTTTTGTATTTGTGAAAAAGAAGGCAACTAATTCGAGTTTATTTATTATTAAAAATTCATTTAAATTATGATAACCCTGGTATAATAACATTTAGAAGAAGGGATTGATTGATTGATTGATAATAAACAAACACCCCACCCCTTCATTATTACATAATTGATAAAACAAAATGAGGATAATGAAGATTGAAAGAAGAATGAATGATGTCTAGTTCACATGTATTGAATATGTGAATATACACAAATTAACACACGTACATACATAAACAGTTTCATGTAAACATGAATGAGAGGCAGAGGGGTAAATAAAGACTGGAAATATGGGTAATCAAATTATTAAGCAGAAAAAAAAATTAAGGAAAATGAGAAAATGAACATTGTGAGATATTAATTCATCATATTGACAACTACTGTCAATGTGTGTGTAAGGGGATGGTGGTGGTGGTGGTGGCGGTGGGAGTAAACAAACACTTCTTCCTTGAAAATATCTTAGACTTGTTCATTTCACAACATAAACACAACACATGATGAATAACTCTTCAAAAGTAGAATTACTGAAGTAGCAGTAGTAGTAGTAATAGTCGTACCTATGAATACGATAGAGACAAACTGAATGCAATATACATACTCAACTTGAATGTGTGCATATCACTTTGCATATGCACAAGTTTATTTCTTATTAGCAAAAAAATATAGAGAATAACTAAATTGATGTAAAGGGGTGTGTTTGTGTGTGTGTCTCTATGAGTGGTGTGTAACGCGAAAAAACTTAGTTGTTGAAGTGAAATCATAAATTTGTTAACCAGAAAAAAAAAAAGAGGAAATTCATTTATTGACGTATACCATTGGTTTCTTGTGAATACTGTTAAGTTGTTTGTTTTAAAAAAAATAAGGAAACGAAGCCAAAATAAAAGAGAGCAAAAAGCAATTCGTTCATCGGCACTAGTGAATACACACACACACACAGACAATAACAAACACAAATCATCATACACCTATATATATAAAGGAGAAACTATGTAATCAGGTCTTGTTTGGTTATATCTCCATTTTGTGTAAACAAACATATACGTAAATAAAATAGATCAGTAGTATTTCGAATACTCAAAGAAAAAAAAGAGATCAGACGAAATCAAAACGGATTAAATTAGCAGTAGTTCCAAAGAGAAGGATGGAGACAGATAGACATACACACACAAAGGGACAGAGAGAGAGAGAGAGGGGGGAGTACAGAACATTAGCAAATCTCATGCTTCGAGTCCGCACAACAACACACTGTACAATTATATATATATATATATGCATGAGATAGAGACAGAGGGATAAGAAACGGGTTCATTTCAATAAAAAAAAGACAAGAGAAATATGATCATTATTGGATCAATTATTGATGATGTTTTTTTTAGAATAAAAAAAGGCAACAATGAATACCTTGTTACAATACTACTATTAAATATACTACTAATAATAAGCCAGAATTTAAAAAAAAAATTCTTTTTAAAAACTAATAATAATATTGAATAAAACCAAATGAGAAAGTAAAGTAACATATTGTCAATAATACAAATAATCTCTTGAATTATTTAATCAGGATTCATTATTAAAATTCTTTTATAAAATATTAAAGAGAAAAACAAAATAGAGAAACAATAATCAATAAAAGCAACAAAAAGAAGAAAAAAAAGAGAGAGAAGAGAATGAAGAAAAGCAAACGACCAAACAAACAAACAAACGAAGAACTGAATGAAGATGAAAGATTGAGGAAATAACAAAGGGACAATATAACAACGACGACGACAACAACAACAACAACAACAACAACGTTGCCTTAAAGCGAAAATAAAATGTATGTAATATATATTGTCTATTATTACATGTATATATATAGTATATCAATGTTGGAAGGAGGGATCGTCAATTCATGAAAATAAGAATGAACGACAATAACAGCAGAGACAATGGCAACATTAACAATATAATGCTAATTACATACCGTTTATATAAGAAAATTGAGCACGTACCCGCACACACACACACACACACACGGACGTAGAGAGTTGTAGCTTATGTGTGGATGTGTGTGTATCAGAAAGAGAGAGAGATAGGGAGATAGGAAGATTTTGTATATACGGAGGAAAGAAATACAAATTTCGCATATGTTTAGGTCTTTATAATAATTGATATGATCAACTATCTATTAGGGTAAAGTATGAATTAAAAAGGTATAATTCTGTATAGTGTTTAATCAATATATCGAGCGTTGACATCAATAACGATGCTTATGCTTTCATACAAACATAAACGCATAAGCGTATTTAAACAGATAGATATAATTAAGATTCATCCGGAGCATCAGCATCCACGTATTCAATACTAGAATTTTGACGTTGTCTAAATGCCAATGAACCAATACTTCTACGTTGTTCCAAATCAATATGTGGTCCAAGTCCCATACGGAATGCATCGACCACTTTCATCTGATGATAAGTAGAAGATAAGCAAACAAAAAAAAGATTTTATTATTTGTGGAAATATTCTTTAACTCTTAATGATGTTTACATATCTATGTGATTAACAAAATAATATCTAAACATCTGGCTAGTCTACGTAACTAAGACAGGATTCGTTTGCTTCGTGATTCCTACATCATCTTTACATATTACACATATTGTATAAAATGAAATCATTGCCCCCCCACCTATATCGGAGTTGGTAACTTATACAAAGATAAGATAAGCAATATTGTGATACATGCGACCATATGCCTTATTGATAGTCGTAACACTAATCAATTCTGAATAGTTTAAACAGATAAACAAACAAACAAACAAACAAACAACGAATTACAGCTGTCATCAAAACTAGCCTAACACAAAGTCTATTTTGATAAACGGTAATAAACAAAGCGTGAGGGAGTGAGAGAGAGATTACGCAACTCATCGTAATCACTAGACGAATATTAGAGAAACAATCATAAATGAACAATGAGAAAATGTAAGACCCCCCTTTCCAGTGTCAGTCAACTAGTCATCCACAACGTAGAACCAGGCACCTATACGCATCAGTTCATGTTGCCATACCTCATTAGCACAATAAGGTAAACACCAAATTCATAGAAGTAATTACTTCAATGGTATTAATATATAAAAGACAGATTGTGTATAGGGATATAGTACAAGAAGAAAGAATTATTTTGTAGAAAGAAAGGCATAAAGTAATTTTAATCTTACAGTTTAAGCGAATACAGAGAGTGTATACACCTACGCCATTATGATCGATTCTGAACCATGTTACCCAAAGTTGTGAAGACCTTAAATCAAGTAGATTACATCTACCAACATGATTTAAACCAGAAATAAGTGCATTTTATAGACTGATGTCACGTTTTAGTTTATTCACCCTTAACTTTCTACAATAATCAAAGCTGATGTATATAATTCAATATAGAAGATTTGAGTTAAGAATTTAGATCAACAATGCTTCATAGAATGGTTATTGTTTACAAAGTCCAGACATACTATAACTATTGATGAAGTCATTGACAAATATTATTGAATAACAGTTACAATCCATCTACAATAAACGTACTAAACATTAATTGCTTAGCTATAAAATCTGTTTATTACTGTTATCAAAGTAATTTCAGTTAGACAACTATTGAAAACCAAGGAGCACTGACAAACAACTGTCTAATCCTCGTTTAAGACTTTAACAATATACATTCATGACCCTACGAAAGATCTTTAAGGTTCTATGGAAAGTGTTATCCTAGTGATTTATAGTATTAACTTTATTAAATATATTGCCCACGATCATCCCCAAGAGTTATTTGTGAATTTCACTGAAATGTTGGGTAGTAAGAGATAGTCAGTAAGAAATCCTTTTCATTCTAGGTTTCGTATTAGTTTGGACATGTCAGCAGGGATGTCTATAATCTTGATTCCGACCGTTGTTACTATTTTGACGTTATGAATGGGCTTCCCTATCGTGATGAACCAATCGACCTATACTGACTGGAACAATCGTTCCTCAAGGTTCTATCATGCCAGACAGGTTGGTTGAAGAGCATTAAGACTAAAAGCAGCAAATCTAAGGTCCGATAATCTTGATGGAACCGAAATTCCCAGCCCCAGAATTTGAAACATTATCGTTGAGTTATTCGAGTACTGATTGTAGAGAAGTCACTGGTGCTCATTTAATGATCAGTCCAATTGTAAATAAGTTAGTCTCCAGCAGTTATAAATTCTCACAACAAACTTTCAAAAAGTTAACTCGTAAAAAGTCACCAGCCAAAGACATGATTATTCAGTTGGTGAAGGAAATCGGTTCATTTTTTTGGTGGGTGGAGGGAGAATTTCCCTTCATATACGTTTATTTATTCACCTAAAGAAGCGACTTACATTAAACTGCAAAAAAAACATCACCAATTGAATGCTCTACTCATTGGGATTCAACAAATATATACGATCACTGTTTTAATATATTCATTCAATGATCAAGTCAAACTTGGGTATAATTATACTTAATATTTTTTGTGAAAAAAAAACAGAATCCCGCACCGCTGAGGAGTCCTATATTAGAACGAAACGATCGTCCTACTACTACTACTACTACTTCCAGCTTTTTAATCGTAGTCAACACATTCATGACATAAATCTATATTCAACAATCTCTACAATCCTATATTGATAAAACAAAGAATGTCGTCAAGTGGAATTGTATATAATTATTTAGTAACTATGCTTTATTAAACATATATATATTACATACTTACTCCTTTGTAGAATTAGTATCATTTCAATTATTAAAACAACACATTCTCTGCAATATATTCTGCTATCGGCTATGTTTAGTAATAGTGTAAAAGTACACACACGCACACACAAACACAAACAGAAACACGATCACACACACACACACAGACACCATGGCGTTAGAAATAAACTTGACGAAAAGGTAAATAAATAAAATGGATAAGTAACACAATTAGTTAGTATTGTTGCCATGTTAATAAATGAAATCCAATTTTCAAAGTTGATTTTTTTTCTTTTACATTTCAACTATAAACTATATAAATAAAAAATTGTATACACAATAAAACGTACGAACACGCACGCACGCACACACGCACGTGCGTACGTACACACAACACACACACGCAAGTTATGGTTGAATTAATACAAGAAAGAATGTATGATAAAACAATCCACTGTGATAACACAAATAAAATTATCCATCTTATCATTCAATAGATCGAAATAGTTTCATCAGTAATAAGAAAATAAAAGATCAATTGACACCTGTTATGTTCACATGGTAACACACGCACACCCACCCACACACACAGAGAGAGAGAGAGAGAGGAAATATGTAGGAGGGAAAAGAGTATGATTACAATATGACTCTATAAGAAATCAAAGTTCCAATGCTTTTTAAGTAAATTTCAGTCATAGTTATCATGTAGTTTCAATATTTCATTAAAACAGGCGTAAGTAAGTAAGTTGAGCTAATTGTCTAGTTATAGACTTTTGTTTGTTTGTTTGTTACAAGTTACATTATAATTGGAGATTATAGTTAACAGTAGAATCAATTGTTAACACTAATACTCTAGTAAATATGTATTTTAGATTCCATTATTAAAATAACAGCGGACAATAGCTATATCTTAAGATAAGTAACAATAATAGAAGAAGTGTATACTTAGATTCAGCTGTCTACGCAAGATACTCAACATCCATTAGCCGGATAACATCAGCAATAGCCTTCTGTGGGAGAGAACAAACAAACTTCCAGCTAAAGAAGAAATTAGGAAAAGACGATGGAAATAGATAGGACATACATTACGCAAATCATCACACTTCATCACGAGGCAAGCCCTAACTTGGAATCCTGAAGGGAAGCGAAAAAGAGGAAGGCCAAAGAACACATTACGTCGGATAATAGAAGCAGATATGAAAACGATGAATTACAACTGGACGGAGCTAGAAAGGATTGCCCAGGACAGGGTTGGATGGAGAATGCTGGTGAGCGGCCTATGCTCCTTCACGAGGAGTAACAGGCGTAAGTAAGTAAGTATACTTAGATTCAGTCGTAAATAATAATTCATACACTTTAGTTGTATGAGAATTAATGATACTATCCTACTAAACTATCAAAACAGATCTGTATAGAGCATGGTTCAAAACTGTAATTCAATCAGTTTAAGGTCAAGTGCTCTAATCTATGAAATTGAGAGGATAAATACCGAATGTCCGGCGTTTTAATCAGGTTAATGGATACGGTGGATCCATCTACATGAGTTGGAAAACCCTGATTCCAAACCAATCATGTCATATGAGCTCCAGGATCCTAAAGGAATGAATGGCGTATGAACGGTTGTTGGTTACTGGCCACTTAACACTGCTCCACCACCTTGTGGATTAGACCTTTAAGTCGAAGGCTCTGGGTGTGACTCCCTAAGGAAACCAACTGATTCAGTCTGAGCATCCGGTCAGTATCACAGCTCACACACAAATCAAGTGACTTGTGTGTGGCGCATATGTATTCGGTGCTCCGTTTGTACCAATATTTATGTGTTCAAATAAATAAATAAATAAAATAAATAATCACAGATCGATCAGTTTCTAGTTGTAAATAAAGGATATGTGAATATGAATAAGTGTTGAATGTATACTTATAATTTAGAGGTTATATTTAGGCAATACCGTCGTCTCAAGGCTAAAGGAAAAGAGGAAGACCAAAGAACACATTACTTCGAGAAAAGCGGGACAGACATAAGAAAAATGAACAAATATTGGATAGAACTGGAAAGGAAGGCCCAGGGCAGAGTGGGTTGGAGAATGCTGGTCTGCGGCCTATACTCCACGCTTAAGTAAGTAAGTAATTTAGGTAAGATAAAATAATGACATGAATTGTACATAATTAGAGTAATTCTTTGAATACTGTTAGTAAATGATGAAAGTTATTTTGTCCAAATACTATAAGTTGTAGAATGGCAAATACAATGAAAAGGTTATATATTTGTTTTTTGCTTTTTTGTGAGCGTTAATGTTTTAGATGGAATCAATGAGTAATAAGAAAGTGAAAAGCGTTGATATGATTAAATGAAGATGTATTAGAAATGGATATACAATAATATCACCTTCAATTCAACACATATGTTGTAGAGATTATTGAGATCTTGAATAGATCAATCTTTGACTACTATTGAATACTTGGAAGCCGTGAACAATAGTGCTAATCTATGTCAAGTATAAGGAAATTATCTATCGAAAACCATAGAAGATAGTCGCAGAATTTCGTGGTATAGTTAAACTTAAACATGAATACCATTGGATGCCGGTTCAACAGTCTATAAGTTAAGCATTGTTACCCAAGACCAAATATCTTGCATTGAAATCTTGTATGCAAGATTGTGGATAAGAGCACTGTTGAGAAATCCTGTACTAGAACGTAACAGTCATCTAGTACTTTTAAATGTTCAATAGTAGTCTAACATTGATCAATTCATGATCTTAATCAAAAACGTATATTATTATTATGATCATCATCAAATTTATAAGTTGATCCATTGAAGTCATCCTTTCAGTATTGGATATTAATCGAAATTAAGATCTGACAACTCTATACAAGAATTTCTATTGCTACTTGATCATGCTTTACTCCCCTCTTCTTCTCCTTTTCAAAGTGTAATCATTTCAAATAATTAATTTGACAATTAAAACAATCGAGTAAAGTTGACAAGTTGAACATGTACTGCGTGTGTCGGTGTGTGTGTGTGTGTGATTTCGTTGGCGCCTTAACAAAGTTGAACAATCATGATAATAGTTTACTAAGTTTTATAAATATAATGAACGGAAACTTCATTCACTCTGATACAATGATAATTAGGAGAGTAAGATCATCTATGCGCAAACACAAATACACACAAACAAAAGTTTCAACAGTTGAAATGATCATGAGTCAATTGAAGCTAGATCACCATGGAAAACCTGGAAGCACGGGTACTTTTTAACCTGTGTAGAGTAATGATTAATTTACAAACATATCGAAGCATTAATACATTTATTTTCTTGGATTATTATTTAATTTAACGTACATACTTGCTTATGCTTATTATCCATCATGGAGAACCATAGTTCGCTCACCAGCATTCTCCATCGAAATTTGTCCTGAGCAATCCTCCTTTGTTCTTTCCAATTGCTATTCATCCTACTCGTATCTGCTTCCAATTCCTGGTGCAGTGTAATCTTTGGCATTCCTCTTTTCTATTTCCCTTCAGGATTCCAAGTTAGCATCTGCATCTCCATAAGATCCTCCTTGTTTATCGATGATGCTGTCCAGCTACGTGAAAGTTGCCACATCTCCCAGAGTTACTTCATCAAGTGTGATTGAGTTGGTACTTAATGTGTTGTATTTGAGGACCTTGCTTTTACCCTTGTGTATGTTGAAGCCCGCTGGAGTACAGGCTTCTGTTACACTAGCTGTCTTAACCTGCATTTGTTGATGTGCATGGGATAGAAAGGATAGGTTATCGATGAATTAAAAATCGTCTAGTTGCATCTAAGCTGTTCACTGTATACCGTGCTTCCCGTCAAATGTGGAAGTCTTCATAATCCAGTCAACCACTAGAAGAAAGTGACAGTAGACAGTATTGTTTGATATCGGTCCTTGCATGGAATGTGTCTGTCAGCTGACCTCCATGCACGACTTTGCAGTGTAGTTCGTCGTATGAATTCCTGATGATGTTGATGATTATCATAGGTACTCCATAGTATCGAAGAAATTTCCATAATGTTCTCCTATCCACACTGTCAAATGCTTTCTCATAATCAAGAAAATTGATTTATGGTAACGAGTTCCATTCAATTGATAGCTCAACGATGATCCGTAGTGTCGCGATTTGGTCTGTGCACGATCGATCCTTACGAACTCCAGCTTGTTGATTTCGAAGTTTGGCGTCTACTGAGTCTTTCATCCGGTCCAACGACACTCTGTTGAGAACCTTTTCTAGCACTAATAGTAGTCTGATGCCTTTAATTCGGCATACAGTCCATGTATTCAATCATTTAGGTAATTAAGTAGATTTATACATAAATAAATAATGTATACATTAAAATCCATATATTTTCTATTCATTCAGTTCAACTTTATCTAGATCCCAATTAAAGTCAGAATCTTCGATACGAACATCAAGACAGTTCTACTGTACGGGGCTCAAACTTGAAAAACTACTACAAACATCATCAAAAAAGTACAAGTATTTATAAACAATTATCTACACAAGATGCTCAACATCCATTAGCCGGATACCATTAGCAACAGCCTTCTGTGGGAGAGAACAAACCAACTTCCAGCTGAAGAAGAAATTAGGAGAAGACGTTGGAAGTGGATAGGACATACATTAAGGAAATCATCAAACTGCATGATGAGACAAGTGCTAACTTGGAATCCTGAAAAGAAACGGAAAAGACATAGGCCAAAGTACACACTTCACAGAGAATTGGAAACAGATATGAAAAGGATGAATAACAACTGAAAAGTATTGTGCAAACCAGATTTGGATGAAGAATGCTGGCGGGGGGGGGAAGTGGCTTATGCTTCTCCATGAGGGGTAACAGGCGTAAGTCAGTATTTCAGTAATACCCCTACTGATACAAAACATACATAGATAAAACAATTCGAAAATTAATTTTAAAGAGAAAACAAACAAACAAACACTTTCTTAAACAAGTTACGCAATAAGTTTTCCTTCATTTCATCTTTATCAATGACAAATACTTACGTCATCATCATCATCATCAAGAAACTTGCTTTCGTTGTCATCATCACCATCATTTTTTGTTGATGATTTAGTTAACATGGATGTTTTTTTCTTTTTTAATAAACAGACACACACACACACAGATACACACAAACTGTAAACACAATTCATGTCATAAACAGTTTCGAATATTTAACATTAAGTAATGTACATTTAGATTTAAGCTAATTTATAAAGAAGCGATGAAAGAGATAAGAGTTAAATGATTATTTCACCGATTATGGTAAAGATAAAATACATCGATTCTAGTGAATTGATAATAAGAAAACAAGAAAAAAAAATCTTGGCATGGATATGAAAATAAAACAAACCTGATTAATCGATTGGTTGTTGTTGCTATTGTTGTTTTAAAACATAATTTAAGGCATATTACTTACTTACGTCTGTTACTCCTCGTGAAGGAGCATAGGCCGCTCACCAGCATTCTCCATCCAACCCTGTCCTGGGCAATCCTTTCTAGCTCCGTCCAGTTGTAATTCATCGTTTTCATATCTGCTTCTATTATCCGACGTAATGTGTTCTTTGGCCTTCCTCTTTTTCGCTTCCCTTCAGGATTCCAAGTTAGGGCTTGCCTCGTGATGAAGTGTGATGATTTGCGTAATGTATGTCCTATCTATTTCCAACGTCTTTTCCTAATTTCTTCTTTAGCTGGAAGTTTGTTTGTTCTCTCCCACAGTAGGCTGTTGCTGATGGTATCCGGCTAATGGATGTTGAGTATATTGCGAAGACAGCTATTTGTAAATACTTGTATCTTCTTGATGATGGTTGTAGTAGTTGTTCAAGTTTCAGCTCCATACAGCAGAACTGCCTTGACGTTGCTATTGAAGATTCTCACTTTGATATTGGTTGAAAGTTGTTTTGAGTTCCATATGTTCTTCAATTGTAGGAATGTGGCCCTTGCTTTGCCAATCTTTGCCTTTACGTCTGCATCTGAGCCTCCTTGCCCATCGTGATGCTTCCCAGGTATGTGAAGGATTCTACATCTTCCAGAGTTTCTCCATCAAGTGTGATTGTGTTGGTGTTCTCCGTTTTGTATTTGAGGACCTTGGTTTTCCCCTTGTGTATGTTGGGGCCTACTGATGCAGAGACTGCTGCTAAACTGGCTGTCTTTATCTGCATTTGTTCGTGTGTACGGTATAGGAGGGCCGGGTCATCTGCGAAGTTCAAATCGTCTAATCGGTTCTGAGCTGTCCATTGTATTCCGTGTTTCCCCTCAGATGTGACATAAACATTTGTATATCATAGAACAAATTTAATATTCAATACTAGTGATTATTATTATTTCTTGGATTCTATGTAAATGATCTTTACAACTAGACATTATCAAGCTATTCCATTTGTACTAGATCTATTCATTTACCTATTCTATTTCTTAATCTGTATGCATTTATCTAAAACAAAAAATCAAAAAGACAACCTAACCGTTCAGAGTAAACTTGAGTAGTTTGCAATTTATCAACTTACCTCTATAGGATAATTTATAATGAAAAGAAATACTACTGAATTGATAACATATACTAAATTATTTAAGAGAAATCTATAAATTCCATTTGGATATAAACATATACTTATATCCTGAATTCAGTAGTAAGAAAAGTTAAAGACAAAAAAATTTAAGTGAACCAGATAGTTTAATAATCAAATAAACACATGCATCAATTGAATTGAATATAGTTTACTGATGTTCTTTTTAATTATAAAACATGCCCAATTATTTTGTTATATAAAAGAAATATACAATAAATTAAGGATAATTATGAATGCGCATATACATATAATAAAGAGGATGATGCATGGAACATTTGGAAAATGCTCATCACTGTTTACATTATGCATTTGAATCAAACTAAAATGTAATAGAGACGAGCTATTTGAATATGCATATCAATAAAAAACTTTATATTGTTAGAATTGGAAACTATATGAATAGTAAAAGAAAATAGGAAATGTATGTAAGAGACATGCAAAATTAGTGGGAGGGTAATAACAACGTTTAATATCGAAGGCGTAAGTAAGTAAGTAAGTAAGTAAGTAAGTAAGTAAGTAAGTAAGTAAGTAAGTAAGTAAGTAAGTAAGTAAGTAAGTAAGTAAGTAAGTAAGTAAGTAAGTAAGTAAGTAAGTAAGTAAGTAAGTAAGTAAGTAAGTAAGTAAGTAAGTAAGTAAGTAAGTAAGTAAGTAAGTAAGTAAGTAAGTAAGTAAGTAAGTAAGTAAGTAAGTAAGTAAGTAAGTAAGTAAGTAAGTAAGTAAGTAAGTAAGTAAGTAAGTAAGTAAGTAAGTAAGTAAGTAAGTAAGTAAGTAAGTAAGTAAGTAAGTAAGTAAGTAAGTAAGTAAGTAAGTAAGTAAGTAAGTAAGTAAGTAAGTAAGTAAGTAAGTAAGTAAGTAAGTAAGTAAGTAAGTAAGTAAGTAAGTAAGTAAGTAAGTAAGTAAGTAAGTAAGTAAGTAAGTAAGTAAGTAAGTAAGTAAGTAAGTAAGTAAGTAAGTAAGTAAGTAAGTAAGTAAGTAAGTAAGTAAGTAAGTAAGTAAGTAAGTAAGTAAGTAAGTAAGTAAGTAAGTAAGTAAGTAAGTAAGTAAGTAAGTAAGTAAGTAAGTAAGTAAGTAAGTAAGTAAGTAAGTAAGTAAGTAAGTAAGTAAGTAAGTAAGTAAGTAAGTAAGTAAGTAAGTAAGTAAGTAAGTAAGTAAGTAAGTAAGTAAGTAAGTAAGTAAGTAAGTAAGTAAGTAAGTAAGTAAGTAAGTAAGTAAGTAAGTAAGTAAGTAAGTAAGTAAGTAAGTAAGTAAGTAAGTAAGTAAGTAAGTAAGTAAGTAAGTAAGTAAGTAAGTAAGTAAGTAAGTAAGTAAGTAAGTAAGTAAGTAAGTAAGTAAGTAAGTAAGTAAGTAAGTAAGTAAGTAAGTAAGTAAGTAAGTAAGTAAGTAAGTAAGTAAGTAAGTAAGTAAGTAAGTAAGTAAGTAAGTAAGTAAGTAAGTAAGTAAGTAAGTAAGTAAGTAAGTAAGTAAGTAAGTAAGTAAGTAAGTAAGTAAATAAATAAATAAATGTGTGTGTATGTGGATATTTAGGTATGATCTGTCTTGATCATAACTTTTTTCTCATTAAAAGTTTAGAAATTAAGTCAATACAATGTAAAATCTGTATATACATATTGAGAAGAAGATAGGGAAATAAAAGAGAGAATAATAGGATAAGGAGATTTATATGAATATCCCAGTTATATGCCTTATGGTATGGATGATTCATATGAAAATAACTTTTTACAATAAATTCCATGATGGTCGAGCTTCAATTGACTCATGATATCCACAAAAACACCCTTCTGTTACTAATCAACATATGCTCATTAGTGACTGGCTTCAAGAGGTATTTCCTGAAGTTCTAGTGAGAAGCGATGGCCAGTGGAGTTCAGCTGGGTCAGTTGTGAGATAGTAACTCACTGATGACAATGGTGGATGTGTTGATCAATTTCGTGGATTAATTGAAGTTAGACATTGACACAGTAGGATGCCGACCGGCTCAGTGGTCTAGTGTTTAAGCGTTTGCGTGCGAGACCGATAGGTCCTGGGTTAAAATCCCACGAAGCGGAGTTGTGGATGCGCACTGCTGACGAGTCCCATAATAGGACGAAACAGCTATTCAGTGCTTCCAGATTTTCCATAATGGTCTAGCTTCAATCGACTCATGATCTCAACTATTGATATAAACAATTTTGATATTATAAATAGCCATCTTAGCACTAATAGTATAATGAGATTTCAGAGATAACAAATATGATACTCCATAAATAAGGGGGAATATCCAAAGGTTATATCTATGTGCATGTGTATTACTTAAAATGTATATATCACTTCAATTAACACACACATACACACACAAACACACACAAAGTGCTCTCTCATCTATTACTCACTATGTATAGATGTATTTGTGTTTTTTTGTAAGGTGCAAACACAGCAAAACAACCAAATACTTATATTCATCAAAATGAAAAAAAAGTGAGTATAGTATCTAGTAAATAATAAGTAGTATATATAAGTGTATATAAAATAAACAATTTAGTAAGTGTTTAGATGTTATTATCAATAATAGTTACATCAATTGTCTAGGTTATGATTATTATGATTAGCAGTTACATGTATTACTTTATTTTGTTTAGTTAAATATATAAACAAGGGTACAAAGAGTCATTATAAATATATATGTATGCCATACTTCATCATTTGATTTATATGAAGGCTGTTCTACTGCCTAAGTGCTCAAAATAGAAGCAGGCGGTTTGCTTAAAGAGCCATACATTTGATCTAAAGATCTAATCTATAAGATAATAGAGCATAACATTATGTATTATCATAATTATTTAGTTGCCTGACAACTAGAAATATCTCCGACCACCTAGTACTTTTCATTTTTGAGAGAAACAAATTGAAATTTTATTAAATTTCAAAAAAAAACTTCACCTACAAATACTTACAATACACTTAATATTCAATGTATACATAGATGTATGTATACACGTACTATTGATAAGAGACATGAAAATAAGTAGTACTTACTAGACCATAATAACAATTTCAACAGTTGAGATCATGAGTCAATTGAAGCTAGACCATCATGGGAGACCTGAAAGCAATGGACAACCGTTTCGTCCTATTGTGGGACTCCTCAGCTCAGTAGTGACTGACTTCAAGAGATATATCCTGAAGTTCTAGTGAGAAGCAGTGACCAATGGAGTTCAACCAGGTCTGTTGTCAGGTATCAGCTCACTGAAGACAATGGTGTATGGTGGCGCAACATCGTGGATTGGTTGAAGTTAGACTTTAACACCGTTGGATACTGGCTCAGTGGTCTAGTTGATTAAGCGCTTGGCGCGAGACTGATAGGTCCTGTGCCCGAATCTCGTGGGGTGCAGGATCGTGGATGCGCACTGCTGAGGAGTCCCATACTAGGATGAGACCGCCATCAAACAGTGCCTCCAGGTTTTCCATGGTGGTCTAGCTTCAATCGATTCATGATTTCAACCAGTGACAAAAGAGATATGTTTAAATGAATATGTATACACATATAGTTGAAGATAGTTTTACATAGACAGATACACATCTCTCTATATGTAGTACACGAGAAAAACAATAATGATGTTTGAAAGGAAGAAAACGTTGAATTTCATTGAAAAACTATATGTGTATAAGAAACAAGATGATAAATATATAACAATCTGATAAGTGAAATGACAACAACTTCAATAGTGTCATATTTCCTAGTCTTGATTTACTTTAAGAAAAAGAAAAAAAGGCATCATCTCTGAATGTCACAATATTAAAAATGATACAACAAAAATGTTGACAATAATGTTGTTCTATTGAGAAGTGATTGTAACATTCGATTGATTAGGAATGTATGACAATGAAACAATGATTACATAATCGTCATACATTGATTGAAGATTTCAGCTGTAGGAGTAAATGATAGATTGTATTGTTTTAGATCTGTTGGAAACGCACGCTCACACACTCATAAACAAATCACAATTATAAATATACCTTGGAAGAGGGTGAAGTTATATTGGTATTCAGGAGGACCTGAATAGTATAGTTCAATTCTATGAAGCAAACACACAGTTATTAAGATCCCTAATGGGTTATATACACCCATTGTTATAACTTGTGGTCTGTGTGCCCTGTTAATGTATAACGTGATGATACCGCCAATTAGAGACCAGTGAATTATCGATTGGACCAATAACGCATAAGACACGTACGAGCAGCCTAGAGTCCCTATCGGTCCTTCTTCCCGACTAGCCCTGCCTGTTAAGTTCAGGACACTAATCTTAGCCTCTGCAATATGAATCATTTATTTCAAACATACGAAGTTTATATACAAATCAAACATACCACATCGTACAATAAAATAGGAAACAACATTTGTACAATATTTAGCCAAATATGGCTGTGAATGTGGGAGGTAGTAATCGATAGAATGAGTATGACTCAAGAACGGTAAATCGTATAATAACAGTTCATAGGTCAAAATAAAGCTTATGATAAGAGGGACACGAATATGAATAGTTTAATTACTTAACAATTATACGATAAAAATATACGTGTAGTAATGATCCATAAATGGATTCCAAAAGTTACCATTCATTATTCTCATCAGGATATAACACCCATATACAAGTACATAAAATGGAGGGAAGGAGGATGTATTCAGTTTAGACTATACTTAACATTCAGTTAAACACTGTCAGTACAATTTTATTATAACCCAAGTTGAATGAATATGATTATTCAACCACAGTTAAATGGACGTATCAAAATCAGTACAATTTATAGTTAGTTCACTTATAATTAAGAATAAACAGTTTAATAATTTAGAATAACACAATTTTAAAAGAGTACACTTAAAAAAAGAAAGTGATGATTCTAGTTAAATTCCATTATGGTGTAAGCTACTTATATCGACATAAGTACTATATAACACCGACCGTTGTTGCTATCTCGACGTGGTGGTCAGGCTTGCCTATCGTGATGAACCAATACAGTTATATTGACTGCGACAATCGTTCCTCAAGGTCCTAACATGCCAGTCAGACACGTTGGTTGAAGAGCGATAAGACTAATAGCAGCAAACCCAAGGTCCGAAGGCGAAGTCGTACTGCAGACTGTACAGAAGTGTGACAGCAGTAAGGTGTTTCCTTCAGAGAACCAGCATGACAACGATGTTGTCTTCCCACAAGGAGGGGTGGGGTTAGAAATGGTTGACCCTAAAAATATACATCTCACCTTATCCCACGGATATCCGTCTCCGGTGGTAAGGTCTCAACAAGTACGGAGCTAACACAAAAACACCTCAAGCAGTTGTCCCTTGGGCACTGCGATCACGCTCTCAAGTCACTAAGACCACCTCTAATCCAAGTTCCTTTTCAGCTACCTCTAGAAGAACCCTTCCACGGTGTGGGCAATTGGGAATCAATAACCACCCTCATACCTTTAATCGCACTCAAGACCACTAACTATATAACACTAAGTTTAATAACTTGAAACTTCAAAGTACTATTATACATAACATCTTATATATAAACTGGAAATTTACTGAGTAGTAACCAAACTAAACATAAAGATAACTTCTCCCTTGATAGTATGAATAATGACCGTAAAACTATAATAATCGATGAATTTATCTAGAAATATCATGAAGACATTCTTAAACATATGACATTAATTGTTTTAATATTCAATTCTGTTCTTGGTTGCCTTGATAAATCTCTTTCTCTGTATGTGATAAGTGTAAAAATAAACCGATCAACTTTGGATAAATTTGAAAGAAAAATACTCTTCTATAAATTTTAAATATGGTTGAAAAAAACTGTTCCATCTATATAGATCCATAATGATGGCTAATAGATGTAGAATGAAACAAACAAACAAACAAAACTGTCACGGTAGTTAAAACGTAAGACATGACATTACCCCCCTCTTTCATCCTAAGAAAATCAATTTCAATCTAAGATAACCAGTGGAATAAGTTGGTTGACTTTATATGCCGTTTCCGTGAATATATAGATCGTGTTTTTTCTGTCTGATGATTAATGAGTACTTGTCAGGAATCACTACATCATCAAGGTTTCATAAACTTGAGAACTTGTCAGTAGTTAAGTGTATCGGGTGTTTCAATGTAGCTGATATTCTCTCTCTGTGTGTGAGTTTTAAACTCATCACTCAGTGTCATACATAGAAATATTATCACTTAATTACTTGGATCTTCCATGAAAAACCGATATCAAGATTGAAGGTAGTTTCCTAATAGTGTTTTTGAATAGATTTTAAAAACAAAACACACAAATTCAATCCAATGATTAATTTATCTCACAGATTGAAATCATGAGTCAGTTGAAGCTAGACTACCATGGAAAACCTGAAAACACTGTTTGACGGCCGTTTTGTCCTAGTATGGGACTTGTCAGCAGTGCGCATCCACGATCCCGCACCCCGTGAGATTCGGGCCCAGGACCTATCAGTCTCGCGCCAGGCGCTTAACCAACTAGATCACTGAGCCGGTATCCAACGGTGTTAATGTCTAACTTCAACCAATCCACGATGTTGCGCTACCGTATACCATTGTCTTCAGTGAGTCGATATCTCACAACAGACCTGGTTGAACTCCACTGATTAATTTATCATTCATTTCGATATTAAAGAGTTTTTGTTTTGTGGAGATCCTTCATTATTTTTACACATTCTCATTTAGAAAATCTCATACAGCTTAGGGTGTCTGTTTCAAGTTCGATCAATAAATGTATATACCATGATCCTTATGTTTAATTAAAAAAATGATCCGATTAAAAATCAATATAATTGAATTATACATTCACGTGGATAAATAGAGAAATGAACTAACTAATCGATTTTATTACATAATCAATCAAAATATATGGGCTTATTTCATTGATTATTTATACCTCCTTTTTATGATGTCATAATGAACATGATCCTTCAATGGAAATATGCCTTATCAACTAAACTAACCTATCGATTTTCTTCCGTAAAAATTAAAAAAAAAACCCAAAATCAAACAACCCTACTCAAATAGTTTTAATGTTCATTATTCTAATTATAAAAATACAATGGAACAAATGACATAGATAGTTATTATGTAATTCAATGGTATTCAGTCAAATTAGACACCTTGTTTCCCTAAATATATATGAGTATATATATAAATGTTTCATTTGTTGCTTAAAAACAGTTTGTTTTGTGTTCTTTTAAAAAAAAGTAAATAATAGAAGAAAGTAAAGAGAACAACAACAACAACAACAACAACAAAGAGAAAAAAGATCACTTTAAATAGAAGTAAAGAATTATGAATATGATTTTAGATGTTGTCATGGCAACTAAATTGATTGAAGATATCATAGTTGACTATTGATTTGACAATCTAATAAATAATAAAGAGATTGAATTAAAACAAATAACAAAACAACAACAAAAATACGGAACAAATGTGCACACAAATAGTCTAATATAAGATAAGTAGGTATAAATAAGGGTAGTATGCATAAGTGAAACATAACAACCACAGCGATAATAAAATGAAAACTAAACAAAAGCTGGAAAACGTAATATCACATATAACAACAACAACAACAACAACAACGATATCGACAACAACAACCGGAACAGGAACAACACCGAAGCAATCGTTTTTCTTTATGTATAAAAAAGAAATAATAAAACAAACAAACAAACAAACAACCCCACAAGGAGTTTAGTTAGTTACTTTCGTGAAAGGCCACTTACAGCTTGCATCTAGAAAAATGATAAATAAAAAATGTAAATGAAGAAATGTGAGGGATGTTTATTTGTTTATGGATTGATTAGATAATTGTTAGTTAGTTGTATGAGGCGACAGAGGGAGGGGATTAGCGGAAACAGAGTAAAATATATAGAAGCATATAAATATACAATGGAATGTAAATAAGTATATAAGTAATTGTAAATATGCGAATAATAATAATAATAATAGTAATATTAATAATATTAACTAACTTCATCAAGCAATAACAATGTAAGTTTTTGTTGTTGAGATCATGAACCAACTGATGCTAGACCCCCATTGAAAACCTGGAAGTATTTGACGGTCATTTCATCCTATTGTGAGACTCCTCAACAGTGCGCGACCACGATCCAACCCAGGAAATCGATCTCTCGAGCGAACGTTTAAAATCTAGACCACTGATTTGGTATCCAACGGTGTTAATGTCTAACTTCAACCACCCCACGAAATTCCGTGACCATCCTCTATTGTCTGAGGTAGATACCTGTCACTGCCCGACACCGACTAGCTCCGCTGATCATGGTTCCTTACTAGAACTCCGAGAATTCCCTCAATCGGTTCATGATCTCAGTAAAAAAATTAACAATCTCCACAACCCTATACTGATAACAATGTAATTGTCAGAGTTACTTGATCTGAAACATGATCGTGAAATTTGACTACTGACATTTTAGCCAATAAATGAGACTGATTAAATGGAGTTTTCCATATTGACAGCAGGGAAACTGAAATCTTTGTATATAATAATTTCATACTAGGATGAAACGACCATTCAGTACGTCCAAGTTTTGAATGGTAGTCTAACATTAATCGATTTATGATCTCAATTAAAACTCAACAATCTCAACAACCCTATACTGGTAATTTCATATTTGCTGACTAAGATAATTGATGTTTGAACTCGAAAGATTAGTGAAAGACGTATGAACGTTTAAAAGAAAAAGGCAATGGTTTTAGGTTCTAGTATGAACAAGAATATTAGGATCCATGTACATTTGGATGATGAATTTTAAATAGAACCAAACGTAATTTAATAGAAATTTCACTGTGGAAACAGTGAGATTATAATTTATGGACGACATTTAAGCGACTCCAAAGTGACCTTGAAGGTGTCCACCTACTAAATAGGACCAAATGAGGGTTATAAACCAATGTGAGGGGTTAGAATTATGATTTACAGTTGATGGTTAGGGTTGGAAATTAGATTTAGGGTTTTCACCATGAACTGATATCAGATATAATGCCAAAACGCTATTTAGCTGAATGGATGAATGAATTTCGCCCCAAAATCTAAGACCTGTTATCCTAGATCTAATTGGTTCGTTCATAAATTATCATCTCGCCATGAAAACCTATTTGTCTGCTTTCTTTATAAGGTTAATATGTAAAATTCACAATCTTTCTCAATAATTTTTTTCCAAGAAAAATCAATGTAGTAGCAGATTATACAGATCCAACAGGATCCATCCAACCAAAATACTAATCTTTAAGCCACAATTCAACAATAAAAATTACTAATATAAGTACTAGTTGACCGAATTGAAGTATATAAAGAGATGAGATATTCGAATCTGTTACCGGTTGATTAGGATTCAATTCTAAACCGATGATAATCAAACTATACAGCTTAATGAGTATTTCTAAGAAAAATACATCAAGACAAAAAAAGCGACATAATATACATGCTAATTTGCATGAACGTTTGTGGGTATATGGAATAATTAGTACTAATTTCAATAGTTGAGATCATGAGTCAATTGAAGCTAGATCACCATGGAAAACCTGGAAGCATTAGACGGTCCTGTGTTCGGGATCATGGATGCGTACTGTTGAGAAGTCCCACAATAGGACAAAATAACCGTCCAGTGCTTCTACGTTTAATTGACTCATGATCTCAACTATTGAAATTATATTATTGTCCACAAAAATCCCTTCTGATATTAATACTAATATTACTACTGTATATTGTTACTGTATGAAAAAGTTCCACGATGTAATGCATAGGCATAATAATCAACATTTTACTAAGCACAAATATGTACATTCTATTAACTACATGAATCTGCCTAAATTTATTACTAATACCACAGATATCGGGATTCTCATTTCCATCCACGATTATAAGGTTATCATTAGCGACAAACATGATAAAGTCATTTCAATAAACTGAAAATATGCGGATATTAGAAAATTTGTTAAAACCTATTATATGATAATAGACTACTATTACATAATAAATAGTATCATTAAGAAAGCATTTTTTAATTTCGACTATAAATTCAGTGAGAAAACTTTAAAAAAAAGGCCGTCCAGTGCTTCCAGGCTTTCAATGACGGTCTGTCATCAATCGGTACATCGACTCAATCAAAAACTTAATAATCTCCACAACCCCTATACTGGTAATTACCATGTGCTCACTAGTGACTAGCTTCGTGAGGGAATTCTCGGAGTTCTAGTGAGAAGCCGTGACTAGTGGAGACAGGTATCTACCTCTATATAATGGAAGATGCTCACGCAATTTTGTGGATTGGATGAGGCTAGAGATTAACACCGTTGGATATCGGCTCATTGGTCTAGAGGTTAAGTGTTCGTGTGTGAAACCGAAGGTCCTGGGTTCGAGCCCCGCGGGCATAATCAGGGATGCGTACTGCTGAGGAGTCCCATACTTGGACGAAATGATCGTCTAATGCTTTCAGGTTTTAAATGGTGGTCTAACATCAATCGATTCATGATCTCAACCGAAATACATTAAGTTGAGAATTCTATATTGTACTAAAAGTATATGATATTGAATAAAGCTGATGATAATAATAAATAATCTATGCAATTGTTTATGAGAAACATACAATATGCATCCGTTTGTTAAGTTTGTTGATGATACATCAAAGGTACTAACACTACTTCATTATATAAAGAAAAACAATAATAGCATAGGTTTCTTTAAGACTATTCTTAACTCTATCATTTATTAATGATTATCAATTTGGAATACACAAACTATTACGATGACATAATCGGTTAAACCAAATGTAACAGTTAATAATAAGGGTCATAACTTAGTTGTCAAGTAAATAGTTCTGTGCTTAACACACATTGTATATTACATCGTTCTGGAAGTAGAGAATTAGTGATATCATTCAGTTGCTCTTAGCTAAGGTATGTGAAGTACAAAAGAGGGGAAAATTTAGATTTTGACCTAATAGTCAATAGTGTTATTACTTTTATCAAAGTGGGATTCTTTCTTACCGAAAAGAATATGAAAATTTTCTTAGGGAAAAAATTGTGAAAACTATAACGACAAATATAGAGATCTAGATTAAAAAAAAACAACTCGTAAATCCCTCAACACACCATCATCTCTCACACATAGACTTACCTGTGTTTGAATACGATTTACACCACGAATCCATAAAATACGTCCACCAATTCCCATATTAGCACCACCTAGTGATAATGGAGAGATTTCATCTTCTTCTTCATCAGCTTCACCGACTTCAATCGCATCTTTAATGTATTCATCAGCTGCATTTTCGTTAACACCGACAACTGTAGGACGTTTACGTTTACGACATTTACATTTTGGTATAATTGCATTCGGTACTGTATTAACAACCTATGATATTATGTAAATGGTAGATAACAGATAGGGGATAAGGCGGAAAAATTGACCTATTCAATATTTTGAGCAATAATCAACTAAGAGAAAAACAGCTATAAAACCATGGTCTTATCATTACACCACTGCCATTATCAATACCTTAAGAAAACAATAATTGGCCTTGAAGTGCATCAAGATGTAAATGGAGAACACTAGACATTTATTGGATTTCATTAGGGCTCCCACTATTGATAATAATCGATTTTATGTAATCATTTTTGACATTGAATTTCAGTCAGTCAGTCAGTCAGCTATAACATAGGACCAGGCACATATATGTATCGGTCCAAGTTGCCATACCTCATTAACATGATACTGAATTTAGATTGTAACTATACAAATCAATTTCGATATAGTAGTTTTCTTTATATGATACACGAATAAGAGTGTCAAGCAAAGCTTGACTGATAGTATTACAACACATGATTAATCCATAATATCCCACCCCATTGGATTAAAGAATTATGTATGTGTATACGACAAAATGTAAGCAATAGTCAAAAAAGCTGAATGCTCTGACCACTATGTCCTCGGTGAAAGAGTGAATGTTTTAAAAATTCAACAGTACATGCACCCCCTTTTCATTTTAGGAATTAGTAGGTTGATAAACCTTCTGACAGAAAGCTTTAATCGGTTTCCTAAGCTATTGTAATAACTCCAGGCTAGATCTACACGACAACTTGAACACGAGAAAAGGTGCTAAATATGAAAAAAAATGCTTTACTCCAAGGTTCCGTTTATGTACAGAAAATTTAGGGTATTTATAACATTTCAGATGGGATTAGGTTTCTGAAAAGTTCTGGAACCCTACACTAAACATAGTAGCAGTATAAGTAATCATCCAATTAGAAATGTGACACATAATTCTTCACTTTCTAGATGTGTCCGAGAAACTTCTATTGAGTGCTGATTGGATAAAATGTTCTCTAGCATTTTCAAGGCTCTCTTGGGCTTTTTTTCGAGGGATTCTCTGGATCTCTCCAATATATCTTATAGGTAGAGCTTTAAGCATAAAAATACTGTGTTAGTAAGTAATAATAAGGCTACTATTACAACATGATGATGATTGTGTACACATAATCATTCATTTTCATTAACTATTAGATATTACAGTTGAGTGTAGTTTTGTAGTAATGACGAAGATTCTTCCTCTGTGTCTCTCTCTGTATGTGAGTTACGATTAATAACAACTTGTAATAAAAACAGGCTACAACATCAAAAAGGTTATATTTGAGGGTTCCAGGGATTGGAAAAATTGTTTGCAAAGGGATAGTTGATCTATTTCATTTTGATTTGTCATAAAACTAAGGGAGAAAAAACCTATTCCGTTTCATTTGTTATTGATTTTTTCTTAATATTTTTTTGTGTTTTGACAAGGTTGTTTCAGATCCTAAATGTGGTTATCAAGTGTTTTGATTGAATACATTTCAATTGTTATACATTATCATTCATAGATGGATTATCAGCCTTAGATTGATGTCTATACTCATCAGTGGGAAATATGTTCACATTCTCACAATTTCTAAAACTTTAGGCTCTTCCATTATTACGTTATGAACTTAGAGTAATTTGTTAAATATATTTCTTCTTTATTCCTCCAAGTTTTCAATGGTTACACTCGAATGTGCATTGAACTATTCTAGTTCTTAAAATTTAACCTGTTTATAGTTGAGGCTGATAATGATATAGTTTACAACGCAATCTTGTTGCCAACAAGAACTTGATCAATAGGATATTGGATCAACCATTAAGGACTAAATAAACATGTCACTGATCATTATTACGTGACTATTTCAGTCCGGCAGCAGGTCAATCGAGGGAACAGATAGTTGATTGGTAGTACCTCAAGCCCTTAAGCTAAGTGACACTGATTCTAGTTCGGATCACACAGGATGAAGGATTAGTTCTTCACTTCTTCATGCTGGTGAGTGTCAACTAACGAATAAACATGAACTGAGCCATGTTAGTAGATGTAGAATAACTGGTTGGGATCCGCGAGATGATAGCAATCGATAGTTAGAGATATTGAATGACATGGCTCAAAATCATTTGCAATGGCTCAGGTGTATCCACTCTTTGTGTTCTCCCAAATTCTAATATTTCTAAATTATTCTTGTCCCTTTTTTTCTCTGTCCAAGTTTATTTCACTGGATTATACTCCTTGAATGACATCTTCAAATCCTAATCATTCCGGTTACTGCTTATACTCTTTCTACCTCTACCATTATGGGATTTGAATCGACAACTGCATCTCTGTGCTAATGTGGTATGGCAACTCGAACTGGTATACGTACACACGAAGTTCTACATTGTTACTGACTGACTGACTGAGGAAGAGATTTTCGGCAGGCAACAAGTAACAGCGAACTGACAAAAAAGTAATTACATCACCACCATTCATGATAATAATAATAATGGCCTTTATTAGTATTGTTGTTTAAACTAAACACATACCTGACCCCAGACAAGTTCACCAACACCAAAGAATAAACACCAAGCCCATTGATCTAATTCTAATGCTTTTGTACTGAATGCATATGAACCAAATTGTATAATTAATGCTTGTAATAAAAATGTTACAAACCAAATTATAATAAATAATGGATTTCTATGTAAACCACTAAATACATTACGTTGTCCATGAATTTTTCTTGCATTAAATTCATTAAATAATGTCATTAATACTAAAGTATTAAATATTATAGTATAATGTTGTGTTGGTTCATGTACTGTTATCCCCGATACATTATCGACTTCCATTATTAATTGAACTAAAGGAAAAGGGAGAGAGAGAGAGAGAGAGAGAGAGAATAACAAAAATTGGATGGGGAAATGATTAGAATAAGATATAACTTTATTTATTGAGAAAGAATTGATCACTTAAAAAGTAACGTAGAATCTGGTGTATATGTGTATCGGTTCAAGTTTATCATACTATAAATCACCATATCAAGATAAATGCCAGATTATTACCATTATTACTATCGTTAGGTAGGTAGGTAGTAATTAGCAGTAGAAGTAGGAGATATTTGACGTAGATAATAAGATTCGAGAAGATATAATGAGTTAATAGAATAAGAAGTACAAGATAATTTTAAAGTTTAATATTTAAAGGAAGATGTTTGTGTGATTATGATTGATTTTCAGCAGTGTTACCTAACAACTCTGAAAATTGTTTATGATAGTTGCGAGGACCGCAAGCAAGTTAATTTACATCAGCCAAATATGTCTCAAACTAACAGTTAATGATTTCATGAACTAATGATATGTTTTAGTTTGGTCATAGCTTTAATAAAAAAGGATACAACTGTTATCCTTCAAATAAATTCTTTATAATTCGAGATTAGAAAAACTTGTTAAAACTGAGAAGGCTGTTGAATTTGAAGTTCATTAAAATCATGAACTCATCTAAGTTAGATCACCGATGAAGACATGAAAGCGTTGAATGGCCGTTTCATTAAACGTTCGCGCACGAGATCGAAGGTATTGAGTTCGACTCTCTCCTATGAGGTCGTAGATGCGCAATAATGAGTAGTTCTATACTAGGAAAAAACGGTTATCTAGTGCTTCCATGTTCACCACTTAACACATTTGACTATGTGCAATGACAATATGATGATGACGTATAAGTCTCAGTTATAAAGCGCCTAATTGTTAAACATGTAACTATGCACTACCATGAATAGTTATTTAAAAGAAAATATGAACAATTGAAGGTAATTAGCTCAGGAAGTACATATGCTGAAGGCCTTTGATATCAACAAGATATCAACTTACAAATACTAAAGTGAATTTAAGAATTTCCATCGGGATATATAAAAACATGTGTCCAAACTCGTTTAATATTATTTCTTAGCCTAGTTAGGAGTGTCAACGTGGGTTGACAACAAAAAAAATCAGCTGATCACGTCGGTATATCAATAATAGACCAGACTTTCAAGTTTTATCAACCAATAGTATCACATGATTCAAGGACATATGTATTTATTTTCGACCAATCAAATTGACTTACCATAAAATAATAAGAAAAATATAACACCCAATTGATATAAAGAATGACCTAAGATATTTTTAGCCATTTGTCTACTGATCAATGGTTGAGTACGTCCATATGGTGCACGATCTAATAATTCCACTGATGGTTGTTCTGTAGCCAATGCTAAACTAGCCAATGTATCCATAATTAAATTGACCCATAACATTTGTATAGCTTTCAATGGACTATCCTACAAATGATTACAAGTATTTTATTGGAAGAGGGAGGGGAAATAGGGTAGGGGAATAAGAACAAAAAATATACAATAAATGAATCAGTATAATAGATTGAAAAAATAGAATTAAACAAAACAATGGAACAATTGAGGAAAGAAGTGTGGCGAGACCAACCAGATTTAAGATAACAGGTTTTGGGGAGAAAACCATTCATCCATTTGGTCGAATATTGTTTCGGCATTATAGTTTATGACAGTTTGTGATGAAAACCACAAATCTAATTCCTAACCCTAACCATCAACTGTAAACCATAATTCTAATTCCTCACATTTAATCCTAGTTAGTAGGTGGACACCTTCAAGGTCACTTTGGAGTCGCTCAAATGTCGTCCATAAATTATAGTCTCACCAGGGATTTCTGAACGTCATTAGATATTATCTCCTATTTCAATGCAATTAGACAGTAGCCAGCGCAAAACCTTCTGAGTAAACGTTGAAATCTTGGATGGAGACAAAACAAAGAATATCGGATGTTTTTTAGAGGCTTAGGATTAAGATCGCCCAGTAGTCTGTTAAAAATATTGAAATAAGTTCGATGTATCCAACAAGTAGAAAAATATCAAACAGACTGAGTAGGTTCATGGAGTGCTTGCGATTGGTGCAGACAAGAAATGTGTCATCAATGTATCTACAATAGAGTGTGGTACCATCGATTACGTGCTTAAGCTTTTTCTGTTCCAGGTTTCCCAGAAATATGTCGGCCAGAATTGGGTCTAAAGGGCTACTCCAACAATTCGACGGTACAACACATTTTTGAGTTTAAATTGTGTTTTTTTATACACAAAAACAGGAGCTGTTTAAATTCATGAATTGGTAAAGGCAGAAGTTCAGGATATTCACGTATGATCTCTGCCGTTTCTTCCAAGGGGATATTTGTAAAGAGCGATGAGACCATGAATTTATAAGAAGCATCAATATTTGTTCTGGCTTTATTTAAATTCATAGAAGGAACTAATTGCACGAATACTTCATTTGTAAATTCCCATCATTTGTATTTTACATTCTGTATGGTTCTTACAGTTAACAATTATAATCTATTTTCCCTTCTATTCTCTTTAATTCGATCTTCTTAACCTTCTGCTTCTAGGTTTTTTTTACTTTCGGCTGGTGTGACATACTACTTATGTCGACAAACATAAGTAGCATATACCACATTTGTACACACCAAACATCATTGAATTTAATTATTCTACTGTGGGAGAGAACAAACCAGATCACAGCGGAGGAAGAAATCAGGATGAAGCGTTGGAAGTGGATAGGACACGCATTGAGGAAAGCACACAACTGCATCACAAGACAAGCTCCCACATGGATTACACAAGGCCAAAAGAAAAGAGGAAGACCGAAGAATACATTACGCCGGGAAATGGAGACAGACATGAGAACAATAAACAAGAATTGGATGGAACTAGAAAAGAAGGCCCAGGACAGAGTGCGTTGGAGAATGCTGGTCTGCGGCCTATGCTCCATTGGGAGTAACAGGCGTAAGTAAGTAAATAAAACATTTCGTCAAGACAAATTCGCTGTACGAAACATTGGAATTATTGATGAATATTTCTATAAACGAAACAAATTTGTAACTGGATAAACAAAAAAGTTGACTGAAACTGTCATTAGTTATCATCACGTTACATGAATACGTTATATGGTATGTGCAATAGCAGAACTTCAATAAATCCTAGAACTACACAAGATTAAATTATTCTATTTAAAACAACTAATATACTCTTCTTGTGGCGACAGTATTGTTTACGAAATTGAGAGGACGAAAAGAGAACGTCCGGTGCTTTAACCGGATCCCGAACTGATGGTGCACATGGGCTCCAGTGTCCTGAGGGAACAAATGGCGTATGAACCAATTATTGGTCACCGGCTACCATAAGACTGCATTTCCTTACGTTGCTCCACTACCTTGTGGATCAGACCTTCAGGTCAAAGGCCCCCTAAGAAAACCACCTACTTCAGTTTGGTCACCCGGGCAGTATCACAACCCTCACACATATCGAATGAGATTTGTGTGGCGCATATGTATTTGGTGCCTCCTTGTACCAATATCTATGTGTTAAAATGAATAAATAAATATAAGATTAACAATAAGATTTCCAATACATATGTACAATATGACAGAACTATTCAGCTTAATTGAAGTCATTCCATTAATCAATCAATGAAATAGGAATTAAATGTAAAACCGGAAAATAGTAATAAAAAAAACAATCCAGTCAATACATTACCACCTAGTAGTAATTCTTTGAAGTGTGTTTACAACATATGAAGAAGAAAATCAAATGTTTCATTAAAGTAACAAGACAGAATCTAAAAGAAAGAAAATTAGATTATGCAATAGTACAACATAATTTATTTACAAGCAATGATGGATAGTGGCTAGCAGTGGAATCCAGGACGCGCGTTTCGTCCTATTTGGGACTCGTCAGCAGTCTTAAAACTCAATGGAAAGATACAAGCCAAACAATACCAAGTGAATAATTGATTTATTTTTATACTTTACATTATTTACTTAAGCTATATAAACGATGAATTAGACTGATATTAAATGGAAGGAAATAGATTGTTTATATTTCTTGTCTATGAAACATGATCATTTTGAAATGGCTATTTATTTACTTTTATTTTAACACATAGATATTGGTACAAGGAGGCACCAAATACATATGCACCACACAAATCTCATGTGCATTATTGGTTTGGAATTAGGGTTTTCCAACTCCTGTAGGAGGACTCTCCATGTCCGAAAACCCGGTTAAAGCACTGGATATTCGCTTTTTGTTCTCTCAATTTCGTAAACAGCACCCCCGCCACGAGAAGGTAGTGAGTAGGACTTCCCTGAATAAGTAGTACTAATATTAAATGTCCAACTATAATCTTAGTATAATTTGTAGGAGGTTTCGTGAAGATTGTAGACTTTTCGTAATTCAAATCACAAACTGATCTTAGATTGAATATTAGTAGAAACCAAGAGGTATTGAATAGCTATTTCTTTCCAGGATGAGACTATTTAGCAGTGTTCATCCACAACTCTGCCTCAAGATCCAATTCTTGGAGTTCTGATGAGAATTCATGACCAGTGGAATTCAACCATGTCGGATATGAGACAGTTATCCATCGCAGACAATGGAAGGTTATGAAATATTGTGAATTGATTCATGTTAAATACGTATAGGATTAAATGCTAAACTAGTGATTTGTAGTTTAAAAATTTATGTGCAAGACAAGATATCCTGTGTCAAATTTCCTGACATAACTTTAACTTACATCTAAAAAGCATGCTCCAGCGAATGCAACAATAATTGCCACACAATTTACAGTTAATTGAAATTGTAAAAACTTTGTAATTGAATCATATACATTACGACCCCACATAACAGCTTTAACAATACTTGAAAAATTATCATCTGTCAATATAATATCAGATGCTTCTTTTGCTACATCTGTACCAGCTATACCCATTGCAAAACCAACATCTGCACGTTTCAACGCTGGACCATCATTTGTACCATCACCAGTGACAGCGACTACTTGACGTGACGGTGCTGCACGACTGTTAATTATCCCACTGACTAATGTGTATTTATCCTATTAAAGAAACAAATATATATATTTATGTGAAATTTAAATCTCTTTTATTAATAACAAGTGATTAGAAATAAAATCAAATGTATTCATAACAGATAACTTAATGTTCAACAAAGTATGAACAACCGAATGATTAGTAGGATCCAGATAAATTTATCATCATTGGTTTGATCTATGGCTCG
Source organism: Schistosoma bovis (assembly GCA_944470425.2). Classification (NCBI taxonomy): domain Eukaryota; kingdom Metazoa; phylum Platyhelminthes; class Trematoda; order Strigeidida; family Schistosomatidae; genus Schistosoma; species Schistosoma bovis. The sequence continues at coordinate 1,580,413 of OX103956.1, forward strand.
AATAACCCCATTCATAACGTTTCAGATTGAGAAGTTAAGTTACACAAGTTCAAGTTTCACACTGGGTGTCAGTTCCTTAGAAATTACAGATATACTTTGCTGATGAGTGCCAACATAGGTGAAGGATGATCTCATGTTAATTACGTTCAATCGTTCCGTATCAGCCTTATTTGAAAACATCTTATCAATCAAGTGTTCACCGGTTTATCACTACGAATAGTAGTATGATTACGAACCAAGGTCTCCTCACAAACTTTAAAATTGATTTGAATGCTCAAAACGAAACAGAAAAGCACAGAATGAAAAGGAATAACGCAAAATATATAGTAATCTTTAAGTTTGGTTTGTATCTTGAGTGACTAATCATGGTGAAAGGAGGCAGGTGGTGAAGTCATAGTTACTGATAATCATCATCATCATAATAAAACAATATTAACTCAACGAGTGAACAAACGTCAATAGTGGATGCATAAAAAGTAAGCTTAAGTAGTAATAATATCAGAATAATTCAAAAATGTTTTTCCAATCATAAAGAAAGGTAATTGGTTGCAACTGTTAACATATTTAGAAACCTCATTGAACTGAGCAGAAAGGAAGACATGAATGTCGATCCAAAATGGACCATTTATCTAAATATACACAGATTTAGTCTTATTCATACCTCACATCACTAAAAGACATGCAAATGGTCAGCCGAACTAAACTATATCAGGTGTGGGGGAGCTACCCACCAAAGACAATGGGAGATGGTCGCGGATTGACTGAAGTTAGACATTAACATAGTTGGATCCAAGCTCAGTTAAGCGTTCGCGCACGAGATCAACAGTCTTTAGTTCGTTATGATACTGAAATTTCAAATACTTCTGGAAATAGGATCTACCATTTTATTCTTTCTTCTTGTAATTATATTATGGAAGATATTATAATTGGTGTGTTGCCATTATGTAGCAGTAGCAACTACTAAGTGGGAATCAAAGAAGTCAATTATATTCCAGTTTTGGTTAACTAGAAAAAATACATCAGTTCAATGAAGACATTAACCATTAGAATGAATCATGTAAGTAGATGTAGATTACTTGTTTTTGGTTCACATGATTAACATAACCAAGCGGTTGGAAACTAAGTGATATTAAATTCACTTGATGTTGTTTTACTTGTATCTTCCCATTGTTATTTAGAACTGCAATTGATCAGTCTCATGTTGACATATGTGCATCATGTGTAGATTGCCTCGATATAGTCTTAAGTCACAAGCGTTTTAAGCAAAGATGGATAGTGGCTAACAGTGGAATCCAGTTTGACACGCGTTCCGTCCTATTCAGGACTCGTCAGCTGTACGTACCTGCATCCCAGAGTTGATGCTAATTCCGGGACTCGAACCCAGTACCGTTCGCCTCAAACGCCATCGCATTATCCACTTAGCTACTGAGTCCTGATAGCCAACTGCTTGTGCCATGGGGTGAAGTTTAAATTCACTTGGGTGTTGTTTTACCTGTATGTTCCCATTGTTATCTAAGACTGCAATTGATCAGTCTCATGTGATATTTTTCAAAATCATTCACAATAGCTCATATGCATTCACTCTTTGTCTTCACAATTATCTGAATTCTTTATTAATGATTTTCGTTTTATTCTACTAATCCATACGTCCTCCTTGAATTGTATCTTCAATGATTAATCATTTCTATTAATACGAATACTCTTATTAATTCTACTATTCTGGAATTCGCCTTGACAACTAGTAACTTGAACTGATGTATCCATATTGATTCAATGTTAATGATGAATAGAATGAATACAATTCATTCATATTAAAAATGTATATTCTAAATAAAGTGTGTACACTTAACAGTCAGTCAGTCAGTAACAACGTAGAACTTCGTACGTACGTACATCAGTTCGAGTTGCCACACCACATTAGCACAGAGATGCAGTGGTCGATTCAAATCCCGTAGTGGTACAGGTAGCAAGAGTATAAGCAGTAATCTGGAAGATTAGGGTTTGGAGATGTTATTTAAGGAGTATAATCCAGTGAAAGAAATTTGGAAAGAGGGAAAAAGGGACATGAAGAATTCAGAAGATTAGAGTTTGGGAGAACACAGAGAGTGGATGCACCTGCGCCATTGCGAACGATTTTGGGCCATGTCATTCAGGGTCTCGAACCATCGGTTGCTGTCATCTCGCGGTCCCCAACCAGGTAGTCTACACCTACCAACATGACTCAGTTCACTTGTCAGTGACTTCATGGACTTGAGCCATGTTTTGGTTTGGCCGCCCCTAGCTTTCTTCCAACCTACTCCTATACCACTGAACATAGCACGTCGAGGCAGTCGGTGGTTGGGCATACGTAACACATGTCCCAGCCATCTCAACTGATGAAGTTTCACTACGTCATCAATTGATTTGCCATCCTTACCTAGTACCCGTTTTCTAACAACTGTGTTACTTAATCGATGGTCCCATGATATACGAGCAATGTTTCGAAGACACCTATGATCAAATACTAGTAGCCTACGGATATCCTCTACTCTTACCGGCCATGTTTCACTGCCATAAAGTAGGACGGAACGAACTGCTGCACAGTAAACACGTCCTTTGGTTGATAGACGTGTTTACTGTGTACATTTTTATCCACCCTGTTAATTTTAGTTACCAATTAAATGTTTATTTTATACAACAATCACACTAATACATATATATGTACAAATATTAACCCATCTATATACACATATACACGATACTACTGATTTCAGTAGAATGTAAATGAATGATTGAAATAATGAATTGAGTACTTCTTTTCAAAAATCCAAATTCTTATGTCTTAAAATGAGACTAATGTTAATCATTGTATCCATTTTTATTATTCAGCTACATTTACTTACTTATCATGATTATCACTAATCACAACGGTTAGTAGTAGTATTGGTAACAGTTATCATAATAATAATACTAATAAACGGTAAGTAGTAGTAGTAGTAGTACACATTGTATATTCGTCTATTCAACTGTTGTATAATAATCTAACTATGTAAATAATACAATGTTGTATTACAGTGTAAATATTAGTTCGTTGAGTTGATGTTATTGAGAAAAAAAAAATTTTTGATCTAATTTTCAGAACGGGTCGTAATGATAAGTAAACTTATGATGATGATGATAATAAGTAAGTATGTAATACATAGATGTGTTTATATGTGTGGATAGGTAATTCCCATATTTAACACATAAATAGACAATATGGAGATGAAATTATCATGTTAGCAGTAATTGACTGAAATATGTTTCACGTTTGACATTTTGCTTAAACAATTGAATTACAGTAATTTTAATAGTTGAGATTATCAGTCGATTGAAGTTAGATCATCATAGAAAACCTGGAAGCACTGGATGGCCGTTTCGTCTTATTGTGGGACTCTTCAGCAGTGCGCATCCACGATCCCACTCACGAGATTCAAACCCAGGACCAATCAGCCTCGCGCGCAAACGCTTAACCTCTAGACCATTGAGTCGGCATCCAATGGTATTGATGTCTAACACCAACCAATCCACGAAATTCCGTGACCATCTTCTATTGTACTGAGGTAGATACCTGTCTCTACCCGACACGGATTAGCTCCGTTTGTCACGGCTTCTTACTAGAACTCCGATTGTGGATGCGCATTGCTGAGAAGTCCCACAATAGGATGAAATGGCCGTCCAGTGCTTCCAGGTTTTAATGGTGGTCTAACATCAATCAGTTCATGATCTCAATCGAAAAATATTGGTTCGATTTGTAGGTTATATTCATTATAGATGGATTTCAGTTATTAGATAATCATTCAGTTATGTTGAGAATTGATTGAAATAAATGTTGTATCATTAAACTTTGACTCAGTGTTCCTAATGGTTAGATGTTCGCTACGAGACCATATTTATTATCGTGTCCTCGTGCATTACAAACACATACTCGTGTAGTTATGATTGACCTAATAATCAATAATTTAAGGTGACAACTTCTGTCAATGATAAACAAACAAGGAAAAATAGGCAGATAACCGAAGAAGAAGAAGAAGAAGAAGAAGAAGAAGAAGAAAGAGGAAAACAGAGATGTATATGTGAGAGTGAATGAGAAAGAGAAAGGATTACCATTAATTTCCACAATAAAAATAGTGAATAATTATTTAGTATAGAATAGATAGATTGTGGTTAGCATTGGAATCCAGGACACGCGACTTATCCTATTTAAGACATGTCAACTCGATGTATCTGTATTCTAGAGTTCATATTCACTCTGGGATTCAAACATAGTACCTTTCGTTTCAAACATTTAACGAATTGTTTACTTAGCTACTGAATTCAGATAGTAACATTTGTTCTATATGAACTTATGATAAAACAATCTGCACAAGATGTACACACGCTAATTAGGACTAATCAAAATCAATTTTTTCACAGATTGTAATCATGAGTCAGTTGAAGCTAGACCACCATGGAAAACCTGGAAGCACTGGACGGCCATTTCGTCCTAGTATGGGACTACTCAGCAGTGTGCATCCACGATCCCGCACCCCGCGGGATTCGAACCCAGGACCAGGAGGTTTCACGCGCAAGCACTTAACCATTAGACCACTGAGCCGGCATACAACGGTGTTAATGTCTAACCCCTTCTGATAATAATCAAAATTAAGTCAAAATATCAATAAAGGGATGATAATCCAAACAACAACAAAAAACACCATTACAAATTAGATTAGAATAGTTAGTTTAATCAGATCAACTGAATTTTCTAATTTACACATAAACTGCATAGAATTCCTTTTGTGTTACATTTTTCCAACTGTTCAATTCATTAAGTGGTAATATAATGTCTGTCTTTAAGAATATTGATGACGATGAGGATGTTAGTTACTAATGTGTTTTAGAAATTTCACAGGTTGAAATCATGAGTCAGTTGAAGCTAGACCACCATGGAAAACCTGGAAGCACTGGACGGCCGTTTCGTCCTGGTATGGGACTACTCAGCAGTGTGCATCCACGATCCCGCACCCCGCGGGATTCGAACCCAGGACCAGGAGGTTTCACGCGCAAGCACTTAACCATTAGACCACTGAGCCGGCATACAACGGTGTTAATGTCTAACCCCTTCTGATAATAATCAAAATTAAGTCAAAATATCAATAAAGGGATGATAATCCAAACAACAACAAAAAACACCATTACAAATTAGATTAGAATAGTTAGTTTAATCAGATCAACTGAATTTTCTAATTTACACATAAACTGCATAGAATTCCTTTTGTGTTACATTTTTCCAACTGTTCAATTCATTAAGTGGTAATATAATGTCTGTCTTTAAGAATATTGATGACGATGAGGATATTAGTTACTAATGTGTTTTAGAAATTTCACAGGTTGAAATCATGAGTCAGTTGAAGCTAGACCACCATGGAAAACCTGGAAGCACTGGACGGCCGTTTCGTCCTGGTATGGGACTCCTCAGCAGTGCGCATCCACGATCCCGCACCACGCGGGGCTCGAACCCAGGACCTACTCACTCATGATTTCAACCTGTGAAATTTCTAAAACTCTCCACAAAACCCATTCTGATACTGATGTGTTTATTATTTTGGTAACGTTGAATAAACTTTGTTTCATTACTAGGAACCATATTTAGACCCATTTTTAGTTTAATCAACATGTACAACTTGTATTCTCTTGACAGGCAGCTAGAGATAATACAGATACAACACACACACACATACATACATACATACATACATACATTGGAGATGTATAGTTATCTATGCTTTTCTTGTGAATGAATACACAACTTAAGGTAAATAAGTAAGTCCTTCATGTTTTATCTTATATTTTCACATTTCTATAAGAATCAAGCTTAACAGAACCTATCAGTGATACAGTTTTGTCTTTAAGGGACAGAAATATTACCATATTTTTGTAATGAATTCAATAAATAACAAACTGTCATACTGAAATATGATTAACTGATTTATGAATACTTGTTGGGACATAGAGACAAACACAAACACACACACACACACAGAGAAACAGCTGTGTTAGTTGTATCAACCGATAACAAACATATCAGGATTGAAATCTTATCGCTACTACCAACATATTACATTCGTGAAAAAAAGTATTATTAAAGAAACAAACATCGGAAAAAATTCCACAACTCCAAACTGATAATTACCAAGTGCTCACTAGTGACTAGTTTTGAGAGGTAATTCTCGGAGTTCTAGTAAGAAGCTGTGACCAGTGGAGCTAATCCGTGTCGGTTAGAGACAGGTATTTACCTCAGTACAATAGAAGATGGTCACGGAATTTTGTGGATTGGTTGAAGTTAGACATTAACACCGTTGGATGCCGGCTCAGTGGTCCAGTAGATTAAGCGTTCACGCGTGAGACTGAAGGCCCTGGGTTCGAACCCCACGAGTGGGGTTGTGGATGCGCACTGCCGAGGAGTTCCACAATAGGACGAAACAGCCGTCCAGTGCTTTCAGGCTCTCAATGGTGGTCTAACATTAATCGGTTCATGATCTCAATCAAAAAATATTTAAGATATTATTATAATTGAACAATTAAAATAATTTATTTCTATCAGTAAGATGTCAATTATAATGTTACTGGATTCTCTCTATAATAGGTTATTCATAGTTACGAATATTTTGTTAACACCCTGAGCAACATCATCAGCCATTATAGAAGGTGACATCAAAAGACAACATTCACTTCATTCGTCAGTCAGTCAGTTGAACGCGATGTAAAACCTGGAACGTATATACATAAGTTTAAGTTGCCATACCACATTAATACAATAATATGAAATTGTAAAGGGGAATCTCAGAATAGTAGAGTTAATAAGAGTAGAACTTGAAATATGGATACATCAGTTCAAGTTATCAGTTGCCATGGAAAATTCCAGAATACTAGAGTTAATAAGAGTATCCGTGTTAATAGAAATGATTAATCATTGAAGATACGATTCAAGGAGGAAATATGGATGAGTAGAATAAAACGAAAATCATTAATAAAGAACTCAGATAGTTGTGAAGACAAAGAGTGAATGCATGTGAACTATTGTGAATGATTTTGAGAAATATCACTTAAGGTCTCTAACTATTGGTTATGTTAATCATCAGAACCATGAACAAGCAATCTACAACTACCTACATGATTCAGTCCAATGGTTAATGTCTTCACAGACTGATGCCATGGTTTGATTGAAACGCTCTCTTTTTCCAACCAACTCTATGACAGTCATGATTGGATGTCAAGGTAGTAGGTGGATAAGCAAATGTAATACATCTATTAATCATCTCAGTTAATAAGGATTCACCAACTCGTCGATCAATTAACCATACATATCTAGTAATCTGCGTCTAACCTCAGGATTTCTAACTCGATGGTTTCAAAATATACGAGTAATACTTCGGATATCCCTTCGACCGAATACTAGTAACCTAGGAATATCTTCTACATTAAAGGGATGTGTTTCATAGCCATAAATCAACAAATTTCTATGTAACACACACACACCAAAGCAAAAAAAACTTACCTGAGGTGAAGATCTAGCCAATACTCTTAAATTAATCCATACTTGATCAAATAAATCTTGTCTAACTTTACCAGTTGCTTTGTCACGAATACGTCGATTAAATTCTTTACCTTCAATAACAAGAAAATTTTCACCTGGTTGTATAATACCACATTTCATTGCAATTGATCGTGCTGTATTTACATTATCACCAGTTACCATACGTACAGTGATACCGGCTTTTTGACATTGACGTATAGCAGCTGGTACTTCTGGTCGAACTGGATCTTCAATTCCAATAATACCTAATAAAGTAAGACCTTCTAATAAATGTTCTTCATCATCCCAATTCGGTTCACTTTGTACAATCATATCATTCGGACTTTTTGAATTTGTAGCTGCATTCAATATAGATGAAAAATATAATTAAACAAAAGTCAATGCTAACAAGAAATGTATAACAATCAACGAGGAAAGAAAACAATTAAAAGCCATGTAGGCAGATGAAGATTACTTGGTTATTTACTTATTTAAGCAAACAATGGTACAAGGAGGCACCAAATATATATGAGCTACATAAATCATTCGACTTGTGTAAGGGCTAGAATACTACCTGGGTGCCCAAACCGAAGCAGCGTGCCACTACTCGAGTCTTTCTTCTAAAGGTCTAATCCACAAAGTAGTGCAGCAACGTCAGAAGATGCAATCTCATGGTCGCCGGTGACCAAGCACACGTTCATATGCTATATGTTCCTTCGCGATCCTGGAGCCTATGTGCATCATTAATTTGGAATGAGGGTTTTCCGACTCCCGTAGGTAGATCCTCCATATCCACCGCCTTCGTTAAAGCTCCGGATATTCACTTTCAGTCCTCTCAATTTCGTAAACAACACCCCAGCTGCGAGAAGGCAATGAGTAGGACTTCCCTGTCAGTGGCTGTATATGCGTGGCCACGTGAGAGCATTTCGAGAAGAAGAGCGGACTCTCCCCACCCTTCACCATACCGGGAGCATTTGGGGGTGTCCGCGTAATTATCGTAGTCAATGTATGGAGGCATGGAGTGACATGTCTTAGAATTGATCACAATCATGCAGGTTCTTTATTCCTGTTAATGTTTTGATTGCTTTCAGTTTTCTTACATCTCTTCTTAATATTTCGCTCGCCGGCAATCCACTTCTGATTGATGTGACATACTAATTATATCTACCAACATAAGTAGCATACACCACAATCTTTCTTACTACTACTAATACTATCGCTACTTTCATTACTTTAGTATTTGTCGTAATAATCTCGCCTTAGTGTGATAATTTGTAATGTGACAAGTTGAACCGATGAGTATATCCCAGAATCTATGTTGCTTACAACTGACTGATTGTAGTAAACTCATCAGCTGATAAAACTAGAAACTCATAGGAAGTAGTTAAATTATACATTTTAGGTAGTGATTCAATGAGGCAAATAATTTTCATTTCAGATCTCTGTTAAATGATTGGAATAATTCTATTACATAATTTATTATGTTGTCAATGGAAATATGCAAATCAATTTGGTAAAATCCAAATTATAACAGATATGATGACGTTCTTAAAATATGACCAGTTTTTTTCTTCTTAGAACTTTCTAATTACGACATTCTTTCAGATTTTCTTCTCCCAAAAGCTAACGAACAAAGACAACATAAGTGTCCAAAGATCGGAACACACACACACACATAAGAGGTATGAGAGTACTTACCTATTGTAATTTTTTTATAAGCTATGCCAATGGTTCGAAGACCTTCACCTGCCATTGGTTCAATCACTGCTTCAGTTAAACGTTCTTGATCTTGTAGACTGAATGGTCTTGGTTTATTTTGTTCATCCATCATCCAAGAACAACTTATAGATTGAAGGGTTTTAAAAAAAATAAGTTACATGAATAGTTAATTATTTTAAGGGCAGTAAGATGGAAACAAATAAGAACTACGGGTAAGTGGATACCTATAGATGGACTGTGACTAGCGTCAAAATTTAGAGCGCGTTTTGTTCTATTTTAATAAACAGGACACGATCCCAGCTATGTGTTTTTAAGAAAGTTGAGAGAGAGGGGAGAATGCATAAATGTTCACTAATGAGAAACCCTATATTAAGAACAAATAAAAACTCAATACAGTAGTTGAAGGGGCTTTGTGGAGATTGCTTTAATCCGTCGGTTGTATTCCCTACAGGTATGATGTTCATTAGGGTACCATTGAAAATCAAGAAGGATCAGACAACTGTTTCATCTTAATATAGGACTCTTCAACAGTGGGTACCCCTGGTCTCACCAGGAATCGGACTCAAGATCTTTAGGTCTCGTAGTGCATGGTCAAATATTACAACCACTTGATAGACATCCAATGAGTTTTTTGTTTACCAACTATTGTTACTCGGTTTCAACAGACTTTAATTTTTTTTAAATTTTTTTATTTGAACATATAGATATTGGTACAAGGAGGCACCAAATACATATGCGCCACACAAATCTCATTCGATATGTGTGAGGGCTGTGATACTGCCCGGGTCCCCAAACCGAAGCAGGTGGTTTTCTTAGGGGGCCACACTCGGAACCTTCGACCTGAGGGTCTGATCCACAAGACAGTGGAGCATCGTAAGGAGATGCAGTCTCATGGTCGCCAGTGACCAATAATTGGTTCATACGCCATTGGTTCCCTCAGGACACTGGAGCCCATGTACATCATTGGTTTGGAATGAGGGTTTTCCAACCTCCCTAGGTGAACTCTACATATCCACCAACCCGGTTAAAGCGCCGGACATTCGCTTTTCGTCTTCTCAATTTCTCAAACAACACCTGTGGAATGAGAAGGCAGTGAGTAGGATTTCCATGGCATAGGCTATATACGAGTGGCTATGTGAGAGCATTTCGAGAGAAAGAGCGAACTCTCTCCATTCTCAACATTTGGAGGCTATTTACCAGTTTCAACAGACTGGTAAACAGTAAAACTAAACCAGATAACCAAAGGAACATATAGAAGATAATCTAAAAATTCATTAACTTATTTATAAATCATCAAAGAACAATCCATTTCTATCGTATAAAAAGGAAATTTAATATGATGATGCAAATGGATGATGATGATGATGGAGAAGAAGAAGAAGAAACAAACAAAGAAGTTATCATTTCAAGAGAGAACAAGAATAAAACAGAAAAGACAGACACACAGAAATGTCTCCTGTCAATTTCCTTTTAATAGTAAAGGTACAAAAACCTAAATTGCACTATCTACTTAATAATCAATTTTAATAGACTGGAGGCATAAAAGAAAAAGATTTAATCATTTTTTTTTTAATAGGTAATTTATAATTACATAAGAATGTTAAATTGTTAGATATAAGGGGTGACATTTATGAAATTGTAATAAGGATATATATACAATGCAAATCAGTTTATTGCATTTTCTGTCTCTCCCTATCTCTGTGTTCAGGTCCTGTATGTATCTATGCATGTATGTAGGTATGTAAGTATGTATGTATGTATGTATGTATGTATGTATGTATGTGGGTGTGGGTGTGTGTATGTTATGTAGAAACGGAGGTGCTAATGTACAAAGAAAGTAATGGAAATAGGAATAATTGATGTAAAATCATTGATTTTATACAGTTGTGCCCATTTGTGTCCAATGAGTGATTAAACAGATGAAATGTTTATTTTATCCATTAAAAAAAGAAAAAAAAAAGAAATCATTCCATTTTAAGGACCTTTATATTCATTGATATTTTGGTAAATTCACAAAGAAGTTGAATTATTCTCGTGAAATAAGATTTACTTAATAGAAATTATGGAATATGTAATTATGAGATAAAGATGAAGTAATTAGAAATAGAAAACTTTAGTCACGGCTCGGATAGCTCAGTGGTAACGTCTCTGACTGTGAAGCTGGGTGATACGAGATCGAATCCGCCAGGGAGCACCAGTTCCCTCAAGATTACAGGTACACCTTGCTGACGAGTGCCAAGTAGCACGAAACCCGGGTCCCGGGGTTTCATGTTGACTACCTCCAACCACCATCTAATAGAAAACTTTACATTTAGTCTTTTGGTCAATCGAGTATGATGAATAGTAGAAGGATTTTTATATAGTGGTCTTGATTGTTGTTAGAGGTATGAGGCCGACTATCACTTCCCGGTTGCTCACACCGTGGAAGGGTTCTTCTAGAGGTAACTGAAAAGGAAATTGGATTAAAGGTGGTCTCAGTGACCTGAGAGCGTGACCGTAGTGCCCGAAGGAAAACTATTTGAAACTGATTACACACGACCTTTTTGTGAGTAGTTTCCGCGTCAGCTCCGTACTTGTTGGGACCTTCTCACCGGAGACGGATATCCGTGGGATAAGGCGAGGTGTATATTTTTAGGATCGACCTTTTCTAACCCCATCCTACCTTGTGGGAAGGCAGCATCGCTGTCGGATTTGCCTATCGTAATGAAGCAACCGTGCCATAGTGGCTGTAACAATCGTTCCTCAAGGTTCTACCATGCCAGACAGGTCGGTTGAAGAGTGGTAAGTCTAAAAGCAACAAACCCAAGGTCCGAAGGTGAAATCTTGCTGTGCTAATGAGGTGTAGCAACTTGAACCGATGCATGTATGTGCCTGGTCCTACATTGTAACTGACTGATTGACTGAAGGAATAAATACACTATAGTTGGCACTGGAATCTAGGGAGCATGTTTAATCCAACTTGGGTTTCACTAAATAGATACACTTGCATACTAAAGTTGATATTCACTGCGAGATTTGGACTTAATACTTTACGAGTTATCTACTTAGCTATATTCTATCTATCGTTTATGAACTTGTGAAATGATGGCTATATCGAGGAAATTTGCACGGGATGCACATAAAATAACTAAGACTAATTAAACTTTTGTAAATTGCTCAAAATGTTTAAAATGATATTGTTAAATATATTAAATCCCTGATTATGTCTTCTAATTGTTATATCATGCGACCGCCAATTACGGAGCAGTGAATTATAGGTCGGATCAATGAAGCGTAAACCCATATGAACAGTCTAGAGTACTTATCGGTCCTGCTTCCTGCCTAACCCAGCCACTTAAGTCCAGAACGCAAATCTCAGCCTCTGCGATATGAATCATTTATTTCAAGCATACTGAGTTTATATACCAACCAGACAGACCACATCGTACCAATAAAATAGGAAACAACATTTGTACAAGATCTAAACCAAAAGAGGCTGTGAGTGTGGGAGGTAGTAATTAATAGACAGGGCATAATTCAAGAATGGTAAATAGTTCATAGGTCAAAATAATGCTCATGGTAAGAGGGACATGAATATGAATAGTCTAGTTACATAACAATTATACGATAAAAATATACGCATAGTATTGATCCATAAATGGATCCCAAAGTTACCATTCATTATGCTTACCGGGACCTAACACATAACAGGTGAATCAGCGTTTATGGGGCTATTTTACTATATCTTAACTCTAAACCATTAATCCTTACCCTTAACTCCTAACTCCAACTAGGAATAATATATGGACTTCTAAAAATTTATTTGGACCCTTTTAAGAGTTCAAGAATATGGACAATCTATAAGAACGAGTTAATAAGTTGTTCATTTTTAACTTTACACACAGAGTAACCTGGAGATATATACATATATTTGTCATTGATATAAAATCTGTTTACGCTTTGTAATATTACAGTTTTCTTTTCCATAATCTATCTAATTCCAAGGGCTATTTTCTAAACGACTAAGAACTGGCTGGAAATCGGCCGCTGTTGTATTAAGCTTCTCCCTATACCATACTGTCATCAAATTATTGAATTGAAGCCGTTTGTCCAGATGTAGTGGGTCAGTTATTTTCTTTCAAATATTGTAGTTTACATCATAGAATACTGATGTTAGCTAGACACTCAGTGAAAACCATTTAGCACTGCACATATATTTCGTTCTAGTATGGGACTCGTCAGCACTAAGCATTGGTTGACCTATCATGGATCGAACCCCAGATCTTCAAGAATCTAGTCATTAAAAACAGATACATTTTAACTTTTTTTATCAATTCGAGTAACAGTAATATTGATTATCAATAATGACTAGTAACAAAACAAATAGGTTGCGTGTTTATTTCTTTAAGACTCATCAGCTAAAATTCACAGTTGGTAAGGATATTGAGGTTCAAATCTTAATGTGAAAATTACACCAGTGGTAAATTTTGATGTAGCGTCCCAAAACCAAAAAAAAATTAAGCGTACATTCCAGATTCCACTGATAGTTAGCATTGAAAAAAGAAACATGTTAACAGTGGTAACTATGGGGAGTTATTGAGGCATCTACTCAAATAGTCTATAAACCAACATAAAGCAAACTAATGTGGTTCTAAGTATCAATAGTCGGCAAAAAAACATAAACTCTTATGCAATAGATATTCAAGTTATAATATACATTATTATTACCTACTTACTACTTACCATTTAACAACCATTTCTGAAGCACCTTTAGTAAACAATAAAAATGACATTGGATTATCTGATTCTTTAATAACTGTACTCATAGATTTACGTATTGAATTAAATGTGTACACTTTATATAAACGTTCTTCACTCCATTGTGTACGTATATCTTCATAGCTACGTCCAATAGATTTGACAAAACCTAATAAAGCACATTCTGTTTTATTTCCAACTTGTTTAGGTAAAGCATTTGGAATATCGGGAGGCTAAAAACAAAAAAAGAAGAGAAAAACAGACATAAGAAGAATATGATACCTTCGCAATGAGTATCGGTTATATCCCTATAAGCATAATGAATGGTAACTTTTGGGATCCATTTATGGACCAATACTAAACGTATATTTTTACCGTATAATTGTTAAACAACTAAACTATACATATTCATGTCCCTCTTATTCTGAGCCTTATTTTAACTTATGAACTGTTATTATACTATTCTTACTACCTCCCACATTCACAGCCTATTTTGGTTAAATCTTGTACAAATGTTGTTTCCTATTTTATTGGTACGATGTGGTCTGCCTGGTTGGTATATAAACTCAGTATGCTTGAAATAAATGATTCATATTGCAGAGGCTGAGATTTGCGTTTTGGACTTAAGTGGCTGGGTTAGGCAGGAAGCAGGACCGATAAGTAATCTAGACTGCTCGTACGGGTTTTATGCGTCCTTCATGCGATAGATAATTCACTGTTCTTTAATTGGCGGTATCATTACGTTATTAAACTAACAGGGCATATAGGTTACAAATTATAACAGTATCAGAAAAAATTATCTAAGAGTCTCTTCTTAAGGTTGATCTAGTTTATATTGATAATAACATTATATGATTGTGACACGATATCAAGAGTTGATTAGGGATTGTTGTTAAGTAGATTAAGTGTAGTACTACTACTACAAAGGACTGTTCAAACTTCTGGGAAACTATTTTGTAACCAGAAATTTTTCAGTTTTAGATTTTTATTTTTTAATTTTTATTAACTATATCTACTAAGTTCATTTGGTGTTGTTTTACTCGTATCTTCCCATTGTTATTTAGAACTGCAATTGATCAGTCTCATGTTGGCATATGTGCATCATGTGTGGATTGCCTCGATAAAGTCTTAAGTCACAAGCGTTTTAAGCAAAGATGGTTAGTGGTTAGCAGTGGAATCCAGTTTGACATGCGTTTCGTCCTATTTGGGACTCGTCAGCTGGATGTACCTGCATCCCATAGTTGATGGCCACTCCGGGACTCGAACCACATTGCACAAGCAGGTGGCTATCAGGACTCAGTAGTTAAGTAGATAACGCGATGGCGTTTAAGGCGAACGGTACTGGGTTCGAGTCCTGGAGTGAACATCAATTCTGGCATACAAATGTATATAACTGGCAAGCCCCGGATAAGAAGAAACGTACTAGCCATCATCCATCTCTGCCCATAGATAACAATACTATTGTTATTCGATCAGTCTCTAAAGTTGACGTAGTGATGTAAATAAACTATACAAATCTATTATTTTAATTATAAATAATCATTACAAGAAGTTGTGATATAGATGAACTTGACACTGTGATTGTACAAAGTTTATTGATTCCAACTTGAAACTTTAACTAAAACTCATGGAAAAAAGATTTAAACTTCATGGTTTATTTTGTTTCATAGGTGAATGAGTACATTATTGATATGACGAGATAATAAAAAAAAAACAGAGGCAAAATTACATTTTCAACTCATTGTAACTATTCATTCAACATTACTTCCGTTTTTAATTTAATATAATGGTTATCCAGGGTAATTTATTCACTATAACATTGATTTACTCCTAATATTTATTTACTTATTTCAAATCGAATGATTTGTGTGAGGGCTGGAATACTACCTAGTTGCACAAACAGAAACAGGTGATCTTATTAATGGTCCATTCCTTGAGCCTTTGACCAAAAGGTCTATTCCACAAGAAAGTGGAGCAACGTCAGAAGATGCAGTTTCATGGTAGCCAGTGACCAAGCGCACGTTCATAGGCCATATGTTCCTTCGGGATCCTGGAGCCCATGTGCATCATTGGTTTGAAATTAGGGTTTCCCAACACTCTTAGGTGGGTCCTCTATATCCACCAACTTGGTGAAAGCTCCGGATATTCGCTTTTCGTCCTCTCAATTTCGTGAACACCCCAGCTGCGAGAAGGCAACGAGTAGGACTTCTCTGTCAGTGGGTGTATACGTGTGGCCACGTGAGAGCATTTCGAGTGGGAGAGCGTACTCTCCTTAACATTGGCCATACCAGGGGCATTTGAGAGCTTGATTTACTTCAGTGTGATGTTTATTCGAGACTTGATATTCTTTGTATCAAGTTAACGTGAACTATATTCAACATGATATCCAGCATGTAATTCGTTATAATTCTAAACATTTTTCATACATGTAACTTGTTACTAACTAACAATCAGAATGGGTATACAAATCAACATATACGTCAATGCCCTGGTACGGCCGACAGTGGGGAGAGTCCGCTCTCCCTCTCGAAATGCTCTCACATGGCCACGCGTATATAGCCACTGCCAGGGACGTCCTACTCACTGCCTTCTCGTGGCGAGGGTGTTTACAAAAATGAGAGGACGAAAAACGAATGTCCGGCGCTTTAACCGGATCACAAATCAATGGTGCACATGGGCTCCAGTATCCCAAAGGAACCAATGGCGTATGAACCAATCGTTGGTCACCGGCTACCATGGGACTGCATCTCCTTACGATGCTCCACTGCCTTGTGGGTCAGACCTTTAGATCAAAGGCTCAGGGAGTGGCCCCCTAAGAAAACCACCTACTTCGGTTTGGGCACCCGGGCAGTATCACAGCCCTCACACATATCGAATGAGATTTGTGTGGCGCATATGTATTTGGTGCCTTCTTGTACCAATATCTATGTGTTAAAATAAAATAAATAAAACTAGGTGGTGATTAAATCTTCACTTGTATAAGTCTTTGTGTTCTTACTTGTTGTCGTGGGAATATCAATGGTTCATCGTTTTTAGAAGTATAATTAATAAATGACGCTTAATTACTATTATGAAATTGGTTTCCAGATTGTCGCTTTGTATAAAAAATATATTTAATACAACATAACTAATAAAAAATAGCACTGGAAGCAGTATTATTAAAAGTCAATGATACAATCACTTCGAAATTGATCATAGTTAACTAATTTTGTAGAGGTTTGGACCCCCCGTCCCGTCCCGTCGCTACTGCTCGATCAACTAAAGTTTTGAAAATCAGACGTTATGTTTAGATCTCTCAAAACATTTAACTTTAAATCAAATGCAAAAATGATTTAGATCAACTGAGTTACATATTATGGTTCACAGCTTGTTATAATTACAAGAAAAAGCCATTGAAAATTGGATCGATCAATCACTCCCCCAGTCATAATCAACTTAGGGGCTTGATATAAATTCCGATCGGTTCAACAACTTATGGCGACCTGCTTGAATATCCGGGTTACCCGTTCCTGTCATCTAGATATTTCAACAAGTTATGTTTTCTTATGTCAATTAATCGCATAAACTATTCAGATGCATTTATCAAAAGTTTACGACCTTTCATTGTACGAGTTACAAAAAAGTACAATCCAAGACATTGTGGTGGCTGGCAATATTCATTGAAAAGAATGAACACTATCCAGATGTTGATTTCTGAACTGCTAACATCCAATTGGCTATCACTCATTACATTATCATCAGGATAGATCAAGAAATAAGAAAAGGAAACTTGCTGAAATACTTTGTGCTCAGAAAATAAAGCTCATTTTATACATCTCATCTTTTCTTTTCAAGGTTTGAAAGTACATATTTCTGGGGTCTAGAAAGTGATTACAAAGTCCATGACTAAATATTTATGTGTCAGACTTACCAATAATCTTTTCTTGTTTTGCTTCGCTTTATTTAACATTGATAAAGAAAAAAAAGAATACTACTACTAACAACAACAACATCATAGTCACTTACCAAAAGTTTCGATGTATACCCACTATTAATAGATATATTCATTACTATGAGATTGGTGATAGATTCTGGTAATTCTGAAGCTGTCGGTATACGTTTATAATGTTTATTACCAATGAAACATTGAACAGCTGTCATACGATTTGTAGTTAATGTACCAGTTTTGTCTGAACAAATCGCTGTTGCATTGCCCATTGTTTCACATGCATCTAAATGTCGAACTAAATTATTATCCTGCAAAACAAAAAGAAAAGAGGAAAGAGATCAGTGGGTGGGGGGGAAGATGTAGAAATGAACATTTGGAAAAAATACAACCATAGTCGATCACTTTCATCATACACTGATATTACACTTGAGAATGGACAACTGAAAAATCAATGTTCTTTGAAAAATTGTTTCGATTTGTTTATACCATTTTACAGGAGTTCACACCTACAATCTAGTCAGTGGAGTTCAAACTTAAGACCTTTTAATCTCGTACAATGATCACTTAACCATCAGATAATTTAATGTTTTAATCCAACAGTTTATATTTTCAATTATGTTTAATTTATGAGGTGAAAAATTGTTACGAAATGAGTCCTTGACACTTCAGTGGAAACTTACACTTGAACAAGTTCAACAATCTTGCAAAAGAGACAATCACAATACAAATGATATGGAATGATCCTTGTGTTATATGGTGAGTTGATTGAATTTAGTAATAATAGTTATTAGATTTTGATTAAGTATCTTAAGAGGTGAGGCATAAGCCTTATGACCTACAAAGTCAAATATTCGATTCTTGGTGTACTCTGAGGTGGAAACGTCCTATGCTAAAATGCAATATCTGTTCATTACTGTGCAATTCTTAATGATACATTCAATCTTACATTTGTCATTTTAGGTGTGTTAATACTAAGTGTAACATCTATACTTTCTCCTACTTAGGGATTTGTGCATTAATTATAATGACTGAACTTATTAACAATATATCTGGACTTTCATATAATGGAACGATAATGATGACTGATATTCAATAAAGTTGATCTACATTTCACCGAGTCACTTCTATGATTCTTTTTGGAAAATAAAACAACTCGTAAATATCAGAAGGGTTTTTTTGTGCGTGAATATTATAGCAATTTCAATAGTTGAAATGATGAATCAATTGAAGCTAGACCACCGTAGGACTCCTCAGCACTGTGCATTCACGATCTCGCCTCGAGAGATTCGAACTCACATTAGGAAGAAACGGCCATTCAGTGCTTGTAGTTTTTCCCTGGTAGTCTAAGTCATGATCTCAACTATTAAAATTACTATGATATCCAAAAAACCCTTTCTGAAATCGAATTATAGTTTGACTATTATAGAGTTGTAAACTCTTAAATATTTCTAAATTTAGTTAAAAGACTATTGTGAATATTGATTATCAGTTTAGAGTTGTATAAATTAAGTTTTTGATTGAGATCATGAACTGATCGATGTTAGGCAACCACTGAAAACCCGTAAGCACTGGACAGCCGTTTTGTCGTATTATGGGACTCTTCAGCAGTGGGCATCCACGATCCCACCTCCCACGAGATTCCAACCCAGAATTTATCAGTCTCTCACGCGAGCGCCTAGACCAGTGAACCGGCATCTAACACTATTAATGTCAGACTTCAACCAATCCACAAACTTGAGCGACACATTCACCATTGTCATCAATGAGTTACTATCTCACAACTGATCCGGTTGATCTCCACTGGTCATTGTTTTTCACTAGAACTCCAGGATATACCTCTTGAAACCAATCACTAGTAAGCATATGTTGATTAGTATCAACAAAGCGGTTTTGTGGATATATTATAGTAATTTCAATAGTTCAGATCATGAGTCAATTGAAGTTAGGCCACCATGGAAAACCTGGAAGTACTCGTACTTTTTTTGTTTAAAAAAAAGGAAAGAACGAACATTTTATAAACTAAGAACAAATCACTTCAACTAACAATACAATTTAATCGATAAATGAAGCATTCAATTGTAGTAAAATATAAAGTATTCAACTTGACTAGTAACACAAATTTATCACTGTGTGTGTGTGTGTGTCTGTGCGTATGTGGGTTATTTTCGAAAAAAAAAGAGAAACTAAGGTGTACAGTTTTCCTGATTTTGACAAGAAAATGTAAAAAAAAAAAGAAAAACAGAAGTAATTTTATAAATTTCATTTAAGTTCATGTTTAACGATCCGTTTTTTTTTTTGTGTATAAACATACTAAAAATCCATTAAAATTAGTTTCTAGTTGTCATTGAATGAAACTAGACAAATATTGAAAATGAAAGAAATATTAAAGTTGATCTAAGTTAAAGTATTATTGAAAACATGAAAGCAATAGACGATCATTTCATTCTAGCTTAGATCAATTCATCAGTTGAATCTTGACAAATTCCTATACTGATAATAACCATATGTTCAATAATGACTAACTTCAAGATGGGATTACTTGAAGTTGATAGTGAGAAACCGTGACCAGTGGAGTTAATCCATGCCGGATGGAGACAGTTATCCACCTCAGATAATGGATGAAGGGTTAGGTAAATTCATGGATCAATTGGAGTTAGACATTAACACCGTTGGATTCAAGCTCAGTGGTATAGAGATTAAGCGTTCACGCACGAAACCGAAGGTCCCGGTTTCGAGCCCTGTGTGTCATATCGTGAATGTGTACTGTTGAGGAGTTCCATACTAGGATGAAACGGTCTTCCAGTGCTTCGAGGTTTTCAATGGTCGTCAAACTTAGACTGAATCATCAATTCAAATATTAAAGTTAATACAATCTCCATAAAATCCCTGTTCTAAATATTAGATAGTTGTTTTATGCAAATCTAACAAACAGGCATCTACTGACCACCACCGAGGATCGACTTCGTGATTTATATCAAGTTTATCGAAGACCGTTGCTTCTACCTTGAAGTGGTGATCGGGCTTGACTATCGTGATGAAACAATAGTTATACTGACTGGAACAATCGTTCCTCAAGGTCCTATCATGCCAGTCAGACTAATAGCAGCAAACTTAAGGTTCGAAGGCAAAGTCGTACTGCAGACTAAACAGAGGTGTGACAGCAGTAAGGTGTTTCCTTCAGACAACCAGAATAACAACGATGCTGCCTTCTCACAAAGGAAGAGTGGGGTTAGAAAAGGTTGACCCTAAAAATCCACGCCTCGCATTATCCTACGGATATCCACCTCCGGTGGTACGGTCTCAACAAGTACGGAGCTAACACAAAAATTACTCACAAAAAGGTCGTGTGTGATCAGTTTCAAGCAGTTGTCTCCTGGGTACTGCGGTCACACTCACAGGTCACTAAGATCACCTCTAATCCAAGTTCCTTTTCATGTACCTACCTCTAGAAGAACCCTTCCACGGTGTGGGCAACCGGGAAGTGATAACCGGCTTCATACTTCTAACAGTACTCAAGATCACTATATATGAAATCAAATCCAAGATTTTCAAATATCACGGTAACAATTAGTCTTAGGTACAATAACTCATTATTAACCTTTTTATCCAATTGACAAATACTATTAGTGCTAAAAAGAAACCACACTTTAAGCCAATTATCTCAAAGAAGAAAACTATCTGTTCGATTCATCAATATCATATACTACAAAGTGAATGACAATCAGTCAGCTACAACGTAGGACCCGACACATATATGCATCGATCCAAGTTGCCATACCGCATTAGCACAACAAGATAAACACCGGATTCATAGAAGTAGTCAATTCAATGATAGTAATATATAAAAGAAATATTGCATATAAGGACATAGTACAGAAGTGTATTAATGTGCAATTAGAACATACAATAAATGAATGAATAAGTAAATATTAAACGATAAAAATGAAAGCAAAAAATCTACACTACATTTTTCTATATCATCAAACGCAACACGAGGCAAGCCCTAACTTGGAATCCTGAAAGGAAGCAGAAAAGAGAAAGGCCAAAGAACACATTACGTCGAGAAATAGAAGTAGATATGAAAAGGATGAATAACAACTGGAAAGGATTGTTCAGGACAAAGGGTTGGATGGTGAGTGCCGGTGGGTGGCCTATGCTCCTGCACGAGGAGTAACAGGCAGAGATGATGATGATTAGTATTATTATTCAATCTCTTCTATCTCATACAATAATTAGATCTAATTTTTTTTATTTACAACAATAAACAAACTTGATTGACATTTAATAAATGATAAGCAAGAGAATATACGTTGCGTGTTTATTTTCGGTAAGTCTTAGATTAGAAATAGGTGATAATTTAAAATGATGGAGACATATATAGATATATTGAATTTATGTGTAGTGCAAAAGAAAAGTAGAGGGAGGGTAACTGAATCTTTTAATAACTTGTATACAAGATAAATGACAGATACAATATTTGTTGACATGGGAACAAATTAAGATATAGAAATAGAGAAGAGAAGGATTGAATAGTGAAATAATTAACCCTATTTAATTACCAACCTTTTGTTTTTCTGTTTACTTAATAGTCAATCTAAATTTATTGATGCAATCTCTATTGGGAAAGAAAAATCACTGTCACACTTTAGGGATATTTTTTCATTGTGAAAATTATTGAATTTATTACTTAGATATCACAGAATGATAATAAGTCGTCACATGATCGTCAGTGAAGACTAGGAAGTATTGT
The DNA here is from genome assembly GCA_944470425.2 of Schistosoma bovis. Lineage (NCBI taxonomy): Eukaryota > Metazoa > Platyhelminthes > Trematoda > Strigeidida > Schistosomatidae > Schistosoma > Schistosoma bovis. The sequence continues at coordinate 1,603,123 of OX103956.1, forward strand.
ATGGATGTATAGTTCTAGTTCAGAACTCTTCAGCAGTGTGGATTCATGACCTCACAGAGGATCGGATCCAGGACATTGAAATGACTAAATTGGAACTCAGTGGTTTGTGAACCAATTCTAAATAGTAACTAAGTATTATAAAGCCAATTCTATAGATTATTTGAAAAGATTTATCTATGATACAGTTTTCATCATGGATCGACATTAGATTGAGAGAAGGAATACTGAAAATCGTGAGAGTGACCTCATTTGTTCTTTCAGGATCCTAGAGCCTAATTATACCATTGATTCGGAATCAGGGTTTTCCAACTCCCCTAGGTGGATCCTCTATATCCACGAGCCCAGTTCAGGCGCCAGGCATTCGTTTATCGTCCTCTCGATTCCATAAACAACACCCGCGCCAGGAAAAGTCAGTAAGTAGGACTTTCCTGTCAGTGTCTGTATACACGTGGCCATGTGAGAGCATTTAGAGAGGGAGAGCTGGCTCTCCTCATCCTCGGCCGTACCAAGGCTTGATGTTTTGCGTCAACCATACTATTTTTAGATTGCTATGTCAGAACCCAATACTTCATAATTTTCAGTTTATTTAACTGAAAACACATGGTATAGAATTAATGACAAAAATTTGAACCCTAGTCAAATTATTTCACTACGCTTAACACAACCCTACTGTTGTAAACAAATCATAAAACCATGAATTGTTCATCGTAATATCAATAATTATTATGATTTTGCCTAATAAACCCTTTTGTTATATATTTTAGACTGCATTAAGGAAACAGAAGTACCTAACCATCAAGGGTTAGTTAATAGAGACCAGGACACATGAGTTTAATATAACACAACCCTTACACTTACCAAGGTCTCATAGAACATTACAAAAATTATAATATAGAACCTACCTGTCCAACATTATTTCAAATCACCATTGAAAACCTGGAGGCACTGGATGTCCGTTTCGTCCTAGTATGGAACTTCTTAGCAGCGCGCATCCACGACCCCGAACACGGGACTCGAAACCAGGACCTTCAGTCTCATGAGCTAATGCTTAAACTCTATACCACTGAGCCGGCATCTAACGGTGTTAATGTTCAACTTCAACCAATCAATGATATTGTGTGACCGTCCACCACTGCTGAGGAGTCCCATACTAGGACGGAATGACCGTCCAATGCTTATAGGTTTTCAATGGTGGTCTAAAATTGATCCATTCATGATATCAATTAAAGCTCAGCAATCTCCACAACCCTATACTGACAATATTCTTTCAATAATGAAAATACTTTACAAACTAATCATATGCTCATTGCGTTAAGTTGTTAATACTGTTTTTACTAAAAAAAAACTAGAGAAAACTATTTAACTGCAAATCAAGTAGAAAAAAGCGAAGCATATACTGACTAGTAGTATTTAATTCATTAGTTACATTGGAGGAAGTAACTAAGTACAACCCTCATCAGAGAGGGGATTAGGATATTGATAATAGCAAATCTAAATGATCATTTTATAAATAAAGTGTATGTAAAATATTAGCAATGTATTAGCGCCTTAAATTATGAATCAATTACAAAGATATCTTTGACATGTCAATCTAATATAAATCAATCATCATGACGACTACGTACACCACCTACATATATTTATGCATAGATTACTCGTGAGTAATATAGTTGAATGAATCAAATTTTCATGGTATGATTACTCATATTTCACGTAAATTAATATTAAGCTTGATGGTGCCAAGAATAGCTAACTAGTATTCAATAGTTTCGAGTTGTTTTAACTCAACTGTATGACATAAGCCAGGAATACGGCAGTACTAAATTCAGATATAAGAAGTGGAGTGTCAAAATATATTAGTGAAAAAAATTGTTTAAACCTTAGCAATAAGTCAGCAAAAATATATCACTACTACATGAGGTCGTTAGACAGCCAAAATAACTCAGCAGTAACGTGGGTTCGAACCCCATCTAAGACATCAGCTTCTTCATGATTGCTAATTCACTTTTCTGACGGATATCGATTAGTAGAACATCTAAGTCAAGCATTATTTCCTGCTGATTACATTCATAAACTATTGAACGGTCAAGGTCAGCTCAAAACAAAGATTTCATCAGAAAACAGAATATATACATGCTTGACAAGTATATTTTGCAATTTATCCGTAACAGTAAAGTATTATTATTATTATTAATATTATTATTATTAAACCAACAGAGAATCACACTTTACATACTATTGTAATACGGTAATATAATAGTAATGGACGATCTAATTGGTAGAAGTACTAATGTGTGTCTATGTTTTAACTGACTGATAAAATGTAACTGAAATACATGAAAATTATCATTTACTCACTAGTGACTAGCTTAGAGAGGGAATACTCGAAGTTCTAGTGTGAAGCTGTGACCGATAAAGTTCAACTATGTCGAATATGAGGCAGTTACCTATCACCAAAGAAGATGGAGGATGGTCGTGCAACATCATGGATTGAAATACATGTGTTTATTTACACAGATTTCAAGTAATAATAATTTTCATATGAGAATTAGTGATAGTAAACATAATAGTCGTTCAGTTGTAAACAATGTAGAACCTGTCACACATTTGCATCAGTTCAAGTTTCTATACAACTTTAGAAGAACAAGATAAAATTATCAAAATGAATACCAAAGAAACAAATGGTAAAAGGAGTGTTAGTGACAGTAAAAAAATAGGACCTTGAATATACAGAATATAGTTTCGAAACTCCGGATTTGAAGAAGAAAAAAACAAAGAGTAAACATGTCTTTATCATTGTAATCACTTCTCAGACTTATCATACAATGTTTTCAAATACTAATCACAATGAAAAGAGCAAGAACAAAGATTCTAGCAGAATAGCATGAATTCATTTTATTTCGTAGGTTCTCGTCAGCTGCTAGAATCTTTGTTCTTGCTCTTTTCAAAATGATAAAGGGAACTATGTGTATGAAACTAATCACAATAACTACCCAAACTCTAATCAGGTAGTTTGCACTTATCAACATGATTCAGATAAAAAAAAGTCAATAACTTCATGAGGGGGTGACATTGATCAACCACACCTTTCTTCAAACATACTTCTACACTAACCGATATTATACATGAAAAAATGATGACAGTTAACCAAATACAGATTACAGTAAATGAAATAAGAAAAAAAAACAAACAAAACAACCCAAATTACAAATGACAAATGGAACTTCAAATTTATAAATTTATAAATGAACACTGGTATGATTATTCAATATCAGGAAACAAGTAATTAATTACCAGATTGTGTTGATTAAGTCATCCAAACGATTCAAGTATTTAATTACACTTCAGTGAATACGTTCTATTTTTAATGCAATCCACTTTATTATTATTACTATCATTACTATTACTACCACTACTATTACTATTACTAGTATTGTTACTACTACTACTACTACTACTACTACTACTACTACTACTACTACTACTACTACCACCACCACCACCACTACTACTACTATTATTACTATTACTATTACTATTATTGTTACTACCACCACCACCACCACTATTATTATTATTATTATTAATACAACGACAATTAAGAGCTACGATTTTTTTATTTTTAATCTAAATGTTAATTAAAACAAGAATTAACTTAATTCTTATTGTTTTTTTCTCATTAAAAAAAAACACACACAGCAACAAAAACAACAACAGAACATTAACACATATTGATTATAATATTATTGTTACCAGTCTTCAAAAAACCTTTTTTCCCTTATTAATGAAGGATACATAGTTGTCATATCATTGATTATCTTGTAGTCGAGGGAAAAAGATGGGAAACAATGACAACAACAACAATAACAACAACAACAGCAACAAAATTATCATATTTTTTCTCTCTTCTCACACTTTCATTTCCTAACACTGAAATGGATTAAATGAATTGAGAGTGTAGTATTGATAAGATAATGAGAAATTATGATGATAATGATGATGATCATCATCATCATTATCATCATTAGAAACATAATTAAAGCGAATTAAGTGTGTACACATACATAAATGAACATACAAAAAATTCGGTTAAATATCATTCAATACTACTAATTCTACTTAAAACAACTTGTTAATAAATGAATAATTGGTGAAATATAGTAGTCCATTTGAGTGTATATGCTCATAATAGTTTCTTGTCATATACACACATACACACACACAACGTGCTTGTGTGCGTGTGTGCGCGCGCACGTAGTTTTCTGAAACATCCATCAACCAACTATTTCATTTATTAAACAAGAAAGGATAATCTTAGTAGCTTACAATAAGATCAGTGATATCAATCTAAATAGGTACATAGATACATGTGTACAATGGAAAAAAAAGTGAAGTAACTCTACAGTAACATTCCAAAATAAAACATTAATATAACCAGTCATAAACAATAATACTAATACGACTCATGATATTTAAGAGCAATAGCAATAGTGTTCATAGATTGAACTCATGAGTCAGTTGAAGCTAGACCACCATTGAAAACCTGGAAGCACTGGACGGCCGTTTCGTCCTCATGAGTCCAATCTGTGAAAATTTCTAAAAATCTCCACAAAACACATTCTGATAATAATAATCACCTGCTCACTAGTGACTGACTTCAGGAGACACTTCTGGAGTTCTAGTGAGAAGTCGTTACCAGTGGAGTTCAACCAGGTCTGTTGTGAGATAGGAACTTACTGAAGACAATGGTGTACGGTAGCGCAACTTCGTGGATTGGTTGAAGTTAGACATTAACACCGTTGGATGCCGGCTCAGTGGTCTAATGGTTAAGTGCTCGCGCGCGAAGCCAGTAGGTCCTGGGTTCAAGCCCCGGGTGGTGCGGGGTCGTGGATACACACTGCTGAGGAGTCCCATACTAGGACGAAACGGCCGTCCAGTGCTTCCAGGTTTTCAATGGTGGTCTAACTTCAACTGACTCATGAGTTCAATCTGTGAAAATTTCTAAAAATCTCTACAAAACACATTCTGATAATAATAGTGTTCATGTTGAAGTCAGGGTATAACACACACACACACACACACAGAAACACATAAGTAAGTAGCAGTACATTCAATGAATGAATGAATGAATGAACAGCACAACTATTACAACACTGTATGGCTGTCTCAATTAGAGAGAGAGAGAGAAAGAAGACGGTTCTGTTCCAGATATCTAAATTAACAATTCATAATAATAATAATGATTATTATTATTATTATTATTACTATTATTATTATTATTATTATTACCATTAGAGAAGAATGACAGATGATCAACAAAAACAAAGAAAATATTAGAGAAAGAAAGAAGGAAAGAAAGAAAGAAAGAAAGAAAGAGGGTTATACGACAAATATGTTGATCTGTTTACTAGACAAAGATCTAAACACATTGGAAAGAAAAATTATCATATTATTATTATTATTATCGTTTAAATGAATTATTGGCTAGCAATGAAGACCAAGACATATGTTTCGTTCCTGGATTTGAGTCCAGAAGTGAACATTAACAGTGAGATGGTATAGATATAAAAATGAGTTGACAAGTTCAGAATAGGATGAAATATGTGTATTAGATTACAATGATAAACAATATCTAATCTTAAGGAATGTTTGTAACTGAGGTGTAATATCGATGGAATCTATTCAATACTCACTCACATATGATCACAGTGACTGACTAATTTCAGACTTCAATAACATAGTTGATGTGAAATTACAAAGCTCTACTAACAATATTTTTATGGTGATGTATATAAATATTTCTATCTTAAAGATAATTATACGCTCAAAATTCTACTGGGAACCAATAACTTGAAAAGATGATCAATCACATTAGCTATGAGATAAATATTACTGATATTATGAAAAGATGGTGGCAACTTGACTGAATTCAATTATTGATGGGATTATCTATGTGTAAACACTAGTGACCTGTAAAACAAAACAAAAGTGAAAAAAACAAACGTGAAATGCTGGTTGATTTCCAATGATTTTCATCCACTTAACTTCAGTTTATAGTATGAAATATGAATATCAACACAAGTCCCAAATGGGACTCATGATTCCCCATGGGGGTCCAACCCCAGGCCTTCAGGGCTCATAGGGAAAGTTTATTCCATAGATCATTCTGATATGTATTTATACTTAAGTTGAGAGGTGGAGAGGTTGTAGAGACTCACTATCGAGGTGTTACAAACTAGAACCTCGTCTGATCTTAATTTATGACAAAAACGATCGAAAAGTTGGTTGTCATCTGGTAAAATTCACTAACATATGTTGTATGAATCACCCAAAACTATTTACAACTAAACAAGAAAGCAAACATGTTAACCTAATCATGACAACTACAAAATAAACGTAGGTAAGACAATAAACATGCTATTTCATACATTTAATGGTTATAATAGATGTAATAATAATAAAACCCACAATATTAACTGTCTTATTAATAAACTACTTATTACAAGGAGAACCCTTTCCGACCTGTTACAGTATAACAGAATAAATATGCAAAGTCTACATGTGGACAAACGAGGATGCATTCAAGCAATAAGAAAAAACTATGATCAGGTAAATAGTGATGCCAAAGGTTCTCGGATTTCATTATACAAAATGTTGAGATCATTATGAAAGCGCCAGTAACCCAGTTTTGTATGTGGATGTAAACAAATAATTCTAAAAAAGCTAAGCCTATGTGTATGGTCGATTTTAACTTGTCTAATTATATCAATATTCATCAGATTCACACGTTATTTTCGTTTGATTTTTAGTTTTGCTGACCGTTTACTATGGTTATTGAGGTTAAAGATTGTGTATACCAACACACACACACACACACACACACAGTTTCGTTATTACTATTATTATTACAATTTTGTATTGAATCACACACCGTACAAATTGTAGTAATTCACTTCGACACATACCCTTTTGACATTAAATGGTGGAATATAAATCAATAGGAAAATCTGAAACTAAGAATTTTTTTGTTTGTTTTAGTTGACATTCAAGGGTAAATCTGTAATATTGATGGAAGTATGAATTTTCGCAGATTGAAATCATGAGTCAGTTGAAGCTAGACCACCATTGAAAACCTGGAAGCACTAGACGGCCGTTTCGTCCTAGTATGGGACTCCTCAGCAGTGCGTACCCACGATCCCGCACCATGCGGGGCTCGAACCCAGGACCTACTGGCTTCGCACGCGAGCACTTAACCATTAGACCACAAGAGATTGGGACCAAGTATCAAAGATAGTATACAGACCTATAACTGATTGTAACACTGTTGATAAAGCGATTTCGAATCCTACAGAGAATGTTAATACATCTAAAAATGGTACAAATGATAACTAACATGAAGTTTGGATCAAATAAGGATTCCTAATGAAGATTTCGTATTGTAATATTACCGAATGATAGAGTTCTCAAAGAGTTCACCGAAATACCGACTTTGACTGACAAGAGTTATTTTCTTCAATGTATGATATTGCTATGAAAAACCTACAGTCTTCAAGTAGTTTCGGTGTTTAGCGAATGATTATACTAATCAGTGTCCTTATGAATAATACTGCTTTTGAAATTATCCCATTACCAGTATAGGGTTGTGGTGATTGTTGAGTTTCACTGAAATCATGAACCAATCAATGTTAGACAATCATTCAAAAACCTGGAAGCACTGAACAGCTGTTCAGTATAGTATGAGACACCTCAACAACGTCCATCGTTCAACATTTCAGTGAAACTCAAGAATATCCACAACCGTATACTGATAATTATCATTTATTCATTAGTGACTAGCTTAGAGATGGAATGCTCGGAGTTCTGGTGACCAGTGAGGTTCAATCATGTGGGGTGTGAGGCAGTTATCCATCGAAGACGATAGATCGTCACGCAATATTGTAGATTGGTTAAAGTTAACCATTAACACCGTTCGGTGCCAGCCCAGGGGTCTAGAGGTTAAGTATTCACCCTCGAGACCGAAGGTGATCGGAGTGGTGAATATTCTATTGACATTGGATTTGTATTTATCCCATTGTTGTCGATTCGTCCCTGTTGACAAACGAGTACTTCAACATGTTCGAATCGTCTACAATAATAAGTTTTTACTTTAAATAATGTGGAATTCAAAACGTGAGTTTCATTCCATTTTCTATCCATCATGGCTGAATACTCTTGTACCTCATTGTTGACAGGTATTCAGATTCAAATCTGAATATGTCTATCCAAATCGAAATGTATATGTAACTGGCGATTAAAAATTCCAGCAAGAAAATGTATGTCATGAATTCCACAGGTCTATTCATTGTTTAAAATTTTTTAATAAAAAATTTCATGCATGAATGATGAACGAATAAACTGTATGAAAAAAAAACCAAACAATGGCAGTTATTCAATAGTTCACAAACAACAGAACAACTGAGAAGAAACATATTCAGAAAACAAACAAGTATGGGTAATAACTGAATTATAATAGTGAATAGACGATGTTTGGTCAAAACTCTATTTGTTGGGGACATGGAAAATTCCTCGAAAAAGGTCCAAAGTGGCCCTCAGAACGCTGGGAAACATCTTGTCCAATCAGCATTCAGCGGAGGTTTACTAGAAACATCTAGAAAGTGAGAAGCCCCATATCATATTTTTGATTGAGTGATTACCTATACTGCTACTACTAGGTTTAGTAGTGTTCCAGAATCTTTCAGAATTCCAAGGTCATCTAAAATGCTATAAATATGCAAGATTTTCTGTATATAAATATAACCTTAAAGTAAAGTGTTCTTTCTGTATTTCCCGCTATTTCTTTCATGTTCAAATTGCTGTGTACATTTAGCCTGGGGGTTAGTAGATGTGTTTTAGGAAACCGAAACAAGCGTTCAATTAGAAGATCTCAGATAGGATTGATGAAATTAAAACAATACAGGAAAGGAGTATCACTTTAGTTTAACTATTTTAAGAATATCATACCGTGTTTTTTAAACCCATCAAATCCAAGCAAATCAGTACCTCTCTAAGGCCACCTTTAAATGTATTTATAAATTTACAGGTACTTGTGGTAGAAGATATATAAGAATTGAAAGAAGGAGATCTATGATATTTTCAGTACATATTCCTAAAGAGAAGTAAAGTATACACGAATGCGATCACTAGACATTTGATAGACAATGGATATAAATTAGGTATCACAAAGGAGTTCAAAATACCGCAAATAAAGCTTTTACTCTACTTTACAGAGGTTATTGCCATCAAGCGACTTTTAACTTAATATTTATGTACAGAAAGAATGTGTGGTTAACGTTTCATTGCCAAATTAAAATAAGCATGGTCATATCAAATTGTCTATTGAATAATTACAATAGTTTATTTTATATCTTAAACACTATTGAAATTAACTCATGACGCTAATTCTAATTGTCTGTCAGCTATGTGAATTGATGATATAATCACTCATATGGTGATATGTTTTGTATATTTTATCTCATACTTAATTAGTATTGATGACCTCCTCCCTTTTTTTTGTACGATTTCATTTTCGGCATAGAAATAGTAATTAGTTTCAGCGACAATGTTTGACATCCATAGTGTGAAACACAGAATGATTTTAACTAGATCACTGGTAAAAACCGAAACGTACTGAGTGGCTGTTTCATCCTAATATAGTACATTTCTGTAGTGTACATCCAGGATCCTATCATCGGGAGTCAGGCCCAAAAAATTAGATCTCGAGCACAAACATTTACATATTAGACCACTGAATTGTAATCCAATAGTGTGCATGTTTAACTTCAGTCAATTCATGATATTGTGTGACAATCTTCCAATGTACTTCATGGGTAATTGTCTCAAACCCCATATGATTGAACTTCAGTAGTCACAGTTTCTCACTGCAGCTGCAGGAATTAAATTTTGAATTTACTCATTAGTGAGCATCCGGGTGCTCAGACCGAACCAAATGGTTTTATTAAGAGACCACAACCGGAACTTTCGACTTAAATGTCTGATTCAAAAGACAGTGGAGCAACGTCAGAAGATGCAATCCTATGGTAACCAGTAACCAATAAATGGTTCATACACCATTTGTTTCTTCAGGATCGTGGAGCCCATGTTCACCATCGGTTTGAAATCAGGGTTTCCCAACATTCCTAGATGAATCCTCCATATTCACCAACCTGATTAAAATGCCGGAAATTCGCATTTCTTCCTCTCAATTTCGTATAGGCGTGGTCATATGAGAAAACATTTCGAGATGGAGAACTAACTCTCCCCACTCTCAACCGTACCATGGTATTGAAGGGATTTTATAATTATAATTAGATATTTACTAATATTCATTCAAATTAAACATTTATATGTTTAAAGATGATTAAAACAACCAAGAACAACAAAAAAGCAAGTGTCATTATAGACACGATGAAGGTGTATCAGAATGAGATTATCATATTTCTCTATTTGTTTATTCAAATGTAACCACGTTAAAACAGGAAAATGATTTTAAGACAATGTTGTTTTTGAAAGAAAGAATAAGATTTTTTTTCTTGTTTTTGTTTTGTCGTTGTTATTGTTGTTGTTGTTGTTGTTGTTGTTGTTGTTCAATTATCTCTCTTTCTCATTCCATAAATACGAAGAAAAAGGAAATAAAGAAAATAGAGAAGATAATGATGATTGTATGTTTTCTTTTGTTGTTGGTGTTCGTGGAATGAAATAGGTGTCCATGGATATGTAATGAATTTACCAATCAATGTTTAATCAGAATGGGTTTTGTGGAGAATTTTTAGAAATTTCACAGTTTTTGAAATCATGAGTCAGTTGAAGCTTCAACTTACCAGTGGAGTTCAACCGGTCTGTTGTGAGATAACAACTCACTGAAGACAATGGTGTACGGTGGCGCAACTTCGTGGATTGGTTGAAGTTAGACATTAACACCGTTGGATGCCGGCTCAGTGGTCTAGTGGTTAAGTGCTCGCGCGCGAAGCCAGTAGGTCCTGGGTTCGAGCCCCGCGTGGTGCGGGATCGTGGATGCGCACTGCTGAGGAGTCCCATTCCAGGACGAGACGGCCGCCCATTGCTTCCAGGTCTTCAATGGTGGTCTAGCTTCAACTGACTCATGATTTCAAAAACTGTGCAATGTTTAATCATTATGGAATTACTGGTATAATTCTTTTTATCAATTAAATGATTAATGTATCTAAGAGTATAATTTTCATTAGGAGATTTCATTTTAAGCTTTGAAACTTTCACTTAATTTGGTTTGTTTTTTTTTCTTTTTAGCCAGTAAGTTGGATGTATTATAGAAACGTCCAAATAGGTCAGTCAGTCAGTAACAACGTAGAACTCCGGATGTACATACATCAGTTCGAGTTGCCACACCAAATTAGCACAGAGATGCAGTTGTCGACTCAAATTCCGTAGTGGTAGAGGTGGTAAGAGTATAAGCAGTAATCGGAAACATTAGACCTTGAAGATGTTATTCAAGGAGTATAATCCAGTGAAATAAGTTTGGAAAGAGAAAAAAAAGGACATGAAGAATTCAGAAGATTAGAATTTGGGAGTGGATGCACCTGCGCCATTGCAAACGATTTTGAGACATGTCATTCAGGGTCTCTAACCATCGATTGCTATCATCTCGCAGATCTCAGCCAGGTGGTCTACACCTACCAACATGGCTCAGTCCAATTGTCAGTGACTTCATAGACTCGTGCCATGTTTTGGTTTGGCCGCCCCTAGCTTTCTTCCAATCTACTCCTATACCATTGAACATCGCTCGTCGAGGCAGTCGGTGGTTGGGCATACGCAACACGTGTCGCAGCCATCTCAACTGATGAAGTTTCACTACTTCATCAATTAATCTGCCATCCTTACCTAGTACCCGTTTCCTAACAACTGATAGATAGCTTTAAATGATTAGAATGAAGTCCTCAGTGAAAATTACACTATTCAATCTAGTACGAACACATCAAATAACAGAAAGAACTTATGAAAGAAAAATCCTAGATAATACACTTCATTGAAAATCGAAAAAGAATGGTTATCTTCATTATTATCTTTGTCTGTATAAAATAGTTGTTAAGAAGTAATGCGTTTCTTTAAGATTTCAAAACATTGTTGACAACGATCAATCATATAAACAACCTTAAATTCATTTTTTGGATCTGTGGAATGGTTACAGTCGATTAGGTGTTCAAGTATAGAACTCCTAACTGCTTTCCTTTCACCTGCTCTTGTGGAGCAAGGTACATTGGCCGTAGCCAGCGCTCGCTTTCAACTCGGATACGGGAACATATTCCTGCTTGGTTCTATAAGGGGGAAAGGAAAGCAGTTAGGAGTTCTATACTTGAACACCTAATCGACTGTAACCATTCCACAGATCCAAAAAATGATCAATTAGATACAGAATATAGATTTAGAGATTTTCGCTCATTTCTTCCAACTAACTAACATTTAAGCATATGATAGACAAGATGTAAACTCATCTAGACAAGCTAATCATAAATTTCCACTTTCAATTGAATATGATCAGGTGAATTGAACCGAGTTACAACGAATAGATGAGAAAATTAATAAGGTCAAACAAATAAAAGTACAATTAATAAGATCATCTTGTCTTGGAAAATTTCTCTCTCTTCAGTATACTTTCTATGTGGTAATAACATATTGGTTAATACAAGAACAATGAACGTGGCAAAATAATGTGAATTCAGTTATTTCGTGAATTCTTAACGGCTGTTTACAACTAAGAAACAATAATAATGATTTCTAACCGATGTATATGTATTTTACATCATACTGATGAAGGTCATAGTAGATTAACGACAACAGGTAAAGTAGATGATTAGATGGTGGTTGTGGGTAGTCAACAGGAAACCCTGTTAACCCGGGTTTCGTGCTACTTGGCACTCGTCAGCAAGGTATACCTGTAATCTTGAAGGAATTAGTGCTCCCTGACGGATTCGATCCCGTCACCCAGCTTCACAGTCAGAGATGTTACCACTGCGCTAATCCCGGCCGCGACCGACATCCTGTAAGCCAGAGATGTAATCACAATTGATTGGTCACTGGGGTGGTGATCAATGTCTATCACCATCCAATCTCAATGTATAGTGCCCGCAATGTCGAGTCACCTAGACTGGTGGCCACATTGCAACATGGTCGATAGCATTCGATCTGCACTAAATAAGGACTTGACACACATGACAATGATCACCACCCAGTGATCAATCAATTGTAAAGTAGATGACCAGCCAATCAATGTTAGACCACCATTGAAAACCTGAAAGCAATGAGAGGCCATTTCGTCCTAATATGAGACTCTTCAACAGTGAGCATCCACGATCCCGCATGCATGGATTGATTAAAGTTAGACATTAACACCGTTGGATGCCGATTCAACGGTCTATAGGTTAAGTGTTGTTGTGTGAGATCGAAGATCCTGGGTTCGAGTCCTGTGTAGGCAATCGTGGATGTGCACTGCTCAACAGTCTCATACTTAGACGAAACAGCCGTCCAATGCTTCCAGGTTTTCAATGATGGTCTAACATCGATCTATACATAACATCAATCAAAACTCAATAATCTTCACAACCGTATACTGATAAAGTAGATGAATAATTGATATGTTATAACTAACCAAGAAAATTCCAAAAGAATTTTATAAAAAGAAAACATGGAGACATGTTTCTAAAAGGATATTAAGGATATTAATGTCAAACTTGTTTAATGACCATAAAATTTTTGATAGAATAATAAAGTAAGATGAATGAAACGTAAGAAAAGTGAAGAATGAAAATTGAAATAACAGTTTGTTATTACGAATATGAAACAAGATATTATGTAATTGAAATAATGAATCAACAGAATGGATGAATCCATTTTATTCTGAGACATTCCTTGTTCTTGCCTTATTAGAATCAAGCAACAAGAAAAACTTTGTTCGAACTCACATCTTATCTTAATCCATAAATAATTTATATTTAATAGTTGAATTCATGAGTCAATTGATGCTAGGCCATCATGGAAAATCTGGAAGCACTGGATGGCCGTTTCGTCCTATTGTGAGACTCCTCAGCAGTGCGCATCCACGATCCCACCTCCCACGAAACTCCAACCCAGGACTTATCAGTTTCACGCGCGAGCGCTTAAACACTAGATAACTGAGCAGACATCCAATGGTGTTATTATCTAACTTCAACTAGTCATCAGTAAGTTACTATCTCACAACAGACCCGGTTGAACTCAACTGGCCACTGCTTCCCACTAGAACTTTAGGAAATATCTAGTGGTTAAGCGTTCGCACGTGAAACTGATAGGCCCTGAGTTCTAATCTCGTGGGGCTGGATCGTGGGTGCGCACTCATGAGGAGTCCCATACTAGAATTAGTATTACTGGGACGAAACAGCTATCTAGTACTTTCAGGTTTTCAAAACAGTTATTTATTCAATGTCAATCAATATGTGGTGTGCACCTCTGATGTGGACAGATATAAGTAGTATGTATCAGGAACTGGAAGTGAAAATGCTTGTCCATAGAAGATTGAAATGAAGAGAACAGGAAGGAAAATGGAGAGCGATCAGAGTAACAACATAATTAAAAGAATGATATACTATGTAAAACAACAACTCAAGGAATATATGAAAATGATGTATTTAATGTATGATTTTCATTGTGTAGTTGATTTACCATACTTGAGTTTTTGTACACTACAAGTATATTACACACTAACAAAATTCAACAATAATAATAATATAGTTAGTTATATAATATACCCTTGTGGGTCAGGGTCATTTTACATTGGTTTTCAGGAGAACTAGACACCATGCAGACTTTCACGTGACAACCCAAACAGTACAGCTCAATCCCGCTTCACAGGAGAACCAGATACTGTATAGGCTACAATCTGAATAGTACAGCTCAATCCTGTGGTGCAACCACACAGGTACCAAGCATCCTGATGGACCATTCGCATCATTCATATACACATTCACGTCACATGTATAATAATTATTCTGATCAATGATCGCGTGAATCAATTATGCACAGTACGAACAGGTCAAAGTTGGCCTATTTCGCTTACACGACAGTCGAACTCATTATTGTTAGTATGCCTTACAATATCCTAATGACAATGGCCCTTGAGAATACTGGAAAGCAACCACCAATATGAATGAAATCGGTTAACCAACAAACCAATTTTGTGCATGAACAGTCAGTAAAACTTGTCAAACTAATGCCGAACCATCCTACAGTACCAATGGCAAACCTCCAGTTTCATATGAGACCTTCATCTCTACATAGCCATACAGCTTATAATAATAATAATAATAATAATAATAATAATAATAATAATAATAATAAATTCCATTAGAAATCTCATTAATGTCATTATTAGTAAATGAAAGTAAAGAAGTATAGGTCACGGAAACCATTATCTTATTCTTCTTATATAGTTGTATAATTAGGATAGAAAGTATAAACTTTCTTCTTAAATGATTATCTTGATCAAGAGTTTAGAGAGAGAGAGAGAGAGAGAGAGAGAGAGAGAGGAAAAATCACTATAATTTTAATGACAAATAAGAGGCTTTTAGAAAAGGGGGAAAAGAAATTAACTTCATGAAGTTCGAATGACAGTATATCTAGTAAGTAGTATTAACATCAGTTGGATATAAAAAAAGAACACAACTAAAAACTAGAAGGGACTTGTTACGTCCGAATGTAAGACTCTTCAGTACTGTATAGATGTGACTCAACTATGAATGGAATCAAGGACTCATAGATCTCTTGATGAGAGTTCAATCTTTAGACTATTGAGTATTTAATAGTTTACATTTCTAACTTCAGTTACAATTTGGAATATTGTGAAGCAATCATCTTTTATTAATGATGATATTTGTCTTATGCTCAAAGTGGTTGGTTTGTGGGAAGACACACACACACAGAGAAAGAGAGAGAGAGGGAGAGAGTTATTCACTTCTCTAATTACTTTTATTTTTATAAGTTGATTTCACCTGGAGAACTGAAAGCCAAATAGCTAATAGACAACTATTTCATTTCAAGATTATTGAATCTAACACCTTAAGGTCATCAATCTATGATGAAGACAATTTCAAAAAAGTTCATTTCAAAAATCAATATTTACTGACAATTTTAATTGTTGTTATAAGGACCAGAATGAAACTATAAACTATCAGTATTATTAATTTTTGTATTGGTTGCTTGAGTTTTCACATTAATGTTTAGCATTGCAATTGATCAGTCTCTTATTAGCATATATGAAACCTGAGCGAATCGCCTTACATCATTAGTATTATAAGTAAAGATGAATGGTGATTAGCAGTGGAATCCAGGACGCCCGTTTCGTCCCAGCTGAGACTCGTTAGCTGGATACACCTGCATCCCAGAATCGATGTTCACTCCAGGACTCTGAGATACAGGTACATCCAACCGATGAGTTCCAGCCAGGACGAAACGTACATCTTGAATTCTACCGCTAGCCACCATCATCTCAACTTATCATTGTTATTATTATCATTATTATTATGTAGTAATTAAAATAACCCATTGTATCACTGAATTAAAATAAAGAGAATTCAGCGAACAAAATTTTCTCGTGCCGCTGAAATCATTTACTTAAGCTGTACATTCGTATTTATGGTTGTATGGTAAATATATGTCTGTACAATGATAGAGAAAATTGCATCATAAAGGGATCCGAGATTCTTATTATCAAACGATGTTACGCAATACTCAAAGGGTCAGAGAATAATAGAAGGATGAAAACAATTTACAGGTCAAAATTATGATAGTCATCCACTTGACGGATATGAAGAAAAACGAAATACACAAAGGTCATAATGATAAAAAGTGAATATTAATAACTGATTACAATTTGAAATCACAGAACTTTAATTTAAAAAACAAGCCCAAAACATACCATAGAAGGGAATTAAGGTCAAGAAAGGATGAGAGGTTGGATGTATCGTTGTTACACGCAGAGTTCGGGCTTGAATTGGTAGATCGCCAATGTCTCAACAGTACGAAAGTTTTTGATTCGACCTCTCTTCGATCCCGTTCCTTCAACTGTGTAGATTATTTCAACAGAAAGCTCGTTCAGAGCGATGTGTCCAGAGTTGATTGGATGCACCTAGATTGAACTGGTAATTGTTTTAAAAGCCATGCCGGACTGTGTTCTGAGATGCGTTTAGAAAGTGATCGTTTTGTGCAGCCACTGTAACCTGCCCCACAGGAGCAAGCAAATTTATAGATGCATATTGATGTGGCCCAAAGCGAAAGCTTATCCTTAACGCATCCATGGATTTTGAGATCCGTTTATTCAAGATTTCAACATCCGTATATAATTTACAGGAGATACCAGCGTTTAAATCTTGAATAAACGGATCTCAAAATCCATGAATACAACGTTCTATTCACTTAAGCTCCGTATTATTTCCTCAAGCCGGCCTGCTATTCGCATATGTATTAAGGATCAGACAACTGGGCAAAAGCGTTAGTGAACACCTCCCTTCGTAGTGAGGAAAATGTACTGTGAAAACAATACACAGCTCTATTAAATCACATCCGATCGATAGCGATCATGTAGTAGACAGAAATTGGTCGTTTAAAGTCATTTATCGTGTTCCTACTAGTTCTCATTATGGGGTTCGATCTCGTCTCATAGACATAACAGAAGCTATAGGAATTCAAGCTAACAATCCAAGACCTTGTCTTTATAAGAAATTCATAAACCCCATACCTCTCTCTTGGCCTTACTAAGTGATTTCATTTATTATTATTTTCCATACTTTTTCTTCGTTTACTTTTTTGAGCCCCTCCCACCCTTGTCTTTTCTAAAATATACGTTTCATAGTCCAATTATCTGAACAGCGGCTACCCAAATACACAAACTTCTCAACTGCTTCTATCTGCTCACTATCCACAATGACTACAAAATCGCGGTCCTAACAGTCTTGGAAAAGTAATTTGCACTTCGAAAGTTCAGAGTACACATCATACCTACAGACACTAATTGACAACTAATTATGTCAGCATTGCATGACTTACGTATCATCCCACCCACACTAAGACAATATCATCCACATACTCAAGCTCGAAAAGTCATTCTTCAGGCAACAGATCCACAACAACACCATGTACATCCATCACAGCTGTTTCAAAAACGTCATTCATAGCAAAGTTGAAGAGGAATGGTGAGATTACGCAACCCTGTCTAACTCCACTACTTCAATGGAACAAACGAGACAGGTGGTTGTATGACCTCACTCTGCCTCATGTGTTAGTTAGTTAGTTAGTACAGAGGGCTATCAAGATGTAAATAACCTCCCCAGGCACATCCTTCTTCAATAGACAATCTCAGAGAACAGTCGTGTCCAACGAGTCGAAGGTGGCCTTAATGTCAGGAAGCAATACGATTGTTGGCCTGTGATAAGTATGACGGTGTCCTAACATTTGGCGGAGGGTGATGATATGATCAATATATCCTCGAACATAACCAAAACCAGTCAATTTTTCTCGGTGTTTGAACAATCTACGATGTATGACGGAAGCCAATTTATTTAGTTAATAATGAAGTTTCCCTTATAATTATTAACTCAGTTCCTAGCTTTGTAACTTGTTGGAGTGTTTAACGATGACATAGGTTCTCAGAACGATTAATCTACAATATAACAGCACCATAAAGTCTGCATACCAACTAGTATAAGCGATGATGTTAATGTTAACATATTCCTCGACTGTGTCGAGATTTTTGAAAATCCGATATCATCCAGACAATGAATCCATAGTCATAAAAAGCAAGATATTTAAATATACTTTCTTCTATGCTTTGATCAATACAGAAGAGCAACTGTATTCTATAACTAATAAATTTGTTGGCTCAATTCATGTATTTATTGCACCGAGTAATACCAGTTATCATTAGTGTCTCCATTCATCAGTTTTATTCATTTTTCGTCATTATGTTGACTAGTGTAACATAAAGTTTATCGAGTGGCACTGAAACATAATCGCATACTTCCGGGTAAACAAGCGTTATAGTCAGTCAGTGGTCTTGAGTGCTGTTAGAGGTATGAGGGCGGTTATCACTTCCCGGTTGCACACACCGTGGAAGGGTTCTTCTAGATGCAACTGAAAAGGAAATTGGATTAGAGGTGGTCTTAGTGACCTGAGAGTGTGACCACAGTGCCCAAGGGACAACTGCTTGAGGTCGATCATATACGACCTCTTGATGAGTAATTTTTTTGTTAGCTCCGTACTTGTTCAGACCGTACCACCGGAGATGGTTATCCGTGGGATAAGACAAGGTGTGTATTTTTAGGGTCAACATTTTCTAACCTCACCACTCTTTATGGGAAGGCAGCATCGCTGTCATGCTGGGTGTCTGAAGGAAACACTTTACTGTTGTCACACCTCTGTACAGTCAGCAGTACGACTTCGCCTTCGGACCTTGAGTTTGTTGCTTTTAGTCTTACCGTTCCTCAACCAGCTTGCCTGACTGGGATGGTAGGACCTTGAGGAACGATTGTTCCAGTCAGTATAACTCTATTGTTTCATCACGATAGTCAAGCCCGATCACCACGTCATGGTTGCAACAACGGTCGGGAAAAGAGTTACAGATAGATATATGTCTACCTATTAGTGGTATTAACAATTTTCAAGGAGAAAATATACATAAAACCTTGAAATTATCTATTTTTCTAAGATTAGATTTTATAGTATATTCACCGATGAATTATCACATTGTAAAGCAATTTGGACCAAAATTGATTGAATAATCAGCAAAAAAACAGATTAATAACATTATAGTTAAACTAAGTAATTTGACAATTACATTATTGAAAATTTACCAAGTTACATACACTCGCATACACGCACACACGCGCACACACACACAGACACAAAGAACAGTTGTCGTAGAACAGTGCGAATATGTAAAAATGCAGTTCCATCAAAAGAGCTGAACAATTATTCATTGAAATAGTTAAACAATTTCGAATATGAGTGACGGCTAGTTAAAATAATGTTGAATTTATATTCTAACAGTAAGAAAAATATAAAGTATAGAGAAGGGAAGCATTAGAATAATTGATATATTAGAGCTAAGTAATTGGACAATTCATGACCGGTTATATTCAACCATGATGAAACTGGAACAGTTAATATCAGATCTATTGCATAATAGATGCTCTATACTAATAAATGATTGACTCTGAATCCATAAACAATTAAATACTGTTTCACTAGCCTACAGATGTCATGTTCATCGCAACATTCAACGATCATATATTCGATTACCTAGTGGGATCATGAAAGTGTACAAACTACTGAAATGTCTCAATACCAGAAAGAAACAGCTATTCAATTACTTATGTTTTCTTTTCAAATAATTGTCTGATCAAAATCAATTCATGATAAAAGGTTATCTTCATTTAAAAAGAAAAAAGGAAGAAGAACGAGCCAATGACAACAGTGGCAATATCAATTATGAATAAGATAGAAAGACTTACTTTCATCATACGTTTCACTGAATATGCCAATGATAAAGTTACAGCAAGTGGTAAACCTTCGGGAACAGCAACAACTAATACTGTCACACCAGTAATAATATAATTAACTATTTGTTTCAAATGTTTTCCAGTTTGCCATGGTTCTTTATTTTGTGCAAATGTATGTACTGAAAATTTTATGATTAATATTAGGACAGTAGCTATTGCAACACATGTACCTAAAAAAATGGGATGAAAAGAGAAAGACAGAAAAAAGTAGTCAAAAACAAGTATTAAACGCTTTTTAAGCGATCGAAATGACTGCAAGAACAGCTTATTAGAGGGACGACAAGTGTGGTGTATGGTACTTATGTTAACAAATATAAGTAGTGTGATGTGTGCTAATTATATTGACATAAGTAGTAGATGATGTTAGTCAGGAACAGAAGGTCTGGCAGCAGAGAGACAAGAGGATCGTACAGTAAAGAATGGAAGCAGAATGCAATTTGTATGAAAATGCAAAAACAGTGAAGTCTGAGTCATTTTGAGACAATTGGTGGACATTTTGCAAATTATTCATTTACTTTATGATTGTTAGATTTCATTAACAAGTCCTGTAATTTTGTGTTAAGTACATTCGATTGTCTCCATTGGTGTTCTTGTTCACTACAGTAGTACTTAAGACTAGTCAGAAGTGGAATGTCTGTCAATAGAAGGTTGAGAAGATTGAACTGAAGAAAACAGAAAGGGAAACATAATGGAATCGACAATCGGCAGAAGCATGAAGGATGTAAAGGGCAAATGAAGTATTTATTGTATGATTTTCATAATTTACAAAAATATTCTGCAATTTTGTAGTCGACAATAAAATGGTTACCCGCACCAAATTGTTGTTTTAAGATCTTTAAGGACAGAGGAGGTGAGCTAATTTTAGGCACAACCTTTTTTTACCGAAAAACAAAAAAAAGTGACTGCATATACGACAATGTAGTTGATTTTGAGCCAAGTTTTTCAACGTACCTAACAATTGATGACACTAGCCCCACCCAGGTAGTCTACAACATCGAATGATACACATGTATATAATCTAGAACATTTAACAATTATACCAATTCTATTACACAATACATCGGGAATCGGAGGTAAACATCAAAAGGATGAATAACAACTGAGAAGGATTGCCAAGAACAGAGTTCGATGCAAAATACTGGTGGGTGATCTATACTCTAACATGACGGATAATCAGTCAGTCAGTCAGCTATAACGTAGGACCAGGCACATATGTGCATCGGTCCACGTTGCCATACCGCATCAGCACAACAAGATGAACACCGGATTCATAGCAGTGGTTAGGTCAAAGATGGTAATATATAAAAGAAAGATTGCATATAGAGATATAGTACAAAAAGAAAGAATTGGTTTGTAAAAAGAAAGATATAAAGTGATTTTAATCTCTTAGTTTAAGAGAAGACAGAGAGTGTATACACCGACTCCATTGTGATCGATTCTGAGTCATGTCACCAAGAGTCTCCAACCATTGGTTACGAAAGTCACGCGGATAATAGGCTTAAGGAAGTATTATTACTTGTAGTAGTAGTAGTAGTAACAGTATTATTATTATTATTAATTTTCTCTTCATACATGTACAAAGATTGAGTTCATTAAAGGACAAGCTAACAAAGAATGATTGATAGTATCAAATGACAGATTTGATTTAGTTAGTATCTTAAATGGAAGCATAAGAAAACAATAAAGAAAGAGAAAATAAGAGAGAAAGAAAGAGGAAACAAACAAGGGTGTGATAATGCTTTTACAACTGGATTATTTTTTTTTTCTTTCCCACTTTACTTTAAAATCTGTCTTTTTCAATTTTTCCTCTATATAAAGTGATTTATATTTTCCTTTCACTACTATTCTTATATACATTGAACAAGTTATTCAATGTGGTGTTATACTGTTTTCTTCAAATTAAATTATTGACAGAGTAGAGATTAGAAAATGATGCCGAAATCCTACTTCATAATAATATGAGTTTTATATCTTACATCATTATTTTCAGTCAGTCAGTAACAACGTAGAACTTCGTACGTACGTACGTACATCAGTTCGAGTTGCCACACTACATTAGCACAGAGATGCAGTTGTCGATTCAAATCCAGTAGTGGTAGAGGTAATAAGAGTATAAGCAGTAATCGGAAAGATTAGGGTTTGGAGATGTTATTTAAGGAGTATAATCCAGTGAAATAAATTTGGAAAGAGGAAAAAAGGGACATGAAGAATTCAGAAGATTAGAATTTGGGAGTGGATGCACCTGCGCCATTGCAAACGATTTTGAGCCATGTCATTCAGGGTCTCTAACCATCGGTTGCTATCATCTCGCGGTCCCCAACCAGGTAGTCTACACCTACCAACATGACTCAGTTCACTTGTCAGTGACTTCATGGACTTGTGCCATGTTTTGGTTTGGCCGCCCCTAGCTTTCTTCCAACCTACTCCTATACCACTGAACATAGCACGTCGAGGCAGTCGGTGGTTGGGCATACGTAACACGTGTCCCAGCCATCTCAACTGATGAAGTTTCACTACTTCATCAATTGATTTGCCATCCTTACCTAGTACCCGTTTCCTAACAACTGTGTTACCTACTCGATGGTCCCATGATATACGAGCAATGTTTCGAAGACACCTATGATCAAATACTAGTAGCCTACGGATATCCTCTACTCTTACCGGCCATGTTTCACTGCCATAAAGTAGGACGGAACGAACTGCTGCGCAGTAAACACGTCCTTTGGTTGATAGACGGATATCTCGCCTACGCCATAAATGACGCAAGTTGGCAAAAGCTAGTCGAGCCTTCTGTATCCGTGCTGAGATTTCGTCACACACCAGACCACAAGGGCTGATCAGACTTCCAAGATAAGTGAAGCGGTCGACACACATCATTATTTTTCAAGGTATATATACATATTAATCTATTATTGATATTAAGCATTGAATGCTGGTCAATCTAAGTTGATAAATGATCATTCATTATTAAATAAATAGGTTTTAACTAGCAGTAGAATCGACAACATAAGTTACACTCCATTTATAACTGATCAACTGCATTCCAGTGTTTATGTTCATTTTAGAAATAGGAAAAGATTCATATATGAAGATGTTTTAGAATAAACTGGCTCAGTTAGACGAGAAGCTACTATTTTGAAGATCTAATAAGAACTCAGAATTGAACTCTAGGCTACTCATACTGGTTTATGTGTGATTGATCTGGTCAATAAGTCGATGTTTTCATTGGCGATCGTATCACGTGATAATTAGCAGGTCATAAGGAAATAACACAAATGATGATGCAGACATTGATTATAGTGCTATAAAAGCTCCTTCTGATTCATTTCAAATATTTGAACTGACAGTAATCAATGTTAATACCAACTTTGAGTTCAGACTCCCAATATATAAAGTAAATAACACACATAACTAATTTGCCCAAATAAAAAGAGGCTCCGTCTTTGACGAGTTGTCCGATTTCAGGCAACCAGACAGACGAAGGTAGTAATATGTGCGCTTCCGATTAAAATTGCTGGAGAAGTTAGGGGACTTAACTGATCAAGTATTCATTCACGTAAGTTAGTTTCTGATTAGAATAGACTACAACAACTATTAACCACATGTGTATCAAACTGTTATTTCACTCATCAGGTACAAATTCGTGTACCTCTCTTGGTTGATTGATAATTGGTAATTTGAACATATGACTTAGTGACTAGAAATCAAATGTTAGGACCCGAGTTATACCCAGTAGATTAATTATTGCTTGATTTGATGGAAAGAAAAGTCAATTTTCAATTGATTTACTCATTATAAGTTTTGTTCAACATTCAACATCCGTTTTGATTCAACATGAGGATCATTCAGTGTAGTAATTGATTTGTTTCCCCATTATGATATTTTATTCTGTATAATATACGATATTCTTGTATTCAGTTGACATGAACTATGCTCACAGTTTGCGATTTGTTATAACTGAGTATGTGATTTAATCCAAATTATTAATAAAAATGGGTGTACAATCAACCAGTGTATTTGAGACTAGATTCGATTCGTCGTTGTCATAGTGTTTTGGGGCTAATAAATCTTCACTTATACCAGTTTTAATTTCGCGTCGTGGGGATTGCAGAGGTCCCTCGTTCCGAGTATAAGCGATCAGCGCTTTTTTTTTCAGCACAACAATCAGCGACGACCAAATACAACATCAAACATCTTGCCCATCTTTACAATGTAAAATCTCTTATTTTCACTCACATACGTATGCTTAAACAATGTATCTAAGTAACTTTCATTCACTTCTATCACTCATCTTATACACAACAAAACTATCAATACAATGAATTGAAGACGTTTTACCGGACATAGAATCATCATCATTATCGTAGAGTAATATAGTCTGAAATATTTCAATACTTGTAACAATTTTTATTCATTTCCATTGTCATTATTTGATACAATTAAAATAGAATGAATAGAAGTATTGAAACGTTAGTGTATAATCTTCTCTCTTTGTTTCCTTCTCTTTCTCTACTCTTTATCTTCTTACTTATCATCGGATGATACACATATTAAGAAATAATGAATGAACCCGCCATAACAAAATAACCGCCTACAATTATTTCAATATTCAATGTATATATATATATAGCCAATAGTCAGTCAATTAACTGATATCATTATTATTAGTTCCTATGTATGACTCTTGTACAAACGATTATGTAACATTTTTCAAAATATAAAATTGATAACGAATTTCTTTTTCTTTCTTTCTTTTCAAATGATTATGTCATTGGATGTAGTAACAAAATCGACATCTCTTATAAGTAAAGTTAAAATAGTATCTAGATAGATAAATTACATGGTAAATGATGGTAAGTTATAATTAAGTTATAAGCAAAGATGGATAGTGGTTAGCAGTGGAATTCAGTTTGATACGCGTTTCGTCCTATTTCGGACTCGTCAGCTGGATGTACCTGAATCTTAGAGTTGATGTTCACTCTAGGACTCCAACTCAGTACCGTTCGTTTCAAACGCCATCTCGCATTATTCACCTACCTACTGAGTCATGATAGCCACTTGCTTGTGAAATGAGGTGAAGTTTAATTCACTATGCGTATTGACTCGATATTGCCTTAATTTACAGGCACTATAAGCAAAGATGGTTAGTGGCTAGCAGTGGAATTCAGGACGTGCACAGTATGCACATATGCAAATAACACACTGATCAATTGTAGCCCTAAACATCAATGGGAAGATTCAAGTAAAACAATACCAAATGAATTATAATTAGGTTAGTTTAGAGTTTGTTTTGTATTGTTTATTTGAATCTTTCTATTGATGTTTAGAACTGTAAGTGATCAGTCTCTTATTGATATATGTGCGTCCTGTGAAGATGCAAGTACATTCAACTGACGAATCCCTAATAGGAAGAAATGCACATCCTTGATTCCACTGATAACCATCCTTGTTTTATCTTGAAGCTAATCACTAATAAACAGATGATTGACAGTGATTTACATGTGAAGATTTTTTTTACAACTAAAAAGTACCTTCTATTATTGTGAACTAATGTCAAACAATAATGAAGATAATGCAAAAAAATAAACATCAATTTTATTCTGCTTTCAGAGTATACAGTTCGTGATGAAAACTACATTCAAATTGTTATTACTCAACAGGAATTGATTCCGATACTATACTCATACTTAATAGTCCAACCGTTCAATAGGTAACCACCACATATAGAAGAGGGAAAAAACGTTTACTCACACTATAAAGAATAGTTAGTAACTGAAATCAAAAAATGGGATGAATATTGAAGTAGAAGATAATCTCTTATACATAATGAAGCTGGACATGTATATCTTCAATTAGCCAAAGTCAAGAATTAAAATGATAAATCCTTGATGAATGTCAAATGCAGTAAATCTCTATAATTTAATTCGACGATCTTAAAGTGCTGTCCTTACTTTGATATTGATAGGGATTTGATTTTAAATGTAGACTTTAAATAATTCGATAGATATACTGTGGTGTGTGCTACTTATATTGACATAAGTAGTATATGACATTAGTAAGGAATAAAATGTCTGGCAGCAGAGAGACAAGAGGACCAAACAGTAAAGAATGGAAACAGAATGTAATTTGTATGAAAATGCAAGAACAATGAAGTCTGAGTCATTTTGAGACAATTGATGGTCATTTACCAAATTGAGCATTTACTATATGGTTCTCAGATTATATTGAGATGCTCTGTGATTTTGTGTTAAATACATTCGATTGTCCCCACTGGTGTTCTGTTCACTACAATACTTATAATCAAATCTTGAATACTAAAAATACCATTTTAAGCTAAGAATACAAGTTAAGAATACAAGGTACTGATTATATTAAGAATTAAACTATTCCGATGGAGAGAAAAAACCCACCATAACAAAAGTTAGACATTAATACCGTTGGATATCGTTTCAGTGGTCTAGAGGTTAAGTATTCGTGCATGAGACCGAAGGTCTTAGGTTCGAGTCCTACATGAAGGATCGTGGATGCACACTACTAAGGAGTCTCATACTAAGACGAAACATTCGTCCACTGCTTCCAGGTTTTCCAAGATGGATGGTGGATGGTAACTATTGTGCTCTGTTTATGGACTAATACTATAGATATATTTTTATTGTATAATTGTTAAATAACCAAACTATGCATATTCATGTTCCTCTTATTATAACCTTTATTCTGACTTATAGACAGTGAAGTAATAATAGTAATGATAATACTGGGAGAAACAGTTCAGTTAACAAAAAATAATCAGAAAAAATTCTGTCAATTAAAGAAGTCACGTTCACTTATTACGAAGAAAGTAAGAGGAAGTTAGAGCAGGATCGCCACCAACTTCCATTCTAAGTCATATCTGATAACGTCTCTAGCCACTGTGTTGCACCACCTCTAGAATTCTAGCCAGGGAGTCGTGAAGGACCAATAGAACCCAGTCATGTACAGCTTTCTTTTATACCACCACACCATCTCATACACTGACCACCTGTCCCTTCTTTCCAACTAGTCTTGACTGCTTCTATCTGCTCACTATCCACAATGAGTACAGAATCAGGGTCCTAACAGTCTTGGAAAAGTACTTTGCACTTCGAAAGTTCAGAGTACACATCATACCTAAAGACACTAATTGACAACTAATTATGTCAGGATTGCATGACTTACGTATCAACCCACCCACACTAAGACAATATCATCCGCGTACTCAAGCTCGAAAAGTCTTTCTTCAGGCAACAGATCCACAACAACACCACATACATCCATCACAGCTGTTTCAAAAACGTCATTCATAGCAAAGTTGAAGAGGAATGGTGAGATTACGCAACCCTGTCTAACTCCACTACTTCAATGGAACAAACGAGACAGGTGGTTGTATGACCTCACTCTGCCTCATGTGTTAGTTAGTTAGTTAGTTAGTGCAGAGGGCTATCAAGATGTTAATAACCTCCCCAGGCACATCCTTCTTCAATAGACAATCTCAGAGAACAGTCGTGTCCAACGAGTCGAAGGTGGCCTTAATGTCAGGAAGCATTACGATTGTTGGCCTGTGATAAGTATGACGGTGTTCTAACATTTGGTGGAGGGTGATGATATGATCAATACATCCTCGACCAGAACCAAAACCAGTCAATCTTTCTCGGACTTTGAACAATCTACGATGTATGACGGAAGCCAATAGTTTGGACACAATTGGACGTAGGATGCTACAATCTCCCATAAATTATACTAATCACGGATTCATAACAGAATTTTTCTTTCATATAACTTGTACTAAAGTAAGAAGTATTGCTAGACATTTCACATACACACAAACACATGCTAAAAGCAAAGCTTGAAATCAATTACATAAAGTTGCATTTAATTTCATGATTTTCATGCTTACGACAGAGAATCACAAGTATACCACCACACCAATTGGGCGCTGATGATCTTTTCCAGGATGATAAGTCAAACTTTATAATTAAACCATCTAATCCAAAGAATACTAAACCATGAAAAAGCGTTCATCTAAATTGTTTTGAATCTACTTCATCACTTGAAATTCTTTAAAAATTAATTCAGAATGATAATAGTTGCTACTATTATATCATTGGTAGTGAGCGGAAACAGCAAAAGTAAACGATAAAACTGTGGATGACAAGTAAGTGTCCGGCGTTTAAACCGGGTAGATAAGTACGGAGAATCCACCTAGGTGAGTTTAAAAAAAACCCTAATTTCAAATCAACGATGAACATATGCTCTAGAATCCTGAGTTAGAAAAAATGGTGTATGAATCTGTTTTCGGTCACTGGATATTATTTATTTATTTGAACACATAAATATTGGTACAAGAGAGCGCCAATATATATGCGCCACACAAAACAATGAGAATTCGAAGAGAAATAGAAAAAAAAGAGAACAATAACGAAGAGATTGGTGTAAGGTAGTGTGGTAGTAATGAGGGAACGCAAAGGTACAATCGGAAGAAATCTTTCAGGTAAGGGAGACACAACTACTTTTTATGAAGAAAGTAAAAGAAGATTACAGCAGGATCCCCACTGGCTTCTATTCTGAGCTATATCTGATAACGTCTCTAGCCACTGTATTGTACCATCTCTCGGACCCCAACCAGGTAGTCGTAGAGGACCAACAGAAGCCAGTCCTTTGCAGCTTTCTTTCATACCACGACACCATCTCATACACTGACCACCTCTCCGCTTCTTCTAACCAGTCCCAGAGTCGGCAAATAATGCACGACGTGGAATTCTCTGGGACGACATTCGGAGAACATGTCCAAGCCACCGAAGTCGGTGTTTCAAGATGGTGACACCAATTGAATTATCATCTCTGTGCCCGAACACACGATGCCGAACCTCTGCATTACTGACATGGTGTTGCCACTGAATGTCAGCAATCCTTCGGAGACAACGATGATCGAACACAGAGAGTCGTCTAACATCCTCAACTCGGAGAGACCAGGTTTCACAAGCATAGAGCAGAACTGCTCTCACCGACGCGTTGTAGATCCGACCTTATACAGCCAGACTAACATCACGAAGGCGCCAAAGGTGGCCCAGATTGGCATAAGCCGCTCTGGCTTTCACTATTCGTGCATTGATCTCATCACTCACACCCCCACCAGCACTTATGCAGCTACCCAGATACACGAACTTCTCGACTACGTCTATCTGCTCACCATCCAGGGTGAGTACAGGATTGGAATCCTGCCAGTCTTGTAGGAGTACTTTGCACTTCGAAGGTGCAAAGCACATATCATACCTACGGACACTGATTGCCAACTGATTAAGTGCGGATTGCATGCCTTGGGCATTATCGCACAGGTCACTGGATAGCGTGGAACCGCATCCCCTAATGTTGTTCCACTACCTTGTGGATTTGACCTGCGTCAAAGGTTCGGAAAGCGGTCCCCTAACAAAACCATCTGCTCCGACTTGAGAACCCAAGCAATATCCCAGTCTACACACAAATTCAGTTATTTGTATGTTTATATAAATTAAGTAATAATAAAATAAATAAATAGTGACTAACCAACATAACCAATTTGTATGGCTAATTTAGTTAATTTTGCTTGTAACACAGATTGTTCTTTACGACGTGGTTTTTTCTTCGGTTTCGAAGTCTGTTCTGTATCAGATTCAGTTTTTGTTTTATTCTCCTTTGATTTCATTTGATAAGCATCGGAATTAGCAGATGGTACTTTGTTAGTGTTCTTTTTCCCTTTTTTACCATTCTTTTTAGTTTTGCCTAAATAAAAAAAAGAAAGATAAATGATCATTTAATTTTACACTAGTGACTGTTCTTTACTATGACTTGAAAAAAAGGAGGTTATATCCAAGGTAACGTACTAATAAACAACTTAGCTTTCACAAATATGGTCATACATGAGACAAACAATGATAACTGAAGTAATCCTTTGTAAATTGAACGATTGGATTTCAACCGGATGATAATCGGAACTTGCAATGAAATTTCAAAATCTTGTGTTCGATCTCATTCTCTACTGGAATAATTAATTAAATACTGATAAAAGGTTTTAAACTTGGAATCCTGGAGGTAAACGGAAAAGAGGAAATACAAATAATACACTATCTCGGGAATTGGAACCAAACATCCAAAGGATGAATAGCGACAGGAAATGATTGCCCAAGACAGAGTTGGATGGAGAATGTTGGTGGGCGGCCTATGCTTCTCCATGAGGAGTAACAAGTGTAAGTAAATAAGAATAACAACAATAACAAATACTCAGACAAGGTACTATGTTAATGGTTTAAAAAAAAAAGAACAAATGACTCACTTTTCTCTTTTTTGTTCTCTTGACCACCGCCACCATGTTCATCATGAGAACCAGAAGATAGCAAAGCAAATATTATACCAGCTTGTGAATTCGGTCCAACGGCAGTAACAACCATTTTACCGGAACCTTCCATAACATGAGTGCCTATAGGGAAGAAAAATAAATATGTTTACTTATGATTAAAAAATAAAGAAAAAAAGAAAGAAGATCGAAGTCTATCAATTTAAATGAAACTCAAATTGTGTAATGTTCATTTTTTGTTTGATCTTTTGATAAGTCAGTCAGTCAGTCAGTCAGTAACAACGTAGAACTTCATACGTACGTACATCAGTTCGAGTTGCCACACTTATGACATGATTGTGTGTAAAGAATGGCATAGAAATAAATGAGTACTTGAGATAATTACAATGTGTACTTAAAATATACATAATAGAAGTTTGTCTGTTATATCCTCTTATACAGAGTTATCATTTGGGAAACCAATAGGAGTCAAAATGTTTTATTGGTTACAGTTGAAGGCTTTAAACTATAGACGAAACACATGAACAGAATAACATAACAGGATTTTCTCTAGATATCAATAATTGACTAATTGACTTTAATTTGACAACCATCGAAAACCATGTTAACTACTGGATACTAACTCCTCCATAAATCTTGGACATCTTGAATTCGATCTCCAGTGAGGTCATGAATGCACACACTACCACAGCTAAACACTAAGAATACACAAAAGTAACATCATACATCATTTAACCATTTATATCTTAAACTATAGTTGTTGTTTTTTTATGAAAAATAAGTGAATATTTAATACGTGACGAATACATCACTGCTACCATGAATACGACTACTACGAACTGTAATAATGTCAAGTAGTCAGTCAATCGGTTTTATTCTTTTCTTAATCCTTATTACAAA
Source organism: Schistosoma bovis (assembly GCA_944470425.2). Lineage (NCBI taxonomy): Eukaryota > Metazoa > Platyhelminthes > Trematoda > Strigeidida > Schistosomatidae > Schistosoma > Schistosoma bovis. The sequence continues at coordinate 1,634,962 of OX103956.1, forward strand.
CATACACGTACACGTACACATACATTAAATAGAAAAGAAACCTGTGAAAAAAACTTACACGCAAATCATGGTAGAAATTGAGTGAGTGAGTGAGTGAGTGAGTGAGTGAGTGAGTGAGTGAGTGAGTGAGTGAGTGAGTGAGTGAGTGAGTGAGTGAGTGAGTGAGTGAGTGAGTGAGTGAGTGAGTGAAAGATAAATGAGCTCAACTGTGAAATAATCATGATGGAATTAAAAAGTTTCTATTACAAAAAATTCATTTCACATAACCAAATAACTAAATTCACATCGCTTTATCAATAACTTTAACCTCTTATCAATTATAGTTATTAATTTTATTTGTAAAACAGGTCATCAACACAAAAGGACTAATTCAAGTTGATTGAATTGAAGAGAGAGAGAGAACAGTGTTTATTTAACAAATTATTTTGTTTCACTGGTTGAAATCACGAGTCGATTGAAGCTAGACCACCATGGAAAACCTGGAAGCACTGGACGGCCGTTTCGTCCTAGTACGGGACTTCTCAACAGTGCGCATCCACAATCACGCACCCCGTGAGATTCGAACCCAGGGTCTGTCAGTCTCGCACCAGGCACTTAACTAACTAGACCACTGAGCCGGCATGCAACGGTGTTAATGTTTAACTTCAACCAATTATTTTATATAACAAAATGATATAAACAGAGAAATCATGAAGTCATAACAATGAACGGAAGCTATTTTTTTGAAGATGTCGTTTCCATTTATTCAAAGTTTGTCAAGTACTTATATTTAGTTTTGTCCCTAGTTTATTCCATAAATTATAAGCTTTCATTTAATGTGTGATTTATTACCGTATCAGTTTCTATTCCAAAGCTAGTGTAATTTAAACATAACCTTTAATACATTATTTTTCTAGCCTAATGCTTACTTTACACATCATTGTGTTTGTCTAATTGTTTGTACTAGGTGGTCGTCTTATTCATCTATTAATTCATATATCTTTTTACATTAATCTGAATTGGGAATCCGGAATAAATCAAGTAGTATTTCAGTTGGCTCATTTTCTTTCTCGTTCTCTCGCCTGTCAACCAATCAGCTGATAGAATAGCTTCGTCTCTCCGACCAAAGTCGTCACAATTCGGACTCACACATTTCTAACCTCAAGGTTGACATCAGTTGGCCTATCGTGTCAAGGCCTAAACCTAGATCGAGACAAGTTTTCACCTATATATTATTGTGTAGATGAATCAAAGACGTAACACAAAGATTTGTGAGAAGTACAACAAAAATGTCATATCTGGCATTTTCAAGCAGTTCTTTGTTTATTTAATAAGTGAGTAACGAATTTAAGAGTACGAACAACACGCCCGTAAATGCCCTAGTACGACCAAGAGTGGAGAGAGTCAGCTCTCCCTCTCCAAATGCTCTCACATGACCACGTGCATACAACGACCGACAGGGAAGTCCTACTTAGTGCCTTCTCGCATCACGGGTGCTTTTTACGAAATTGAGAGGACGAAAAGCAAATGTCCGGCGCTTTAGCCAGGTTGGTGGATACGGTGAATCCATCTAGAGGAGTTAGAAAACCCTGATTCTAAACCAGTGGTTTGCATGGGCTATAGGATCCTAAGGGAACAAATGAAGTATGAACCTATTGTTGGTTACTGACTACCATGGGACTGCATCTCCTAACGTTTCTTCACTGACTTATGGAGTAGGCCTCTAAGTCAAAGTCTCGGGGTGTTGACCCCCTAAGTAAACCACTTGCTTCGATATGGGGCACCTGAGCAATATCGAAGCCCTCACACAAATCGAAAACAAATAGATAAATACTGTTGTAATTTGTATTTTCTGGCTTGACTAACTCTTCATTCTATTTTGAATATCTATCTTAACTTGATTCATTACATAATGTATCTAGTATAGGGGTTGTGGAGATTATTAAGTTTTTCATTGAGATCATGAACCGATTGATGTTAGACCACCTTTTGCAAACCTGTAAGCACTGGACTGCCGTTTCATCCTATTGTGGGACTCCTCAGCAGTGCGCATCCAGGATCCCACTCGCGAGATCCGAACTCAGGGCCTTCAGTCTCGTGCACGAACGCTTAACCTACTGGACCACTGAGCCAGCATCCAATGGTGATAGTGTCTAACCTCAACCAATCCACAAAATTGCGCGACCAACTTCCGTTGTACTGAGGTAGATACCTGTCTCTACCCGACATGGATTAGCTCCACTTCTGAGAAGTCCCACAATAGGACGAAACGGCCGTCCAGTGCTTCTAGGTTTCCAAAAGGTGGTCTAACATCAATCGGTTCATGATCTCAATCAAAAACATAATATATCTGTCAAATCATTACTTCTAATCAGTATAACCATTCACAACAGTAGACAAGTTTTGTAAACAATATATGATGGGAAGCCATGAACAGTATACACTGATAACTTGATTTTATTCAACAAATTATTTTCATTCACTAGTCTCTACTTATTTTTGTTCAAATTTGAAAGACATAAGTATGATGGTATCGTTGTTCGTTTGTGTGTGTGTGAATGTGAAGCGGGGGAATAATAGAATTTTCAAAATGGACTTAAAGCAAGAAAAAAAAGAAAAACCAATTAAAGAAATTACCTGAAAGTAGGACAGGATCTTTTGTTTCACTTTTTCTTACTTGATCCGATTCACCAGTTAAAGAGCTTTCATCAATTTTTAAATCATTACATTGTATCACTATACCATCAGCTGGTAGGAGATCACCTAGTAAGGAATTTTTTTTGGGGGGGTATTGAAAAAGAAAATTAGAAAAATAATATCACGTAACTATTCGTAATAAGAAATAATGGTATTTCATTGAATAAGATAGATAAAAGTGTAACCGCTTCTCTACGGTAACTCATACCTTGATATGTAATGATCAAGCAAAGATACCGATCGAAATGGATTGGTTAAAATATTTGCTTTATTTAGGTCCTACAATAAAAGATATTTGAGTTGGTGTGGTAAAACTAGATGTAACAAACTCATGGTCCGTACTGATGATGTTATTAAGGTGTAGGAACTGTAAGATGTTTCCTACAAACACCAATACTGTATTTACACAACAAAAGCAGGTGGTGAGAAAAGGTTGACCCTAGAATAGGTACACTTCATCTTAGTCGACAGATTCCTGTTGCTTGAAGAAAGGACTAAAAAGTATGATGCTGACACAGTGAAAACTTCTTTTAGGAGGGTCGTATGAGATCGATTTCAAGCATATTTATGCACGTACGTACCTTAGTTCACATATATGGGTATATCTATAGGGGCCAAATTAGCACTTTTCTTGTTCGTTTATATAATCGCTCTCGATAATCTTATAGAAAGCCAACTGATCTTTAGCTATGGTTGTGTGCACTTCACTATATATACAAGGTGAGGTGATGAAATGAATTAACGAATCAGTTCAGTTCGATCACCATAAGACAACTACCGATACAGAAATGTAAATATGACGATATTTACGACTCACACTTACGTACAGGTACGGTAAAACAGAGAACGTACGAAAGGGGTAGATATATATATATTCTATGCACAATAAGACAATAAATAGAACAACACATATTCTGCAAATATACAAATACAATTATCAACCTGTAAGTGGTCAATAAGACTTTCTTAACAAAGTGGAATACTGATTGAAACAACTATAGACTAGAAAACTTTATTCCGCATTATATATATATATATATATATATATATATATATATATATATATATATATATATATATATATATATGGTTAAGCGTTCGCGAGCGAGACGGAAGGTCCTGGGTTCGAATCCCGCGTGCGAGTTGGTGGATATGTACTGTTCAAGAGTCCCGTTCTAGGATGGAACGGTTGTTCAATGCTTTCACGTATTTAATGGCGGCCTAGCTTAGCTTGACCCATGATTTCAACAGTGAATATATTTATACATTAGTTTAATATACAAACCAAAAATTAATGATTTTTTAATATCGAAATGTAAGACGCCATAAGAGCCAATGATGTATGTATAATGTTTGTATATTGCACACACATAGGCACGAGAATATAATCATTAGGTAGAGAAAGAGAGAGTATGTGGGGAATGGGGTCTAAAAAATAGTAATAATAATAAATACCCATTCTTATCCTTTTTGCATATAGTAGGGCAAATGGGAAAAAATGAGAATTCTATCAAGTCACTCGCACATATATATGAAACTATTCAAACTATGCAAACTATTTAATGATTGATTAATGTATTTTACATCAAGATTAAGCAAGTAATCAGTAAATTAGGTATTTATGAATAATATTAGGGACATATTGTTTGGTTACTAAGTTAAACTGTTTAGCTTCAATGTGTGGGATTATTTTTTTTATGACAAAAAAAAACCGTAGCTAAATCGAACAATGAACAAGAAGAAGAAGAATATTCCTCGAATCTGTAATTCACTGATTGTAAATCGAGTATTTTAATGATAAAAACAATCTGAAATCTAGATTCAATCTCACTATTGTTAATTATAATGAATTGACATAGAATTCCCATTTCAGAGAAGGGATCTCTTCTCAATGACTCTAGTCCTAAGCTAATACTCTAACCCTAGCACTAAATTCCGTATCATAATTCTAACCAAACACTAAACGCTACATTGGAACCCTAATTTAAACCGAAACTCTATATAATAATTGCTTTGTTTTTAGAAACGTTATAATTTTTCATAATGTAATCCAGCTGCCAACCGTCCCTCAGTTACTTCATACATTTCATCATCCGTAGATGACGTGTTCACTTGATTCGTGTACAGTGACCTTGAAACGACTCAATCATTCACCATTGGTTTGTTCTTATGGTTCAGATTACACTTTTAAAGTGTCTTTATATCCCGTTCTAATTGTAAACCTTCATTCAATTCATTAACTGTATTCACATTATTTTACTCTTAAGAAATTACAATTAATAAGTTAAGTACGTATTGTTCATTTTCTACTACACATGATTTAATTATGCGCAGATGTTGATTTGTCCTTTATGGTGACTTTTGGTTGTGTGATTGATGTACATTATTAACATTAAACCATCTGAGTATTGAAGTCGCAAGAATAGACGGCAAATCAACTTCCTGTTCTCCTTTTCTGACTCGACATCAGGTATAGAAGAATCCATGTGAATCAATAAGTGTTAGGACAGCCAATAGTAATTGGTGTTCATAGTTTTTATTGGTTAGGCGAAGTTTATCAGCATTATTGGTTCAAGGAGAACTCCTCATTAGTGGATTCAATAATGCAGCGATCCCATTATATGGGAATATAGAAGTTGAATTAACAACATAAGTCACCTCAAATTCTCTTTGTCGAATTTCGATCAATTTTCTCATTTATTAGTTGTCTATTGATCAAATTTACTAAAGTAGAAGGAGGTTTTAAACCATAGTTAGTTTTAGAAACGTTTTTGCCAAGTATCATTTTAAAGGTATTACATTTATTGAAGTGATTGGTTTAACTAGGTAAACTTTAATTATTAATTGCTGGACAACATCATCAACCTTTTACTTCGTAATGTAGAAGTAGACCGGTTTATTTTGCAATTCTGTTTGTGATTGGTCAATGGGGTATATGGGTCATGCCAGGTCATGCAAAACTGATTCAAAAAAGCGTGAAAATATTGTATTTGATTATATAATATTACCTTTATCGGTAATAAACCTATGATTAGGTAAACTACAAATTTCTCATGTTCAGTTAGTTTCGATCATTTAAATTGACCTAACCAATTAATTCACTGGAATAATTCATAAATCATGTACACATACTTATATACAAGTAGACATCGATGATAAACCACACCTCATTGTGCTGTTTGTTGGTTTATTATGAGTAAATCTGTTTGTTTTTCCTATCAACAAAATAGTCGTAGCGGGAATTTCACACATTTGACCTTAATTAAACAAGAATAGTTAAGTCACAGCTATTGCAAAAAAATATGTAGATTGAATAGACAATGTGCACATAAGGCACCGCCCTAGATTATTTCAAGTATTGAGCAACTATTAAACATAAATTTCTTACATTATATGATTAAAGTGTACGGTTATACATACTATTGAATGCATATGAATAACAGTAAACAGTGTGATATGTACTATCATAATGTTTGACGAAAATAAACTTGGATCATTTGAATAACAACACTGATCGACTACTGAACAGAAGTAGCAGTAGTAGTAGTGTTGTGAATGAAGAAATGCAAAATCACATAGTGCCTTTGCAAATTATGTAAATCATACTTTGAATACATTATTTGCACATTTTCCTTCGGTTGTCCTTTAGATACCCCATCATTCTTCCAATTCTGTTGTCATCCCAACTCTTTTTTTGTTTTCCTTCCTCTTCTCTTTATTTCAATCTTATGCTGGTAAGCATTCCACATCCAATTCCTACTACTGTCCGCAAAAGTAGTGTACACCACAGTAGTAGTAGTGTAGTGAACAGAACACGGGTGGGGACAATCGAATGTATTTAACACAAATTATAGGACTTGTTAATAAAATCTAACAATCAAATAGTAAATACGTCATTTGCAAAATGTCCATCAAATGTCTCAAAATGACTCAGACTTCATTGTTCTTGCATTTTCATATAAATTACATTCTGCTTCCATTCTTTACTGTTCGATCCCCTTGTTTCTCTGCTGCTAGACCTTCTGTTTACGACTAACATCATATACTACTTATGTCAGTCAGTAGCATTAACCAATATCACAATGTTTAGTTATTAGTGCTAGGCGAATTTTATAGACAGAATTACAATAAATGACCACTAGTCTAAAAGAATCAATAGCATAGTGAACTGTGACTCATGTTAATTAAGCACTCATCCTGTGTTTACTTTCAAGTCACAGAAAACCAAACAAATGTGTCTAGTATATATCTTGGTTACTAATACTCATTTAGCTGATAACAATCTGTGACCAAAAGCTTTTCTCATCAAATGTGATTAATTTGGAGGGAATGCTGATTCATTTACTATTTACTTTATAACGAATCTCTTTGATCTTCCAATTGAGACATTGAATCCAAATAAGCTGATTTGTCTGTCACTTATTAACCTCTCTCTTTACATAAATATTTAGCTATGAGCTATACTTCTTGCATATGAAGATTACTAGTGATAACAATTTTGAGTAAATGGAAAAGAAAATTGAACATAACTGCTTAAATCACTGTCATTCATATCCTTTGCTCTATTTCCAATTCATATTGTTCTTTGTTTAATGGTACATGAAAAGCTTAATATTGACATCAAGAGCCGATTTACATTAGACAGTCATCAAAAACCTGAGAGCACTAACGATCGATTCATCTTAGTACGAAGCTCCTCAGTAGCCAGTGACCATATGGTAATTGTCGATTCCCGGTTACGGGACTGTGGATCCGTACTGCTAAGACCTATGCTAGGATGAAACGGCTGTCCTGTGCTCCTAAGTTGATGGTCGTCTAATTTGGAACAGTTCGTAACTTCAACAAAATTCAGCAATCTCCACAACCACATACTGAAAAATATCGTAATCTGCTAAACAATCAACTTACCATATTTCACTTGACATACATCACCAACAACAATTTCTTTTACAGGAATTTGTTTAGTATCACCTTTACGTATAACAAAAAATGTATGCTCTGATTCAATTTTATTTTGTAAACCACGAAATTGTCGTTCTTTTTGCCAATCATTCAATGCCACAACAAATACAACAACAAATACAGCAATTAGAATGGCTAAACCTTCAATCCAACCAGCTTGTCCTTCCGATTCATCAAATGTTGGTGCTTGTCCATCTAAAGAGATCAACGAGACAACAGAAGAAAATTGATAGAGATTAGAAATAATGAGAAGTATTGAAAAAAGGGCTTATTATAAGTGTTTAAATCAAACAATACTGATATATTTACAGTGTGGTTCATTTCAATAGTCGATAACTTTACAGACTGATGTTGTACATCTTGGTTAGGCTGTCCACTTTCAACACACAGATGAAGTTAATCAATACTGTTCATTCTGTTGACTTTTATTCAGCTTTGTCATAGACAACATACTTTCATTTGACTTATTTCAACTTCGTTTCTTTATTGTGGAGTTCTTTTTTATGGCAATACTGTTAAGTGTAACAATGTGCATTTATATACATTCTTTGATGGTATATTCTACACTGATTTGTTGGTCAGTCAGATACTCTTAATAAGCATGACTACTAATAATATTATTACCATTGTCATTATTAGAACGAGATTAGAACTTAAAAAAAAGACTTTCTCACTCCATAATATAAACATTAAAAAGTACGGTAAGCCAACTTAATGATGTTTATGATGAGATTGAAGACGACTATATATTTAACAATTAGTAACGAAACTGCTATCAACAAAATTAAAATTCCCATTATTTATATCTAAAATAACAAACTGATATTACCTAGACCATCATGGAAAGCTAGAAAGCACTGGACTATTGTCTCGTCTTAGTATGGAAATGTGCATTTACGACACGACCACGGAGGATCGATGCCACAACATTTGATCTCGAGTGCAATCACTTAACCTCTAGATCATTGAACCGGCATTTGTTACGGTACGTACTTCAATCAATTTCCAATATTGCACGACTATCTTTCATTGCTTGAAATGGATTATTCTCTTATACCCGACACAGCTGAACTTCGTTGCTCAAAGCGTTTCAGTAGAACTCCAATAGTTCCATCGTAAAGCTACTCAGTAGTGAGTGCAGGATCATTATTAGTACATAAGGTGTAGAAGCAACTAACTGTCAAGTGCTTCTTAGATTTCAATGGTTGTCTAGTTAAGATCAGTTTATGATTTAGAAACTATGAAAATTCTACAGTCTTTAAAAGAACGCTATTCACATCATTATTGTCAGTATTACGTAATAAAATTGACATACCAAAAACAAATACACAAACACAATGCTTAGTTTCATAATTTTACACTCATACTTTATCTCATATGGATTATAGTTTTTTTTATTATTGTGCTCATTGTAACGTCGGATGACTTCTTCCATTGAAGAAAAATATCTTTACATTCTTTTTAAACTAGTAGAAAGCATTTAATATATGACCAGTTTTAACACAAACACTAAGGAGGCACCAAATACATATGCGCCACACAAATCTCATTTGATATACGCGTGGTCATGTGAGAGCATTTGGAGAGGGAGAGTGGACTCTCCCCACTCTCGGCCGTACAACGGCATTTGGGGGCTGACACAAACACTATATTTAGGTCTAGGTAGAGAAACTTTCTAAAAAGTGGGTGGTTGATGCGAGCCTAATCAACTACCTAGTTAAACATGTGATAAAATTTGTAGTTTCGATTCGTCACATACTGATTTCAATTGGAACACCACCGAAAACTTGAGGGCATTTGATAGCTGTCTAATTTTAGTGTACGACCTTTCAGCAATATGAATCCATAAGACCATTAGGGGTCGAATTCAAAACAGACAGGTTCCTTATTATCCTAAATGAAATCAATCTATGGCGAATACTACCTGAAAATCAAGTCATTCTCTACAAAAACGTTTCAAATAAACAAAACAGAAATCGTCATTGATTACGAACGGGAGGATGAATAAAGTGTTTGACACCAAATGGTTAGAAACGACCATAAACAAGGTTCGTATTAGATTTAAGCTTCCTGATTAGATAACCCACACAATAAGTGAAAATGTATCAATAATCTTAACAGGAACTATTGCACCCTTCTTATTATATTCAAAAACTAGGGTTACTTCGTATCACAACCACAGATACTTTAAAAATAAACTCTCCAGAGGTATAATCGAAATATTGACATACTCATTTAACATTCATCAATATCATGCTGTTTACGTTCTATTATTATTACTATTAATATTGACAGATCAGTAATAAACATGAAAAAAAATATATATATATCTGAGAGTACATGTTTACTAAATACAATAATATCACAGCGGTAGTTACATTATAACAAGAGTACTGCATGATACCTTCGCTAATCACCAAGGTTAAATAAGTTTTATTGAAAAAAATATCAATAAATAAGGTACTCTAAGAATTATCTCTAAAACTAATGATGATAATAATTAGATATTGTCTTAACTCTTATAAGAACTAATTCTTTCACTCATTATAAAACCTTAGAATCATAGACGGTGAAGTAAATTACATGAGTTTGATTCATAATCCGGGTGGTTGTATATAAACAGCATTAAAAAATAAAAATAAAAAGATGATAACGCATAAAATTTCAGTCAGTCTTGATTGTTGCTAGAGGTATGAGGGCGGTTATCATTTCCCGGTTGCCCACACCATGGAAGGGTCCTTCTAGATGCAACTGAAAAGGAAATTGGATTAGAGGTGGTCTTAGTGACCTGAGAGTGTGACCACAGTGCCCAAGGGACAACTGCTTGAGGTCGATCATATATGATCTTTTGATGAGTAATTTCTTTGTTAGCTCCGTACTTGTTCAGACCGTACCACCGGAAATGGATATCCGTGGGATGAGGCGAGGTGTGCATTTCTAGGGTCGACCTTTTCTAACCTCACCACTTTTTGTGGGAAGGCAGCATCGCTGTCATGCTGGTTGTCTGAAGGAAACACCTTACCGCTGTCACACCTCTGTACAGTCAGCAGTCCGACTTCGCCTTCGGACCTTGAGTTTGTTGCTTTTAGTCTTACCACTCTTCAACCAACTTGCCTGTATGACGTGGTAGGACCTTGAGGAACGGTTGTTCTAGCCAGTATAGCTCGGTTGCTTCATCACGATAGGCAAGCCCGACCACCACGTCAAGGTAGCAACAACGGTCGGGCATAAAATTTATAAAAAGTTTAATAATTTCACAACTAAGATAGTGTATTGATTTATTAAGAAAAGACCAAGGAACACAAATAACTGATTATTATGATAGATGAATATCAAAATGATTCGAAACGATGAAATTAGAAAAGTGTGAATAGAAGAATACTGAAAGATAAGATCTAGTGGAATATATAATGTGTCATTGTAACTGATTCTAAGCCATTTCATATAATATGTTAAACAACTGGTAATGATAGTTGTACATATTTACAAGAAGATAGATTCGACCTATCAAGATGACTTATACTAACAGTCGATAACTTCATGAATTCATGTCATATCTTGATTTGATGCAACTTACTTTTAATCCAGCCGAAATTGCATATCATGGATGAATTGATACTTAACACATATTTCAATCAACTGAAACAAAAAGCAAATTTACAATGGAAATTACCACAACTGATTGATCACTGAGTGGTGATCAATGTCATGTGTCAAGTCCTTCTTAGTGCAGATCGAATTCTATCGACCAAGTTGCAATGTGGCCACTAGTCTAAGTAACTCGACATTGGGTGCACAATGTTGAGACTACATGGTGGTTGGAGGTAGTCAATAGGATACCCTGTTAACCCGGGTTTCGTGCTACTTGGCACTCGTCACCAAGGTGTGCCTGTAAACATGAGGGAACTGACGCCCCCCACCCTGACTGATTCGACCCTGTGTCACCTAGCTTCATAGTCAGAGACATAACCACTGGGCTATCCGGGCCGCGACAGACTTCCTGTAGGACAGAGATGTAATCACAATTGATTGATCACTGGGTGGTGATCAATATCATGTGTGTCAAGTCCTTTTTAGTGCAGATCCAATGTTATTGACATGAAATCGAATCCGTCAGGGAGCACCAGTTCTCCAAGATTACAGGTATATTTTGCTGACGAGTGCCAAGTAGCACGAAACCCAGATTCATGGTTTCCTGTTGACTACTTCCAACCACCATCTGATGGAAATTACATTAAGAATTTTAATGCTTTTCAAATATTCAATCTGAAGAGTAGTCATGCCAAGTTTCTGATTTGTTTATGTTCTCTGCATATACACAGTATGAAGCCAATGAAGGTATAACTATTATTATAATTATTAAGCATTTAGATTACAGGATTTCAATTCAAATAATTTATGGTTTAAATGATTGACCAATAAGTCGAGAATTAAAACCCACCCATCAAATGGTTTAGTTCAAACAGTATAGTAATATACCTAGACCTCTTGTAAACAAACAATTTAACTTAGGACTGAATACATATAAATTTGTACTTTAATAAATTGAATTATACATTAGATAAACTAAAAGTATTGTATTCGCTAAACAGTTCTAAGATCATAAGTTCAGTCTATTATGTTTCGTCGTGGGTATGTACTACTGTGGTGTGAGTTACTTGTATAAATATAAGTAGTATATAACGGTGGTCAGGCATTGAATGTATTTCAGCAGAGGATCGATAAGGAAACAATGGGAACGTAATGCAATTGGTATGAAAATACATGAACAATGAAATCTGAGACAATGGATTGTTATTTACAAAAGGAACAGTCAAGTTTAAAACGATGGATTGATATTTTGCAAACTAACTATTTACTATATAGTTCTGAGATTTTAGTAAAATGCTCAATAATTTCATGTCAAATACATTCGATTTTCCCTATTCATGTTTAATCCTGAGATGATGGAGAAGATTGGTAGCTCAAGTGAATGATTTTGATGAAGTTTTGTTCTCTGAGCTAGATGGTTTGATCGTGGAGCTTTCATCGTTCTTCTGAACGACATCATCATCATCAGCACAGCACAAACTTCAGATGAAAATTTCTATCTGAGTGTTAGATTGAAGCATACTCAATGCATGATTGTTTTGGTGCACGCTGATTGGCTGATTCCTATCCAATCAGCACTAGTCGATAGTCGGAGAATACTCTGGAATCTTCTTATGTAAAAACTATAAATATACCAACGTTTTCCCCTATTGTGCTTCCTACTGGCTTCTGACTTGCTATTTGGAATATAATCTTATTCCTGTTCAACCGTGTTCTGATTTGGGGACTTGTCGAGTGAATCGGTGTCCGAGAATACTAAGCAATAGGAATAGCTGGGTCATTAACCGTAAGAAGAAAGAGATTATAACACTGAGAGAGAACAAAACTCCATCAAAATGTTTAATCCAGCCAATCAGTGTTACATACAAAAATACTTTAGAAATTACCGAAAATTATTATTATTATTATTACTACTAATTTATTGGTTTACGCATCAATACACTTTATCCTTTTACAATGTTACTATTGTTATTTCACTATGGACTAAGTACAACTACTAACTGATGCATAACAATGACCCGAGAGAAAAAATAAACAACTTTGTAAATTATTTACTATAATAAAATTTCAGGTTGGTAGATATAAATTCTATAAATTAGTTAATCAACCATTGAAAATCAACAAATTAAACAGAGAAATAGTCAACTCATATTTAAATTTATGCTGAATTCTTTTCTTGGTTTATACATATATTTGAGAAAAAATTTATTTGGTAATACATTGATACTAATTCCAGAGCTGCCCAACCCGCCAATGCTCTGGTACGGACGAGAGTGGGGAGAGTCCGCTCTCCCTCGAAAAATGCTTTCAAATGGCCACGCGTATATAGTCTCTGTCAGGGAAGTCCTACTCATTGCCTTCCCGTGGCGGGAGTGTTGTTTACGAAATTGGGAGGACGAAAAGAGAATGTCCGGAGCTTTAGCCGGGTTGGTGGATATTGAGGATCCATCTAGGGGTGTTGGAAAACCCTCATTCTAAACCAGTGGTTCACATGGGCTCCAGTATCCTGAGGGAACAAATGGCGTATGAGAAGGGGTTTGTGGAGATTTTTAGAAATTTTCACAGATTGAAATCATGAGTCAGTTGAAGCTAGACCACCACTGAAAACCTGGCAGCACTGGACGTCCGTTTCGTCCTAGTATGGGACTCCTCAGCAGTGCGCATCCACGACTCATGATTTCAATCTGTGAAAATGGCGTATGAACCAATCGTTAGTCACCGTCTACTATGGGACTGCATTTCCTTACGATGCTCCATTGCCTTGTGGATCAAATCTTTGGGTCGAGGGTTCCGGGTGTGGCCCCCTAAGAAAACCACCTGCTACAGTCTGGGTACCCGGGCAGTATCACAGCCCACACATAAATTAAATGATTTGTGTGTATTCGGTTCCATTTTGTACCAATATTTATGTGTTCAAATACATAAATAAAAATAAAATCGTAGCTTAACGATTACAGAAGTCAATGCAGCAGTGGAGAGCTGTTTCGCTCCAGTCTGAGACTTCTTAACAGTGCGCACCTTCACAAATTCACTATATTAGCAATAATAATCATTCACTCATTACTGAATAATTGAGAGAGGTAATTCCTAGGAGTTTTAAGGACATGCTGTAACCAAGGACAGTTAAATATGTAAACCACTGAATCTAGGCTCAATGATCTACAAGTTAGAAGGTTGTAGATATGCATTATGGAAGAGTCCTACACTAACATGAAATAGCGATCTAATGCTTCTTAGTTTTTAATGCTTGGTTTAACTATGATCAATTTTTGATTTTAACTATAAAATTGAACTATCTCCACAAACCTCTCTATCTACTAAGTGTTGTCGTTGTTATAAGCATTAAAGTTGTTAAATGTAATTTTAAATATGTAAACCTTAACCATCTACGACCTTAACGGATTGGGAACAATGTAATAACTCTCCTTTTTTTTAACAAAGAAAATCTACAAAAGATTATTCAAGTACAAGTACAATATAAACATGCTGATATACAGACCCAAGCACACATACACATTAGAAGAAATACTGTTCAAAAAAATTGTTTCCAGAAATAGGTGGGCAGGAGAACTCGAAGACGATAGTGAAAAAGAAAAAAAAATTATGAAAAGAATAAAAAATAACAACACAAGTTGAATTTGACACTGAGGTCAAAGCACTTTGGTGTTGTTTTTGTTGTTGTTGTTGTTGTTTTTTTCTTGGGCAAAGCCATAGTAACAATAAAATATAATGTAAAGAATGACAAATGTACAATTGGGGGATGCATACAACAACTACTGTACGCCATAATTTTATACTTTAAACAAAAGAAAACTGTAACAACTGAACAATGGAAAAAACAAAACAAAAAACAAACATAGTTAATGATGGGAAATAGTAAATGTGTAATGGGTAACAAAAATGAGAAATGTAATAGTATTACACAACTTAAATGTTGACAAATTATAGTAGATAAGTAGATAGAAAGTGATCTAGTCAGTTATAATACATTATAGGTTAAATAGTTAAATTTATTCAATAAAAGAAAACCATTGAGTCTTTTTGAGATATTGACGAGTATTAGTGTAGCATAGACCTATGTAACTGGCTTTGAACCATATACTATCTATGGTTGACGGTCAGTGACTATCAAGAAGTGCTCAAAGCAAAGTATATGGAGCACAAGATTCGAGCGTGTGACCTATTCGGTTCAAAATGTAGTGTTTTAGCCATTGACTTTTCTTTTAAAGTTTATGTAACGAACTGATTTTAGCTAGATCATCATTGAAAACTTAGTAGTAATAGACGGTCATTGAGTCCTAATGTGAAGTAAATATGTCGAGTGTCAGACAGCTCCCATCGCAAAAAATAAATGAGGGTCTAGAAAAATAGCGTATTGATTAAAGAAAAATATCTTCACCATTAGATGTCGTTTCAGCCGTCAATAAATTGAGCATTCGCGAGCAAGATTCATTCAGTGCTCTTAGATTTTCAGGGACTGTCTAGTTCAGATTAGTTCCCGATAATAACATTAAGGTTTGCTTCACTTTTTGAATGGTATACATAATTCGATTTTCAGTAGTATGGTATTCCAAAATTTCAAGAACTAATAGTGAAAATTTAACTATAGATGTTACTTATTGTCAGCACAATAACTTTACAGACCAACCTATCAATTTATTACTTTTAGTTAATATCCACTTTGAAAAAAGAAAACAAAATGAAGGCCCTGGGTTCGAATGCCGCCAGTGGGATCGTGGATGCGCACTGTTGAGAAGTATCACAATAGGACGAAATGGTCGTCTAGTGCTTCCAGGTTTTCAACAGTGGTCTAACATCAATCGGTTTATGATCTCAATCAAAACCTAAATTTGGTTATAGAGTTAGTTTTAAAAAAAATTAATCTTTTTTTATAAGATAAGCTAATCAATATCTATTTTCATTGAGGTCAAATAAATGAAATAAAATGGTAGCAAATAACAAGATCTGTATATAGATATTTATAACCAAGATCAAATAACCCCAATCATTAAACCATATGATTTGTGGTCACGAAAAAAGAAAAGACAGTATAGCATAACTGATTTTTAAACCGATAAGAATAGTGGCTAGCAATAAGATCAAGAACATGCATTTCGTCATATCTTGTGGACTCGTCAGTCGCAAAGAACTACATCCTAGGATTGATATTCACATAAAGACTCGAACCTAATGCTTTTTTTTTCTTCAAACGGCCAATGCATGATCTACTTAGCAAATGAATTCGGATAGTCACCGGAGATGAATTATAAGTCGTTTGTAAAGGTGTGATTTTTCCATTTGTTAGTGTTAAGGGCTACAAATATGTGGATACTGAGCTGATTGCCTTGATATTATTATCAGACAATAGCATTTTTAAACAGAAATGGTTAATCGGTTCTATTAAAAAGGCCACACTCCAAACAAACTTTGTATTACGGACAAATGGATAAGTTTAAACAAAGTACGTCGTATGTCAACAAGCAAATATACAACAAACCGAAAGTGAAGAAAACATAATAACGGAAAAAAAACAAAGATTTGGACAGTCCATATAAACAATGACCTATAATTAATAGTCAGTGAGAATAAACTTATGTTTTATTTTACATGTATATATCTATTCAGCACAACTATCGATAGAAGTATTAGTAGTATTATTAGTAGTTAGTTAGTAAGTCTGAGAAAGGACCAGAGATAAGAATATTTTCAATAGTTACTAGGCTACAGGTTCGAATCCTGAACTGTTAAATTTGGTTTAGATAGCCAGGTAGATCCAACAGCTATTATAAGCGAAACTAAAGTTTGGTTTAAAGTCCAACATTTATGCCAAGTTGAACGTTTTTTAGGACTGATTGTTCTACTAATTCAAACGTCAACAGAATATTTATTAAGACGGTGAATCAGAACAGTACGTTTGGGTTTGAAGTGACCTATTTTTAGTATGAAAATCAACAATAAAATCCTGGTACACAAGTGTGGTATCCAGGACAAAGCATTTAAAATCATGAATTCCACTAAATAGAAATAGGGACTACCGGTTTGAAAGGGAAATTTCCAAAATTTATTAAATGTCGATCCAAGTCAAAGATAGCTTCATAAATTTCAATAGTTGAAGTCATGAGTCAACTGAACATAGACCATCATGGAAAACCTGGAAGCACTGGACAGCCGTTTCGTTCTATTATGAGACTCCTCAGCAGTGCGCATCCACGATCCCACCTCGCGAGATTCCAAACCAGGACCTATCAGTCTCGCGCGCGAGCGCTTAGCGAGTAGACCATTGAGCCGGCATCCAACGTGGTCTAGCTTGAATTGACTCATGACTTCAACTATTGAAATCTCTAAAATCTCCACAAAACCCCTTCTGATAACTTCATAAATTAATGACATAAATAAGGATAGGGTCTCTTTAACTGAATTTTAGATAGTTTTCAGAATGAACAGAAATGAAATATCAAACTAGAGAGCATTAAACAACTATTTCTTTCTAGTAATATGCTTCCCTTCCTACTGAAACTACACACGAGCTACATTAATTCGATGTTGTTAATGAGTAATGATTTTATAGGCTACGCATATTTGTAAATCATAAGCTTATTAAATTACATCCACAATACTAATAAAATATATTACAGATATGATCCGTTGGATAGTTATTTTAAAGAATTTGTTCCTTTGGATAAGTTTGAGTAAATCAAATTATTCAGTAACTAAAATACTCGTTTATTCGATTAGCATTGGGACTACAATATTCCCGTATGTGTGTGTGTGTGTGTGAAGATAAATGATACGGGACTAGGGAGAAATAGCAGTAGTACAAGTGTAAAACACAACATTTGAAAATCAAATGGTTCAATCATTTCACCAGCATTTCATGCAAGATGATAGTGTAATTATATTTCAGGTGAAATGAAACAATGTATCACCTCTACCATCTTATCACAAATATTTCAATATACATAATACTTTGGTTTATGTTTTAGATGTTCGGAGGTATTCAGTAGAACGTTCGACCAGACCTATTTTAAGTGCTAGCTGGTACCCGCCACCAAGACGTATCTGATTTTTTTCAGCGAGCTAACTCTCCCTGTGGAATCCGAACCTAAGTTACCCCAATTTCCAACCAGAGTTGATACTACTGAAGTGTCTAGGCTGCATCTGACTTCTTATAAAACTAATATGTTGACAACTAACCAATGTTAATTGTCTAGTTCCCGATTACTGGTAGAATTCTCTATCGATCAACTTGTCACTATTTTAAGTGACTAAACATCACATTCACTGTGTTGAGACCAATTTTATTTATAGGTGGCTTCCATCATAAATTAACATAAGCTGGAGAACCGCTCGAGACCAGGGAATATAAAGTAGCTGCTTGGTTCTAATATGAATACATCCTAGCAACAAAAGAAAACGAAATCGAGATCTGTAAGTTTCATAGAGAGTGTATTTCATAAGTTAGGATCATCAAATAGTATACACTTCTAAATTGATCCAGTTCTTAATATTACGCGACAATTATCTAACAACCGTTTGATAAGTGGTAATAGCTGCCTCATACCTCTAAGCTATCACAAAAATCGTTTCCTTAAATCATAAGAACAGTAGTAACAAAAGTAATGTTAATGATTATTACTGTATCTTATTATACAAAAAAAAATCGTATACAACACAAAAGTGTAAACCAATAGAAACCCAGATATAATGCCCCGGATATTATCATTATTTGTGGAATTTTGTTTAACTGTGCATGTAGGTCACAGTTGACAGATGAGGTTAATTGATATACCGTATTATTTCATTTTATAAATACATATAAAGTTATTTACTATTGATTATACATAACATGGAATAACATGGATACGCAATAAACCCCATCCAGGTAATTTACACAGATGTTTGTATACACACACACACACACACACACGTAAATACAAGGCATGGAAACAACTGCAAACAAACATACTTCATAGTATTACAATTATGAACATGTACATCTGTTAGCAGTATTTAAATTATATAATCAGAACAAAGAAACACGTTAGGATAACTAGATCAATTCATTGTGTTATTTCTTATGGAATATAATAAATATACATATACGATGCTGTGTAACTTCATTGATCAAGATGATTGTAATATGTGTTAGAAGGTATTTTCAACTATCGTTTACTTTAACAATCACAATTAACATTAAGATGGATGAAAGTTAAAATAGACGAGGAAACTAAAACACAACATTAGTATAGAAATTTATTGACTGTTAGTTTGAAAAGTATCGTTAGATACATATTGAACTAGATAGTGATAGATTGACAATACAATTAACATTGGTCGTATTCATGTGAAGAAATATTCACTTATTCTAAGTTTCAATATTATTTCTTGCATTTTGTTCCACAAATTTAGTTTAAACGATATTCTCTATTATCAGTATGGGGGATTTGTGAAGATTGTAGTATTTTCACATCTGACTTCAAGAGTTGATCTAAACTTTTATTTTATTTTAACACATAAATTTTGGTACAAACGGAGCACCGAATACATATGCACCACACGAATCTCATTTGATTTGTGTGAGGCCTGTAGTACTGCCCGGGTGACCAAACCGAACCAGGTGATTTTCTTAGGAGGTCACACTCGGAGCCTTCGACCTAAAGATCTGATCCACAAGGCAGTGGAGCATCGTAAAGAGATGCAGTCCCATGGTAGCCGGTGACCAATGATCAGTTCAGACACCACTTGTTCCTTCAGGGTCATGGAGGCCATGTGCACCATTGGTTTGGAATGAGGGTTTTCCAACTCCCCTAGATGGACGCTCCATATCCACCAACCCGGTGAAAGCTCCGGACATTCGCTTTTCGTTCTTTCGATTTCGTAAAGAACACCCCTGCCACAGGAAGACAGTGAGTAGGACTTCCCTGGCAGAGGCTGTATACATGTGGCCATGTGAGAGCATTTTGAGAGGGAGAGCGGACTCTCCCCACTCTCGGGCGTACCAAGGCATCTAAACTAGACCACCATTGAAACCTGGAAGCACTGGATAGCCGTTTCATCCTAGTACGGGATCGTAGATATTCTCTATGTTTAGTTTTTTTTTTTTAATCTATGATTGATATTGCCAACAATATTAATTTTTGAGGATTTATTAAGCTCATTTCATATTTTACTGTTCTGATGTGAAATAAAGCAGTATAGATTGATACTTTTCAACGGGTGATATTAGTGATACAATAATCGTTATCTTATCTGATGTCCTAGGACATTGGCCCCCAAATGCCCTAGTACGGCCGGGGGTGGTGAGAGTCCGCTCTCCCTCTCAAAATGCTCTCACATGGCCACAGGTATACAGCCTCTCCAAGGGAAGTCCTACTCACTGTCTTCCCGTGGCAGGGTTGTTCTTTACGAAATCGAAAGAACGAAAAGCGAATGTCCACAGCTTTAACCGGGTTGGTGGACATGGAGAGTTCACTTAGGGAAGTTGGAGAACCCTAATTCAAAACTAATGGTGCACATGGGCTCCAGTGTCCTGAGGGAACAAATGGCGTATGAACCAAGTATTGGTCACCGGCTACCATAAGACTGCATTTACTTACGTTGCTCCACTACCTTATGGATCAGACATTCAGGTCGAAGGCTCCGAGTGTGGCCTCCTGAGAAAATCACCTGGTTCGGTTTGGTCACCCGGGCAGTACTATAGGCCTCACACAAATCAAATGAGATTTGTGTGGTGCATATGTATTCGGTGCTCCGTTTGTACCAATATTCATGTTCAAATAAATAAATGAACTAACTAAGAATAAATGAACGGAAACCGCTAGGAATTATTTATGGGCTATTATTACAGATAATCTCATTGGATAATGATTAAGCAACTAGATTATATATATATATATATATATATATATTTATTGATATTCCTTTTATCATAAGCTTCCATTTGACCTATTGGCTACCATTATACAATTTACCATTCTTAACTCATTCTTAATTTATTAGTTACAATATCTCATACTCACAGACACTTTTGGTTTGATATTGTATAATTATTATTTATCATTTTATGGTGTGATGCGGTTTGGTCTACTTGTATATAAACTTCGAATGTCTGAAATATATCATTCATACAGTGGAGGCTGAAATTTGTGTTTTGGGCGACCTGCGCTAAATGAGAAGCTACTATATCAAGGACAGATAAAAATTTAGAATTGACTCAAGACTGCTAGTGTTGTTTGATACATTGCAGATTTAACACAAGGACGAAATCATAGAAGTTTATAGTCTGATTAGCGATTTTGCCACGTGATATTTGACAGACCATATGACATAACAGTATGTTATATGGGGTACCTCAACCTATAATCTAGAGGAAGATAAAGAGTGAGTGCATATGGATCACTTTGACTAATTCCAAGTCATATCAGACAACATCTCCAACAACGATTGATCGTAGCTACTCTAGCCCTTTAGTCCGAATCTACCATCAATGGATCACACGAACAATCAGTAATGTCATGAACTGATGTTTTGGTCTGATCACCCTTAACATTCTTTTAACTTATTTCCACACCAGCTAAAAACACCCGTCTAGGTAAGCGATGGTTAAGCATCTATAATACATATGTCTCAGACAACCCATTACATGTACAAGAAATATGATGGGATAATAAAAAAAAAGTGTCCGATCATTATTATAACATGTGAAAAATAATATCCTGATTGACGGTAAAAGAAACAAGTCAATCTTTTATGGAGTTATACAATCCACGTAAACAATGAATAGAACGAAGGTATATGTATATGAATATATACCAGTTGAAACAGATCACAAACATACGAGGAAATTGAAATCAATCAATCAGATTATAAAATATAATGACTTAAACTATAATTCATCTCATGATGAGATAGTTAGATAAATGGATAACACTAAGTGAGTGAGTGAGTGAGTGAGTGAGTGAGTGAGTGAGTGAGTGAGTGAGTGAGTGAGTGAGTGAGTGAGTGAGTGAGTGAGTGAGTGAGTGAGTGAGTGAGTGAGTGAGAAATAGAGTGTACTGGAAGGAAATCTTAAAAATAAATCAAATGATTAATACTTGTTACTTTCCTTTTCAGTTTAATGTTAATTTTTACTTTTTTTATAAAAAGATACAACACTGTAATAATCAGAGATGGATAGATTCAATGAAGTGAGAAATATAAAAGGCAATCAGAACAAGAAATTAAGTGGAAATTTAATAAAAAAATATCTCTTTAAAGACAATATCAGTAATGAAAAGATTCACAATTTAGTAGAAACATAAAGAATGAGTGAACTTTTAGGCTGTTATTGATGGATTATTAGTCATCATCAACGACTCAGAGTTAGTCAAAGCTTAATGTATAATAAAGTGGACACAATATGTCAGCATATCAAGTAATTCCAAGTGGCCGAGAGGTTTATGCGCCAGACACTACGATGTGGGAGTGGGTTTGAATCCCACCTCCAACACACGATACCCCTAAATGCCCTGGTACAGTGGAAGTTGGGGAGTCAGCTCTCCTCGAAATTCTCTTACATGGCCCCGCGTATACAGCCACTACCACAGAAGTCCTACTCACTACCTCTTCGCGAAGAGGGTTTTGAGAGGACGAAAAGAGAATGTCGGGCGTTTAAATCGGTTTGGTGGATTTGAAGGATCCACCTACGGGATTTGGAAAACCTTCATTCCAAACCAAGGTTGCACTTCACCTTCGAACCTTGGGTTCTCTGTTATCAGTCTTACCACTTTTCAACCGACCTGTCTGGCACGGTAGGACCTTGAGGAACGATCGTCCCGACCAGTATAGCTCAATTGATTCATCGCGATGGGCAAGCTCGACCACTACATCAAGGTAGCAGCAACGGTCGGGTGTTGAACAGCTAGAAAGCAATGGAGAACTGGTTTAGATTTGTTAAGTATATTGAAAAACTATGTACCTCATTGCTCAATATCGACTAACATAAGAGTAGATTGAATGAAAGCTAAAAATAATCATTTCAAAACGTGATAAAAGTTATTAGTTATCAACTTGTTTGGTGTTATGCCCCGATAAGCACAATAAATGGTAACTTCGGGATCCATTTATGGACCAATACTAAACGTATATTTTTTTATCGTATAATTGTTATGTAACTAGACTACTCATATTCATATCCCTCTTACCATAAGCTTTATTTTGACTTATAAACTATTATTATACGATTTACCATTCTTGAATTATGCCCTGTCTATTAACTACTATCAGAAGTGGTTTTGTGGAGATTTTAGAAATTTCACTGATTGAAATCATGAGTCAATTGAAGCTAGATCACCATGGAAAACCTTGAAGCACTGGACGACCGTTTCATCCTAGTATGAGACGCCTCACTAGTGCGCACCCACGATCCCGCACTCCGCGGGATTCGAACCCAGGACCAATCAGTCTCGTGCAAGGCGCTCAGCCAACTAGACCACTGAGCCGGCATCCAACGGTGTTAACACCATTTACTATTTCCCTCATTCACAGCCATATTTAGCTAATCCTCGTACAAATGTTGTCCCTTATTTTATGGTACGTTGTGGTTTGTCTGATTGGTATATAAACCTAGTATGCTTGAAATATAATGATTCATATCGCAGAGGCTGAGATTTGCGTTCTGGACTTAACTGGCTGGGCTAAGCGGAAAGCAGGACCAATAAGGACTCTAGACTGCTCGTCATTGGTCCGGTCGATAATACACTGTTCTCTAATTGACAGTACCATTACGTTATACATTATTAAAAGGGCACATACGGTACAAGTTATAAGATTTGGTAAATGTAAACGAACTCGTTGAAGTCAATAGAGTCAATTGATTGAAGATTAGTTGCCATGTAAGTTTTCTTTTTTTTTCTTTCTTTTTTTTTGAAATTACAAATCCTAATTATCTTAGTTGTAAAATGTAATAGAATAGATAAAGGTATTTATTAAACTTTCTCAAAGTGAAAAGAATTACCTTGAATGATACAAATACAATAATTATTGTACTTGTGAAAACATGTTTAATATTTCAGTCATATTTCTCTATTGTTTTCAGTAAATACAAGTAACCATAACAAAAACAACAACAACAACAACAAGAGTTAACATGTTTGTACCATTAGTTTACATATTTGCGTTTTTTGTCAAACATGATAATATTATACTAACTTTGTTCATGTATATGCAAAATGGTTCATTGTAAGTGGAATGTGAATTGAACATTTTAAAAAAATGGGTTGTTGAAATAAGAAAAAAAAAGTACCATGTTTTACTATTAGATGGTAAAGAGTAATGTAATCTATAATTTGTGCATTTCATCTCCTCAGTCAGTCAGTCAGCTACAACGTAGGACCAGGCACATATGTGCATCTCCTATCTAATATTTGTTAAGTGAAGATACTTGTATTGTGATGTTGATACTTACAATGAGACTTGGAAGTAGTAACTATTAAAGACTTCACTTTGGATAAAAAATTTCTATTGTCTGAGATAAAGTTTTAAAAGTATCAATGTAACAAAACTATACACAAAATAACAATGTGTGATTAACTTCAAGAACTTGTGTCTTGGACTCTGTGGTTATGTCCTCAGGTTTTCAAAATCAAAGGGCTGGCCTGTGTTGAACCTTTACGACTCCCTGGTTGGGGTCCGAGAGATGGTGCGACACAGTGGCTAGAGACATTATCAGATATGGCTCAGAATAAGAGCCAGTGGCGATCCTGCTGTAACCTTCTTTTACTTTCTTCATAAAAAAATGGTTGTTTCTTCCTTAATTGAAATATCTCTTTCGACTGTACGTTTCTGTTTCCCCCATTATTATTATTATTATTATTATTATTATTATTACACTACCTTACACTAATCTGTTCGTTATTATTCTTTTTTTAACGCTCCTTACCTTTCTTTTTTTTCCCTTCTTCTCTTCAAATTCTCATTGTTTTGTGTGGCGCATATATATTTGCTGCTCTCTTGTACCAATATTTATGTGTTCAAATAAATAAATAAATTTCAAAACCACTATTAGTTTAGTTCCTCAAGAGGTATCTGTTCACGATGTGAGAAGTGATAAAAACCCATTTACTCCTGTTAGATCAAAGATCACTAGGTCAATGTAGGTTCAAGTCTCTGTAAGAATAGCTTCACCAGAACTACAACTCACATCACAAAGCGTAACGTTGGAAACCAAAGAGTACACAACAGTGACTCAGATGAAGTTGGAACTATGTAGTTCACCAGTCGAAAAAAAAACATATTGTTTTCCCCATTAACTCTGATTGTTATGAGTTTGATCCCGTGTATGATCGTGGTGGGGAAGGGTGGTAAAACAAAGGTTTACAGCCAGTAATTTTCCACAGTTTTTCAATAAAGTCTCATCTTATAATAGTTCGTGACGAAAATCACTCAGGAGGCATTATTTCCTGTTTCATTATGAATTGAAACCTAGTTGATTTTTGTCAGTTTCATCGATATGATTGCATCGGTAAATTAATATTCCCAAATGCAAAAAATAACAATAAGTAACCAACCACAGAGAGTTGTAGTAGTTGAGAGAATAATTTGTACCATTTGTCGAAGTTTTAATTCAGTCAGTCATATGCAAAATATAACCTGACACATATGTATATCGGTTCAAGTTGGCATATCCCAATTACCATACAGAAGTAAAATTGTCAGGGCAAATTCTAGGAAATTACAGGTAGTAATGTGGTGTAGGTTACTTATATCCATAAGATCGATAAGGAAAGAATGGGAACGGAACGGAATTGGTATGAAAATGCATGAACAATGAAATCTGAGACAATGGACTGATATTCGCAAAGGAA
The DNA here is from genome assembly GCA_944470425.2 of Schistosoma bovis. Classification (NCBI taxonomy): domain Eukaryota; kingdom Metazoa; phylum Platyhelminthes; class Trematoda; order Strigeidida; family Schistosomatidae; genus Schistosoma; species Schistosoma bovis. Next base: position 1,661,034 of record OX103956.1, read on the forward strand.
TAGTCAACTTTGAAATGATGGGTTGATATTATGCAAATTAACTATTTACTATATGGTTCGCAGACTTTAGTGAGATGCTCTGTATTTTCGTGTCTAATACATTCGATTGTCCCCACTTGTGTTCTTGTTCGCTACAGTAACAGTATTACTGGTAATACAAAAGACTAGACATCGAAAGTACAATTCGAGAAGTATAAATTAATGAAATAATAACAAAAGATTTATGAAAAATTTAGAGTTTAAGGTAAGACAAAGGGTGAATGCACACAGACTATTGCTAACGATTTTAAGGCATATTACCAGAACTCTCTAACCATTGGATAAGATAATCAAGTGAAAAGTAACCAAGTAGTCTGCAACTACCTGTATGGTTAGATGATAGTTGGAGGTAGTCAACAGGAAACCCTGTTAACCCAGGTTTCGTGCTACTTGGCACTCGTCACCAAGGTGTATCTGTAATCTTGAGGGAACTAGTGCTCCCTGACGGATTCGATCCCGTGTCACCCAGCTGCTTCATAGTCAGAGATGTTACCACTGTGTTATCCTGGCCGCGACCAACATCCTGTAGGACAGAGATGTAATCACAATTGATTGATCACTGGGTGGTGATCAATGTCAACCACCATCTAATCTCAATATAGTACACACAATGTCGAGACACCTAGACTAGTGGCCACAGTGCAACTTGGTCGATAGAATTCGATCTACACTAAGACATTGATCATCACCTAGTAATCAATCAATTGTGATTACCTTTATGTCTCAGTCAAACACTTGATATCATATCTTGATTTAGTCACCTAAACTAAAAATTTTTTCCTTTAATTCTAATTAGAAATAAACACAAAAACTGATGAAAAATAATATTTTTTTTTTAACACGTAAAATTGACTTTTCTTTCAGCCATATTCAGAATACAGACTATAATGATGTTATCCAGCCGCCTTTATGATTCCGACCCACAGGCAATTAGTTATTTTAAATATTAGGAGAGAAAAAAAAATCAATTCCATGTTATAATGAGTTCGGCAAATAAAAAACAACAACAACAACAACAACAATGTAAGACACTATCTAAGTTCTAAAAATCTGTTATTGTTATCAAAGGAATATACCCAAAAAGGAAATACTTGTAATTTGGCGGTAAACAGTGAATATATATATATACATAAATGTTATGGAATATTGGAGACAAATAAGATGACAGAAAGACAATTATTGACAGAGGGGAATTGTGAATAATTAGTTACTAGGTGTAGTAGTAGTAGTAGTGTAGTACTACTGTATATCGCATTGTCTGTATACGTATGTATGTGACTGATTTGTATTGAGTGTAGTAGAGTGATGTAAACTATTTACATCATGCAAAACATTTTTTAAAAAAAATCAGAACAGATAAGGGAACAAAGAAATACACACTGGAGAATTTGTCAAAAATAACTACATAGCGTAGATATTATCGGAACAATGTTGACTTAAGCAAACAGATATGTACACACACACACACAGAGAGAGAGAGAGGGATATATATATAACTAAACCACACATATTTACATTCAGAAACGCAAACAGATGAAAATATTGTTATAAATCTATGTATATATACATATATATAAAACCTTGACTATTTTCTGAAATGATAAGGAGGAGATTGGAATAGAGTCAACTGTACACAACATATTATAAATACATATTGAGAGCGATAATTTGATTGATTAACTATAAGTAACTAATCATTTAGCTAATAGCAATAACATTATTGGTAGATAGTCAAATTAATAATAACCTATCATAGAGACGAAAAGACAAATGATAGTTTAGTGAACACTACTAATAAGACTGTTTGTAAGTAGTATGTTTCAGAATATGGCGTCAAAGTTTTCAAAATATTGAAAATATGACGTAGGCAAAATAGAGTAGATAAGCAAATGAGAAGATAGTTTCAATTGCAAAACACACTGTGGTTATTATTATTATTTCAACACATAAATATCGGTACAAGAGGACAACAAATATATATGCGCCACACCATATTTGTGTGTGTGAGTGTGTGGGCTGTGATACTGACCGGGTGCCCAGACCGAAGCAGGTGGTTTTCTTAGGGGACCACACCCCGAGCCTTTGACCTAAAGGTCTGATCCACAAGGCAGTGGAGCATTGTGAGATGCATTCCCATGGTAGCCGGTGACCAATAATTGGTTCATACGCCATTTTTTCCCTCAGGATACTGGAGACCATGTGCACCATTGGTTTGGGATCCGGTTAAAGCTGCGGACATTCGCTTTTCGTCCTCTCAACACCCCGCCACGAGAAGGCAATGAGTAGGACTTCCCTGGCAGAGGCTGTATAAGCGTGGCCGTATGAGAGCATTTCGAGAGGGAGGGCGGGCCCACCCCACTCTCGGCCATACCAGGGCATTTGGGGGTAAATGGATGATCGAAGGATATGTATACGTATTATTATGTAAAGCATTTTTTATTCCTCTTAATAAATAAGCGTCTGTCTATAGTTCTGTTCTAAAATATTTAATACATGTCAAAAGGAATCGGTCATTGATACAATATACAATCTAATAACGAACAGGATTTGATGTCACAATACATCTTTGTATGGTAAAAGAAAGATTGACAAAGAGAAAAAGATCAACAAGATGAAGCACGAATGTCAGTGAAGAATTCAATATAGATAACTTAACACAAACCACTGAGAATTTAGCATTGAAAAGTCTGAAATAGTCTTAAAATTGAGGATTGAATAGATTTATGTCAATTCAACTGTTTGTTATCCAAGGTCACAAAGTATAGATAATGAGCAAGGAGCTTCATTTAGGATCTGACACTGATTAACAGTCAATGAATCTAAGAATCAACTGAACGTTTTGATTTAGTTACCTAAACAATTTGTAGACCAGATATGGATGGACATGTATAGTACATGTGTAATTGACCAACCGAATGAACGACAATTCATTTATAAAGCTTGTTTGAATCACTCAGTTGATGTTAAGCACTGAAAATGACCAATGTTTTTCCACTTCTAGCCGCTACCCAATATTACTAAAATACTCGTAAATAACTAGTATTATTGAGGTAATTCATTCATGATGCATATATGTTAAAAGATACTTATCAATTACAGTTGTTAACACCAATAACGGGAAGAATCTAATCCTTAAAACTGAATTATACTTTATTCCCTTTGCAAAAGCCAGTGATTATCTGAACTCAATAGGCAAATAGATATGTTGAGCGTTTGAAGAAAAACAGGAACAGGTTTCGAATCCCAGCGTGACTTTCAACATTAAGATTCAGAAACATCCAGATGACAAGTCCCCCCAAAAAAAGACGAAACGGTTGTCTTCAATTCTACTGTTAAGCTTGATTAATTAGCTAAATGATGAAACAATAGGTATGGTTATTATTATTGTTATTTTATATCCCTGATTGATCTTAATAAGATAACTATTTAAAACCAAGAAATATGAGATACATATTTCAACTGCGTATAAGATACCTTAGCAATGTATAACAACAACTATAAATGAAATTGAGCTCAGATCCTTGAGGCTTCACATAAAGTAGTAATAGTAGTAGGCACTCAAATCTCTAAGTTCATATCCTACTATCTATATCACTAAGTTTATTATCCTAAAACCAGATGATTTGATAATCCATTTAACACATAAAATGACAAAGTCAAAACGAAAAATACTAAAAAAAATTATGAAGAGGCCACACACACACACACACACACACAAAAACAAAGTATATTCTATGACAGAAAGTTATTTATTATTCTCCCTAATGTCAATATATAACAACAACAACAACAACAACACACATTTAACAGATCACAATTTATAATCTGATCTTTTTATACACTGTAATTTCTCACTAAATGATTTATGCTCTATTAAGGTCACATATTGAAACCATGAGAGAAAGAGAGAGAGAGAGGGAGGGAGGGAGGGAGGGGAGAAAAAAATGGAAAAATGCGTGTGTAAACTGTTGTTTCAAAAATATTTTTTTATCACTGACTGGAAAAAAAATGAGGGGACTTTCAACGAACTTGAATAAAACAATCCATGATATTCTCCCTACTTTAATATTTCTAAATACAATAAATATTAATTATTATAATTCTTTTGGTTATTACTATTATCCAAGTAAATGTTATCATTATTTGGAACATTCATATATTCAACATCTTATCTGTGAGTGTATCAGATGAATCAAATATACATCTCAAGGAATAATACGATGTAATCAACAAATCAGAGAGATTAACAGTAAACAGGAAAAAAGAGGCGATAACAATAATACAGTAGAGTGTGTTACTGATATCGACAAATATAAGTAGTATGTATCCCCAATCGAAAATGGAATGCCTGATAACTGAACGTTGAGAAAATCGAAGAGAAGAGAACGAGAACAGAGAGTAATTGCTGTGGAAACGAAGGAACAACAATGTCTGAGACAATTGATGGATATTTTACAAATAACGTATTTACTGTATGATTATTAGATTTTATCAAGATATTATGAAAATTTCGGTAGTCCTTTTTGGTGTTCTCGTTCACGACAACACTACTTGGTTGGCTTAACCGATGGGTAGGAAGAGGAGCTTTGAACCTATAACTTAGCAATCCAGAAAAATAATAATTAGTGATCTAGTTTACATTAAGAAAACCTTGTTTATCATCATAAATCATTAGTGATGAATAGCGGATGATGTATACAATTAGCGAGTCATAGCATTCAGTACTGCATAAAGAAAAGAAAATACCAACTACTATGCACTATATAGAGCGACGATGAGTGAGACTATAATTTATGGACGGCTTATGAGAGACGCTGAAGTAATCTTGAGAGTTTCCACCTAGTAACTAGGACCAAATGAGGGTTATGAAACATTGTGGGGGATTAGAATTATGATTTTCAGTTGATGATTAAGGTTAGGAATTAGATATAGGGTTTTTATCACAAACTGACATCAGCTATAATGCCAAAACTCAATTTAACCCAATGGATGAGTGAATTGCGCGCCAAAATTCGAGACCTGTTATCTTATACCTGATTGATTCGTCCATAAATTATAGTCTCGCCGCGACGATGTTTTGTGGTCAAGGCATCCAGATATGAAATAACTAGTTTCAAGTATAAAACCTCATCTCATTATAACTTAATCGGGTAGTAGTATTATTAACCTTCGAATAAAACAGTTTAGCTGAAAACTGTTTAAGGATATCAAAAGCACGTTGTTGAGTTGAAGTTGCTCGTAGGGTATTAGATAGAAATATTGTGCGATATGCAGACAATCTGCAAGATAATTGTATTCTATGGTTGATGACCTTAAATAACTAGGATTGAAATCAATCGAAAGATGTTCGAGACATATTCATTACTTATTTTAAATCATAAATTAGAACATGATTTTATACTTCTATCGAAATTTACATATATTTTTATCAGTATAGGGGTTGTGGAGATTGTTAAGTTTTGGTTGAAATCATGAACCGATTGATATTAGACCACTATTGAAAACCTGGAAGCACTGGGTCGCTATTTCGTCCTATTGTGGGACTCCTCAGTGACAATGCACATCCATGATCCCGCTCGTGGGGTTCGGACATAGGGCCTTTAGTCTTGTGCGCGAACGCTTAACCTACTGGACTACTGACCCGGCATCCAATGGTGCTAATGTCTAACCTCAACCAATCCACGAAACTGCGCGACCGTCTTCTACTGTACTGAGGTAGATGCCTGTTTCTATCCAACACGAATTAGCCCCACTGGTCACAGCTTCTCACTAGAATTAGGATTGTGGATGCGCACTGCTGAGGAGTCCCACAATAGAACGAAACGGCGGTCCAGTGCTTCCAGGTTTTCAATGGTGGTCTAACATCAATCGGTTCATGATATATTTTTATGCAAGACTGTACTACTGGATTGTTTCATAACTGATCGTCAACTAACTGACTAAACAAACACACACACACACACATAAGAAATATAGGAGAATGGTGTTATAAACTTAATAAAAAACAAACAAAATACATCAATATTTATCCAACAACTCAACTGAAAATACATTAGAGTTGAATATAATAAACTAGTAAATAATCACCGTCGTTGCCATCGCCATCGGCAATACTAAACAACAACTATCATCATCTTAGTGATAAGTGAGTGAGTGAGTGAGTGAGTGAATAAAGAAGTTAGTAAAATACAAAACAACAAAAAAAACAACCCTGGTTTTTGTTTATTTCTATCAAGTTATTATTTCGAGAGAGAAGTGCGTGTTAAAAAAAAAACAAAATATATGGGGGGGGAGATAAAAGAAAACAGAATACAAAATGAGTATGACGATTAAGAAGATACACACATAGATATGATAATAATTATAGCCTTTGGGAGAGAGGGAGAAAAAGAGAGATTAAAGGTAATGAATTAACTGGTAGTGTAATGTGTTAATTTCAGAACTAGTACCAAGCATTATTATTATAAGTATTATCGATATTACTGTTATAATCATAAGTGGAAGATGAAAAAGTAAGAGTTGTTAAGAAAAGAAACCATATAGGATAAGATAATCAACATTAACGAAGATAACGAAAACAACAATAAAGAGTTGAATCGAACGAAGATGAGAAGATGAAGTCAACAACAACACGTTCCATCTAAATATACTTTAATCTAATTAAGAAGAAAACATAATATTTTCTTTGTAGTGTATTTTGATAAAGTTAGAGCAGTGGAAAAAAAAAGGATGAATAGTCCGTCAATTTTAATCCTTAAATGCTAGAAAAGGGGGATAAACTCAAGCTGACATTTATGTTATACAAGATTTAAAACAAATCTATGGTGAAATAGATATAGTAAAGATGAATTTAAACTGTTGGAGCAAATGTACTCGAATATATTTTTGCTTCAATAGTGGATATGTACCGATGCAACCAAGTTTAAATTATATCGCTTAACACCTACAACAATTAGTTACAATAATCATGAGGATCCTAAACAAGTAGAGTAGTCTTCATCTATCAATATAGCTTAGATTAACAAGTCAATGTTTTCATGGACTAATTTTAATTATCTTTCTTCTAACCCCCTATTACGTCAGTGAACAACGCATATTGCAGCATACACAGCGATTGTCCATATGTAATACATGTTTCAATCACCCTTAGTCAAAAAACATCCACTATGTTCACCTAGTACCTTATGCTTAATCTCGCCATTGTTTATTCAATTTTCTGAATATAAGCATGCAATGCTTCAAAAAATTGATTAGATGTTAGTATTTTCAGTCTTTTCATACATGTACAATGTTTCATAAGGAGAACAATACAGAGTAGATCAAATGCTCAGTATATTTAGATGAATATCGTATCTGTGCTACAGGTTGAATAGACTGATAAAAACCTATGGCGTATAGACAATTTTATTTTTGTATTGTTTATTTGAATCTTCCCATTGATGTTTAGGACTGCAATGGATAAGTCTCATATTGGTATATGCGCATCCTGTGCGGATTGCTTCGATATTGTCTTAAGTCATAAACTTAATAAACAGAAATGGATGGTGACTAACAGTGGAATATAGCACACATATTTCGTCCTATTTAGGACTCGTCAAATGGATGTACCTGAACCCGAGAATTGATGTTCACTCCGGGACTCGAACTTAGCACCATACGTTTCAACCATTATCGCGTTATCCACTCATCTACTGAATTCAGACAATAAACCAACACATTCACATAGTCAGTTACGAAATGTTAATTCAATTGACTTAATGATCAAATTGTTTATATTAAACTTTGAAATGTTTTAATGAAATACAATGTTTATGCCAAAATACACCCCCCCTGTTCAAACCCTCTATTAGTCATAGTGATCTGAAGTCGGTACACTTAAATCCAAAAAAAAATATTCTTCTTCTTATTATTATTTAAATTAACTTGAAAAAAAAAGTGCACAAGTAAATATATCTGCACATATATATTAAGCATTTGGCACATATAAACATAAACGAGCACAGATACATATACATGCTTAGAGGAATTTTCTACCATAAATAGTTTGTTATTCAGTCTTCAACTGGAAGAATACAACCACAGTGTGTGTATCTATGCCTATATATATATATATATACATAATCTTAACGATAATGGTGACGTAATGAAAATGAAATGCAAATATAAAAGTGAGATTCAAGTACCGATGAATTGGCAGAGAATCTCTTATGTGTATAAATATATATACAAAACAAATATTCATAAACGTGCATCTTTTACCGAGAACCAGAGACACACAGAGAGAGAGGTCAAACTATTTTCTGTTTATTGGCAAACCTATAATTCAGAAGGTGTTTTTCTTATGAAACACCAATACTAATCAAAAGGAATATATATATATATAAAGATGGTAAAGGAGAGAACAAAATGACCGGTAGAATAAATTTGCATAATCATCAACATAATGACAATGATGATAATGGTGATGAATATATTCGAACAATGTAGTAGTGTACAGTATTTATTTATTTATTTATGTATAACTAATTCGATAGTAACATAGAACAGAGAATGTTTTTTTTTAGATAAATGTTTACGATTACTTGTAGTATTACTACTGTAGTAAGATATTTTAACAATATACTACTTATATTCTTTGTATTTTTTCAAAAAAATATCATGAACCGATCGATATTAGACAACTATTGAAAACCTGGAAGCTCTGGATGGCCGTTTCATCCTCCTCAACAGAATGCATTCAAATCTCGTACACAGAATTCGAGGTTAAGTGTTCGTGAGTAATATCGAAAGTTTATAAGTTTGAAACCCGTGTTGCAGGATCGTGGTTGTACACTGTTGAAGAGTCATATACTAGGATGAAACGACCATCCAGAGCTTCCAAGTTTTCAATGATGGTCTAACATTAATCGGTTCATGATCTCAACTAAAACACAACAATGTCTACAACTTTATACTTATAATAAGTTTAGTAAGATTAAAGTATCTTAATTCTATATTTTAGAGGACTGATAATGAGCGTTCAAATCAAGATATGGTATTAATTTATGAAACTATTAACTGTTGGTAGAAGCAGACTACATATAACTAATGTCCAAGTGATAACGTTGAAGATGTTGAGTGATATGGCTTGTAATCACATACAGTGGTATGGATTCATTCATCTATCATTTAACAGATCATCAGTTCCAATAATCCTTTATACATACCTTATATTTATTTTCGCTTCTCAACTCATATTACTGATGTTTAGTCTTCATATTACATTAATTTCGACTCATTTGTTACTCATTTCTTTAATCTTTATCTCTATATTCTGATATGCTATACCAAATTGAAGTAGTGCACATCTGTATCAGGCTTTACGTTGCCTACAACTGAATGACTAACAATCAAGTTTTAATCAACAGATAATTAGTTCATTTCTCGTTCTACCTAACTCGATATGAACAACTGAGAAATATTATTTGACATCATAAACATAAAAATGTAACTTAAAAATGAGTACATTAAAAGTGGATTTATGTAGGGAGAAGATAAATACATAGTTTCCATGCTACACAGCATCAATATTTAATTCATGTAGAAGTCAGTCAGTTACAACTTAGGATCAGGCACATACATGCATCGGTCCAAGTTACTATACCACATTAGCACAGCAAGATGAACACCGGATTCATAGAAGCAGTTAACTCAATAGTGTAATATACAAAGGAAAGATTTTATGTAAGGATATAGTACAGGAAGAAGGGATTAGTTGGTAGAAATAAAGATATCAGGCAATTTTAATTTCAGAGTTTAAGGGAAGACAAAGAGTTTATACACCTACGCCATTGTAATCGATTCTGAGCCATGTCACACAGAGTCTCTAACCATTGATTACGATAGTCACGCGGACTTCAAGCACTGATGACACGTTTTGATTTGACAACCCCTAACTTTCTTCCAACCATTCCCAACAATAGTCAGCATTGTGCATCGTGGTAATCGGTGTTCAAAATTCATGTAGAAATGAACAGTTTAATTAATCTATAAGCATTAAACCAGCCTGTTTTGATAGCCATTTCTGCAGGCGGTTGCCTTCAGAGATTTTGTCCGCTTTATTTGACTATACATATTTATGAGTGATATTGTAGTGAATGAGAACCTGAGTGGAGTAAACCAATTTATTATTTCTTTCAAAAATCATACATTAAATACATCATTTGCAAATGTTCATTCAGTTGTCCTTTACACGCTTCATAGTTCTTCCAATTGTAATGTGTTTGCCTTCCTGTTCACTTGGATTCAGTCTTCTGCTGGCAGGCATTCCACTTCTGATTGCTGCTGCATACTACTTATACCGATCAGTATAAGTAGAATAAACAACACTCGCTCTCCCTTTAAACAGTCGCTCTTGTAGTTGTTCAGCTCACCGTGTCGCTTCCCTCTTTGCTCCAGTCTGTGAATCACTCTCTGTCAAAATTTACAGTCCCCCAAGGGGATGGACTCCGTAGCAGTGTCGACCTCCCGGGTCATCTAAATTCGATATCTGCCAGCACTAGACATGTCTCACATATTCTCTCCAACACAACCTCACCAAATCACTCCACTCGACATCTCTTTCCTGCAATATCAGTGGTAACGTGTTTGTTTAACCTTCTTCATATAGGTTGGTAAACAGAACCCATGTTATTGTAATGAATTCAGCAATTCTCTGGTATTCTTTGGACTTCAATGTTTTCTATACTTCTGCATTAATATAGATTGATTAAACAGCCCATCTTTATGTGAGGTCAGACCTAATGACTAGAATATAACTTACAAATTAAATGCAATATGAGAAGATTACGAAGGCACAGAAAAATATTGCATGAAATCGTTGATTTGAATTATAAGAAACAAGGTTGACTATCGGCTTTAAGTTCAAAGGACAGAGTAGGGAAAGGATCTAAAGTTGAAATTTTCTAAGTATTATGTTTTTCACTGATTGAAATCATGAGTCAATTGAAGCTAGACCACCATGAAAACACCTGGAAGCACTGGATGGCCGTTTCGTCCCAGTTTGGGACTCCTCAGCAGTGCGCATCCACGATCTCGCACCCCGCAAGATTCGAACCCAGGACCTATCAGTCTCGCGCCAGGCGCTTAACCAACTAGTTTTAAAAAATTAAAAGTAGAATGGTAGAAAAATACAATTATTTTCTTGTTTCATTTAAAGGTTAAAGTCTTGAGCAAACTATTCATTCCCTGATTTGATTTTAACTTTATTTTTAACAATTACCTACTTTTAATTCCCTGTTGCTACTACTATCAATATTGTCATTATTGCTCCAATGATTAGTATCTGGTCTGTTTTGGTATTGATGTTGACTGGTTAGGGATAGTCAGCGGAAAAAAAACACAAGATCTAGCTAGGTTTTGTGGCAATCAATGTTCGTAAATAAAGCATCGCGTGAGTGAGAGAAATAGTGATTATCTAGCTAATTTCATCCTGTTATAGGTAAATCAATATGTTACATCAGTAGATGAAATTATTGAAGGTTATTGGTCAATAGATGTAAACTTCTTGGTTGAACATCATATAACACTCTTAATCAATAGTTGAAGAGTTTAAAGGATATGTAGGGAATATCAATCCCAGTGGTGTACTTTATCTATCTAAATATTGATTTAAGTCACATTCCTAACCTCCTATTCTTTCAGTCATTTTGCACTACACATTTCAGGTTTAAACTTTATTTATTTAAACACATAAACATTAGTGCAACAAGGCACCAAATCAATATATACCACATAAATTAATTGATTTGTTTGTGGGCTAGGATACTATCTCGGTGTCCAAACAGAAGCACGGTAATATTTTATACCGTATGTTCGAATTTTTTTTGTGGATATTTGTGACAATTTCTATCAGATCCTACATTTGTAATGATTAAGTTTGTAAAAATCAGACAAACTTTCGATTTAAAAATTTCCACTTAAAGTAATAAAGTACCAAATTCACTTAGTGTTATTTTACTTGTATCTTCCCATTGTTATTTAGGACTACAATTGATCAGTTTCACGTTGGCATATGTGTATCTTGTGAGGATCACTTCGATATAGGCTTAAGTCACAAACTTTTTAAGCAAAGATATATAGTGGCTAGCGGTAGAATCCAGTTTGACTCGCGTTTCACCCTATTTGGGACTCGTCAACTGGATGTACCTGAATCTCAGAGTTGATGTTCACTCCAAGACTTGAACCTAATACCGTTCGCTTCAAACGTCATCACATTTATCCACTTAGCTACAGAGTCCTGATAGCCACCTGCTTGTGCAATGGGATGAAGTTTAAATTCACTTGGTGTTGTCTATTACTTATATCTTTCCATTGTTATTTTTATTTATTTATTTATTTGAACACATAAATATTGGTACAAGTGGGGACCAAATATATATGCGCCACACCATATTTGTGTGTGTGTGTGTGTGTGTGGGCTGTGATACTGACCGGGTGCCCAGACCGAAGCAGGTGGTTTTCTTAGAGGACCACACTCCGACCCTTTGACCTAAAGGTCTGATCCACAAGTCAGTGGAGCATCGTGAGGAGATGCAGTCCCATTTTCGTAAACAACACCTCAGCCACGAGAAGGCAGTGAGTAGGACTTCTCTGGCAGAAGCTGTATACGCGTGACCGTGTGAGAACATTTCGGGAGGGTCCACCCCACTCTCGGCCATACCAGGACATTCGAGACTACAATTGATCAATCTCATGTTGGCATATGTGCATCCTGTGCGGATCGCTTCGATATAACCTCAAGTTATAAGCTTCTTAAGTACCCTTTCAAAGAATAATAACTTGAGAGAATGAAATGATGAGTCAGTTGAAGCTAGACCACCATGGAATACCTGGAAGCACTGGACGGCCGTTTCGTCCTAGCATAGGACTCCTCAGCAGCGCGCGCCCACGACCCCGCACAACGCGGGGCTCGAACCCAAAACCTACTTTCTTCGCGCGCGAGCACTTAACCATTAGACTACTGAGCCGGCATCCAATGGTGTTAATGTCTAACTTCAACCAATCCACGAAGCTGCGCCACCATATACCATTGTCTTCAATGAGCTGATATCTCACAACAGACCTGGTTGTACTCCACTGGTAACGGTTTCCCACTAGAACTCCAGGAGTATCTCTTGAAGTCAGTCACTAGAGAGCAGATGATTATTATCAGAATGGGTTTGTGGAGATTTTTAGATATTTTCACAGACTGAAATCATGAGTCAGTTGAAGCTAGACAACGGTATATGGTGGCGCAACTTCGTGGATTGGTTGAAGTTAGACATTAACACCGTTGGTCTAATGGTTAAGTGCTCGCGCGCGAAGCCAGTAGGTCCTGGACTCGAATCCCGCGTGGTGAGGGATCGTGGATGCGCACTGCTGAGGAGTTCCATACTAGGTCGAAACGGCCGTCCAGTGCTTCCAGGTTTTCAATGGTGGTCTAGCTTTAACTGACTCATGATTTCAATCTGTGAAAATTTCTAAAAATCTCCACAAACCCCTTCTGAGAATGAAATGAAACAGAAATAAATTAAAAAAGAGGTCATCATGTGTATATTCTCAGATCACTATCATCATCATTATTATTATTATTTCCAGATATATTCCAGATTAACTGATAACGAAACTAAATAAATAAATAAATAAATAAGATTACAGTACAAACAAATAGAAAAACAAACAAACATACATACAAACAGTTAATTCCCCAGAGGAACTAAATAAATCTTTCAAAATGGCAAAAATTGTAACGTATGCGTGACTTTTATATTCAACTATTCAATTACACAAATCTATCTCATTCTATACACAAATACATATCCATCTAGTTTAGCATTATTATTACCATTCCTATTATTACTATTATCATTACTATTACTATTATCATTACTATTACTATTATTATTATTATTATTATTATTATTATTATTATTATTATCGAAATAGACTAATCAAACACCAGAGATAGTCTATAATCAACAATCTCCATTGAGAAGATAATAATAATAAATAATATTAAATGAATAAAAGAATTATCAATGAAAATGAACAAAAAAATAAGGTGAAACTGGAATAAATTGAAAAGAATATTCGAGAGAGAAAAAAGTTCAATGTTAATTAACCTGTGTGTATGTGTGTGTTTCTGGGTTTCGGTGTGTGTGTGTGTGTGTGTGAGAGAGAGGGGGGATATACGAATACAAGCGTTAATTGAATGTAAATATAATCCATTGTATAAGTTAATTAAATATTCGTTACACATATAATAATAATAAGAATAATAACACGAAATCAAAAGATGATTGAATACATCAGTAAACAAAGTAACTCTAGAATTCTTATTGTATAAGAATATAATTATATTATTGATATGATATCCATTTGTTACCAAGTATAGAAAAGAATACATGAAAATGAATTTAAGGGTTAAAAAAAAAAAGAAATGATCTCATTAAATAAAAATTTTAAAAAGAAAATGATTAGATTTCGGAGATAGTTTGATGATATAAATAATTTTCACAGATTGAAATCATGAGTCATTTGAAGCTAGACCACCATTGAAAACCTGGAAGCACTGGACGGCCGTTTCGTCCTAGTATGGGACTTCTCAGCAGTGCGCATCCACGATCCCGCACCACGCGGGGCTCGAACCCAGGACCTACTTTCTTCGCGCGCGAGCACTTAACCATTAGACCACTGAGCCGGCCGGCATCCAACTGTGTTAATGTCTAACTTCAACCAATCCACGAAGTTGCGCCACCATATACCATTGTCTTCAGTGAGCTGATATCTCACAACAGACATGGTTGTACTCCACTGGTAACGGCTTCCCACTAGAACTCCAGGAGTATCTCTTGAAGTCAGTCACTAGAGAGCAGATGATTATTATCAGAATGGGTTTGTGGAGATTTTTAGAAATTTTCACAGATTGAAATCATGTAAATAATGAATATAAACTAACAAGTAATTGATAGATATGGTGGATCCACCTAGAGGAGTTGGAAAACCCTCATTCCAAACCAATGGTGAACATGAGTTCCAGTATCCTAAGGATACAAATGGAGTAGAAATTTATTGTTGGCTACCGGAGGCTACCCATGGGAATGTATTCCTTGATGTTGCTCCACTACTTTGTGGATCAGACCCTTTAGATCAAAGGCTCCGGTTGTAACCCCCTAAGAAAAACACCTGCTTCGGTTTGAGCATCCGGGCAGTATCCCAGCCCTCATATAAATCGAATGAATTATGTTGCGCATAATGTACCTGGTGTATTCTTGTACTAATGTTTATGTTTTTAAATAATAAATAAATAGATAAACGATATTTGTTTTGGTCCTAATATGTGATTTCTCGACAGTATACACCGAGGGAAAAACTCAGAACCTTTGGTCTCATGTGCTAGCGTTTAACCTCTAGATCAATGGTGTACATGACCAACTTTAGTCAATTCACGATGTTGTGCGACGTTCATGCACTATCCTCTTGAGCAGTAATCATGGTATACTAGGACAGAATCGTTGTTCACTCCTTCCTGGTTATTAGTGGATGTCTAATATAATCTGGCTTGTGGCATTAATATTTTAACAACAAAAAAGTCCAATTTCAAGAAACAGAAGAGTCGCTAACATAGTAAATTAGGTTCAAAAACGTAAACATGAAACTTGTACAGAGTAAATAAGTCAAATATTTTCGAATGGTATCTTAATAACAACACTCAGTTTTTATTAAGTTTTTTATAGAGATCATGAAGTGAATAATGTTAGACCATTATTGTAAACCTGGAAGCATTGAACAGTGATCTCGTCCTAGTATGGGACTCCTCAACAGTGTGCATCCACGATCCCGCACATGGGATTCGAAACCAGGACCCTTTGGTTCACATGAGTACTTAACCTCTAGATCACTAAGCCCGCATCTAACAGTGTTAATGTTTAACTTTAAACAATCTATGATCTTGTGCAACGCTCAATCCATGGCCTGAAATGGGTGAGTTTCTCACAATCGACACAGTTGAACTCCATTGATCACGGCTTCTCACTAGAACTTCGAGAATCACCTCTCGAAGCTAACCACCAGTGAAAATATGATTCACTTTCCAACAAGTTGTTTTTGAATAATCTTTCACACACTTGGGTATATTTGAAAAAGAGGAAAGTATCATCATATTACCCACAGGAAGTGTTTTTGTCAAAACCAAGTATAGGAAACTTATACCTGAGAAATAAATCACACCAAAATGGATTTGTTCGATTATAATCTGTTGAAATTATTCTTGATTATGAATTCGTGTCCACTGCATATATGTTGAACGAAATTGGGAAATCGTTTCATCCCTTACTATCTTAAGCCTCTTTAATAATCCTCAGACACTATAATAAACAGTATTCAGTTCATGGTGCAAATTACCCTTTAAATGTATGATACTTTCATAAAACCACGCAATCACAATAAGCATTATTATTCACTTCATAATGAATAAGCTTCAAGTAGCATTTTCCCACGTTCCAAACGAGAAATTGTTACCAACAGAGTTAACTGACTTAAAATCAAAACAGTCAACATAAGTCTCAATAACAACAAATCGTAGTTTTAATGACGTTAGAAGGTATATATGAGGTGATTAGATATCAACTCAACAAATAGTCTTAAGATGTCATGAAATCAAATGATCATGAGACACAATCATTCCTAAGTTGACTTTCAATGATTCTTTATCTGATATCAATTGATGGTGATAATCAGATTTTTGAAAAGACAAAAATTACATTTAATGAACCAAGAAAGTTGTAAGATAAAAAGATATTCCACTACTTCATCAATTGATTTGCCATCCTTACCTAGTACCCGTGTCCTAACAACTGTGTTACTTACTCGATGGTCCCATGATATACGAGCAATGTTTCGAAGACACCTATGATCGAATACTAGTAACCTACGAATATCCTCTACTCTTACCGGTCATGTTTCACTGCCTCCTTGTACTAATATGTGTTTTCAAATAATAAATAAATCAATAATAAACCCATTGTTTTGATCCATTCAGAATAAATCTTCAACACGATTGTTACTTCCTTACGACCTAACATTTAACTGATCAATAATCATTTGGTTTGTCTTGATTAAATGTTTAGTACCCCATTCTACTCTTATTATTACACTATACAATATAGACACACCCTTAGTCTGTGACCAGAAAAAAAAACAAATAATAATGGTAATTGATTTTGAATAAAATGTAACTCAGTTCTACCATTCATTGATAATTGGATACAGATATACAATGAATTACATTAAAGTATTTCAACATTATTATGTAAGAAGAGTAGTCCAAGGAACAACAGCACTTACAAAGTTTATCTGATTATTGAATTATTCTAGAACATATAATCAACAAATTTTCACTATATCGAAACGTTCTTAGCAAACTGTTATGATCTTGTATGTCCGACTTTTCGATCACACGATTTATCTACCAATCCGAATACGACTTATACGTATCTTCACACTAGGCCAACCAATGACGTTCAACCGGTGTGGGCAGTTTAGCGTCCTTATTGGTCCTATGTCCTACGAGCCCTTCCACTTGAGTCGAGAACAAGATACCAGCCTCCGAATCAGAGCAGATCGTTTATTTCAGGCATACTTGGTTTATATATCAATCATACAGACCTCAACGTACCATAAAATAGGAAATAATATTTGTACACAAATAAGCCCAAGAAATGGCTGTGAATGTGGGAGGCAGTAGTTAATAAACTGAACATAACTTAAGAACCGTAAATCGTACAATAATAAATTATAGGCCAAAATAAAGCTTGTCATAAGAGGGGTATAAATATACATAATGTAATTGTTGAATAGTTATACAATAAGAATATTTATAGGATATTAGTCCCTGAATACTCCTCGGGAGTTACCTGTGATTTAATCTCCACTCGGATATAACACAAACATTTGCGCTAAAGGTTCTCAATGAGTATTTGAAGTATAGCGCAAGGCTCAGTGAGGCAATGGCTTAATTCGTTCCTTCTCTAAATTTATTTATAATACATATCCTATGAGAATTACATGAATTATACTATTGAAATAATGTATGAGTAGCATAATTCATGTCTGAGAAGTAAGTTATGAGTGAATTTCTGATTAGTTTTAATTGATAAAAAATTCTATGTAAAAATATGATTTAAATATTGATGAATAGACATGCAATTTATAGATGGAACTGATATTAACGGCGCCAAATCATCATCATCATCATCATTACTATATATTAAAGTTTATTCTTTCGTGCTTATGACGTTATCAGTCAGTAGAACCTGACACATATTTGCATCGATTAAAGCTGAATTAGAACGATGAGATAAAATTATCAAGATAAATCATAGAGTAGCAGAAGTAGTACCAGTCATAGGAAAGATTAGATATATAATATTTTTGATGAGATATAGGAACTCAGATTCGAAGGCAGGATAGAGAGTAGATGAATCTGAGCTACCAAGAATGATTTTCAGTCACATCTCCAAATAATCTTTGTAATAATCGCACTGACCCCAATGAGGAAGTCAATATTTATTTACATGGCTCATCCTAATTTTCAATGACTTCATAGATTGATACCAAGTCTTGATTTGGTCAACCTTGACTTTCTTCCACCCTACTCCTATATCAAACAACATCGCCCGTTCACGTAGGCGTTAATTGGGTATACGTAACGTTTCCCAACTAATTCAGATGATACAGACCCACTACATGTTACCAACAACAAAAAAACACTGTTGAAAAAGAACTTTGTGGTTGATATGATCAACAACCGGCAAACCAAGATATGCTAGATTTTTGAAGAAATTCTATCATACGCTTCAGCCCAATAAACATTAATTAATGTACATTTCAATTAATGCAAGAGTAAATATGTTGATGAATCACTCGTTATCGTCCTCCAGATCATCACACACTATTTCACAAATCCATGTTTTTTTCACCCACGAATCCTATTTTCTGCGCCTAATCTTTACTTATTAGTCTTCAAATATAAATGATTGAGGAAAGGTCACTCAAAATTTCTAAAAGAACATAGACTCAGAAGGATTTCATTCTGGTAAAATAGCGTATTATGATGAAGTGTTAGTGAAAAAGTATTTTTTTAAAAATGACGTAAATTGTGATTTATGATCTTTTAGTTCCTACTATTCAAGGCAAATCAAATAGGGAACGGTAGAACTGAAAACAATAAAGTCATGTTCCGAGGATGGAGCCGTACTGTTAAGTGTCTTGGTGTATGACAATAGAAAGACGTTTCCCGCAGGTAACCAGCATCTACAGAGATGTTCCTTCCCCACAACAAAAGGAGATGTTTAGAAAAGCTTGATCTTAAAAGTGTTACATTTCACGTTACACCCAAGATTTCTTTCCCTGGCAATAAGACCATTTGGAAAAACAAAATCAACACATTACAAACTTTTTACAAACTTCAAGCATTTATCCCTTAGATTCTATGATCACACTACCAGGTCACTAGAACCCTTCTCAAATGATCTATCTTAGAAAGAACTAACCTTCTATGATGTGAGCAAAACGGGAAGTGAAAATCACATTCATATCCATAGATACATAGTCATATAAAAGAGAAAGAGAACTGACTTTAAACTAATTATCAAAGTACCCTATCAACAATAATAATCTTCAATTATTGAAAATTTCAATAATCAATATTTTAACAGTTACATTTTCAATATTTCTTATTATCATTTTCATAATATACATGTATCATTTAATAATAATATTCTATGGTGGTCTAACATCAATCGGTTCATGATTTTAATCAATAACTTAACAATCTCCACAACCCCTAAACTGATAATTACCATGTGCTCACTAGTGACTAGCTTCGTGAGAAAATTCTCGGAGTTCTAATGAGAAGTCGTGACCAGTGGATCTAATCCGTGTCAGGTAGAAACAGATGTTTACCTCAGTACAATGGAAGATAGTCGCGCAACTTTGTGGATTGGTTGAGGTTAGACATTAACACCATTGAATACCGGCTCAGTGGTCCAATAAGTTAAGTGTTCGCGTGCGAGATCATGGATGCGCACTGTCACTGAGAAGTCCCACAATAGGATGAAACGGCCGTCCAATGCTTCCAGGTTATCAATCGGTTCATGATCTCAATCAATAACTTAACAATCTCCACAACCCCTTAAACTGATAATTACTAATAGTATAATTAAAATAATAAAAAGGGACTATAAATTATTCAGGTAATAATCATTCATGAAATATTCAAAAAAGAAATATACAATATAAAGATAATTTAAACTATTTCATATGAATAATTGATCATAAAACTGAATAATAATAATAATAATAATAATAATAATAATAATAATAATAATAATAATAATAATAATAATAATAATAATAATAATAATAATAATAATAATAATGGTAATAATAATACATGGGAACAAAAGAGAACAATGTGATCAAGGCATTTTTATTCTTTCTTTTTTATATTAATAAAGAGGGCAATACATTGTGTTTGATAGAAATACACATAAACCCATTTTGGATATATATATATATATATATATATATATATACATGTGTATGTATACATATATATTAAAGCGCATACCCTCCTCCTCCTCCTCACACACACACACAACATACATACATACATACATACAAGTACTTATATATATATATATATATATATATATATATATATATATATACAATCGATCAATTCACGGATTGTCACATTGTATTCTACATCATAGTTGTTGTTGTTCTTTAGAACTGCTGATAATTCAACAGTACACATGTATAAATGCGATAGATTTATCGATAAACTAAAAGAATTCTTGACATTTATGTTTTTACTGAATTTGTTACGAATTATAATGATGAAATGACAGATATTACGAATTAGTTTGGTTGGCACTAACTATGTTCTTTAATGAAACTATGCTTAGTAGTAAGAAATAATATAAGAGACTTATCTACAGAATAAACTATGTGAAATTAATGAGAATGTGATAATACTCTTTGTTTTTCATCTTGGATACAAACAAATGTTGTTATTATTGAATAGGTTTATGTCATAGTTAGTTTAAATCGAATCAATAGGTCTCCAAATTAATTGATTTAACTGAACAATCAAACTACAAATTTATGTCAGTCAGTCAGTCAGTCAGTCAGTAACAACGTAGAACTTCGTACGTACGTACATTAGTTCGAGTTGCCACACAACATTAGCACAGAGATGCAGTGGTCGATTCAAATCCCGTAGTGGTAGAGGTAATGTACTTCACTTTGAATAGTGTGTGTATGTGTGAATCTTTCAATTGTTACTTAGGACTACAATTGATCAGTCACTTATTGGCATATGTGCATACTGTGTGTATTGCCTCGATATTGCCTTGATTTACAAGCATTATAAACAAAGATGAATAGTGGTTAACAGTGGAATCCAGTTTGATGCGCGTTTCGTCCTATTTGATGTTCAATCTGGGACTATATCAACTCTGAGATGTAGGTATATTCAACTGATGAATTTCAAACAAGACGAAACGTGCGTCAAATTGGATTCCATTACTAGTCACTATCCATATTTACTTATATTTGTTCTTTTAGTTTCAGTTATTAAAGTGGAAAAAAAAACACCCAACTAAAACCGACGATTCACAACCTAAAGACAAATTTATACTATTGACTACACAAAAAATATGACAGTGTTCCCTTTGAATTGAATTGAATTGAATTGAACATGAAATACAAAACTAATTCAATGATTTTCTTCTCTCATTTACTAAGAGTTTCCCACCCCCCCTCTCTCTCTCTGTCCAAAGAAAAAAAAGAACTTTTCTATTCTTTTTTTTCATGGCAAACAATATATAATTATTATTTATTTCCTTGGTTTCTTTCTTTCTTTCTTTCTTTCTTTCTGTCTTGGATATTTCAAATGAAATGATGACTAAAGAGAAAGACTGGCGATAATATATGACGAGACAAAAGAAGAAAAAAAGTGAAGAGAAATGGAATCATCATGCCAACTGATGATAATAATAATAATAATAACACAAACTCAAATACAAAACACGCTTTGAATAGTGTTACTTCATTCTAATGTTTCTGATAGACACTTCATTGGGGGGGGGGGAGGGGTAAATGTATCGAAGAGTCGATAAAATATTGACTGATAAATGTTGAATCCATATGTATATGATATGATAATCAATTATGGAAAAAGAAATTGGATTGTAATAGGTTCAAAGATATATGTATATTTGACAACGAATGTCTATACTTGAACAGTAGGAAATGTAAATGAACATTGTTAGTGTTGGGGATGTTAGATCCCCAGAACACACTTAAGAAAGGAACTAATTTTGTCATTTCTTTATTTTCGTGCCAAAGGCGCTCTTGTCACCTTCGTTGTCGTATTTCACACTGGGAAATATCTTAAATGTTAATGGTCCGTTGCGTCTTTTAGTATGCTATATGGTAACTCACTCCAAGGACGGTTTTGCACTGTATATATACGTTTTAAATTGTGTTTGTTGTTATCGCTCGTTTTTGGCTGTTTGGAGAATATACTTTCCCATTCGAACCTTGGACTTCTCTCTCTAGTTAGCGGGGCTGGGACGCATCAAATAGCTAGCTTACTGGTCTTTGGTCACTGAGTCTTTGTTCTCGTTCGTAGATTAAGTGAACTCGTGATAGCTTCAGACCTAACAGTTAGCTATTCAGTAACTCAATAAGTGTGAATATAATCTATCAACTAATGTCAGTTGTTTATTTTTGATGAAAATTATTATTAGGTTATACAGAATATTGATGGAACTATGACAATAAAATGAAACTATAAAGTAGAGAACTTGTAAAATTAAGAGACAATGTTACGCATTTTAGGCATAGAGGGTGAGATACATATCTAGCATAGTCATTGTTACATTGTTATTAGGAAAGTAGATGTTATAACTTGTGCCCTATGTGCCCTGTTAATGTATTACGTAACGATACCGCCGATTAGAGAGCAGTGAATTATCGATCGGACTAATGACACATAAAACCCGTACGAGCAGTCTAGAGTACTTATCGATACTGCTTCCTACCTAGACCAGCCACTTAAGTCCAGAATACCAATCTCAGCCTCTGCGATACGAATCATACCAATCAAACAGATCACAACGTACCACAAAATAGAAATGTGGGAGAGTAGTATTTAATAGACAGAGCATAATTCAAGAATAGTAAATCGTATAATAATAGTTCATAGGTCAAAATAAAGCTTATAATAAGAGGGATATGAATATGTATAGTTTAATTATTTAATATTGATCCATAAATAGATCCCAAAAGTTACTATTCATTATTCTTATCAGGACATAAACCATAGGTATCATTGATTCTTACATACAAAATATGCCTAAACATCTTGGTGGTGTTTTGTTCTCTGAGCTGGATGGTTTGGTCGTGGAGCTTTCATCGTTCTTCTGAACGACATCATCAGCACAAACTTCAGAAAATCATCCATCTGAGCTACAAATCTTCTCCACCATGCTTAAACATCGTTTAGATCGTTGATCTTACTATTTTTTTTCAAGCTAAAAATAACCTCCAATGCTATTAGAAATTTTATTATACTTTTAATTAAGTTACAACATGTCATTCTCTTACAACAGCATTAAACGAAATCCAAACACTTACAACACATGAATTGCACATATTCACTAATATGTTCTCTCTTTTACTCACTCACTCTCTCTCTCTCTCTCTTTCTAACCCTCCACATTGTGCTATACCAGATAATAAAGAATCATTGAAAGTAAAAATAATGACTCAATAATAATAGATAGTTATTTTGAATATGTCATTTCTAATTGTCAACTAATAAAGTGTAGGCAGAAAAGAAGAAATGAACAAGTATTACATAACAAAGTTATGATCTCAACTGTTGAAATTATTACAATCTTTACAAAACCCTTTCTGATATTAAAATGGATAATAAATCGATAAATAGTTTAATCAGTTTCATGAAAGAGTAATCCTTTGTAAAAAGGTACTTCATTACACACACACACACACATTGATATATATGTATGTACACTTAAACAAACAATTACAGTAACAATTGGATTATCAATGAAATAATATTCTATAATGATGAGATTTTGAATAGATGTTTCATTTTATTTAACATCCGTTGACTGGATATACCACCTACATGGGGCTCCTCAGCAGTGCGAATCCACGAACCCCCCCCGCGGGATTCGAGCCCATGACTTGCTGGCTTCGCGCGCGAGCACTTAACCATTAAACCCCTGAGCCGACATCCAACGGTGTTGAAGTTAGACATTAACACCGTTGGATGCTGGCTCAGGGGTCTAATGGTTAAGTGCTCGCGCGCGAAGCCAGTAGGTCCTGGGCTCGAATCCCGCGGGGGGCGGGCTCGTGGATGTGCACTGCTAAGGAGTTCCATACTACGACGAAACGGCCGTCCAGTGCTTCCAGGTTTTCAATGATGGTCTAGCTTCAACTGACTCATGATTTCAACCTGTGAAGTTTTCTAAAATCTCCACAAAACTCATTCTGATATACCAATTACATGTCAATGTAGAAAAGCTTTAATAATAATTCGTTAAAATATGTCTTCAAAAGCTGGAGAAATACTAAAATGATTATGTTACTATTCTAAAGAAACTTCTATTTAACTTATTGATTTTGTTTGATACAAGAAGGCAACGAATACATATACGCCATATAAATCATTCGATATGTATGAGGGTTGAAATACTAACCCGGGAGTACAAACAGATGTAGATGGTTTTCTTAGGAACCACTCGCCGAGTATTCGATCTAAAGATTTAATCCACAAGGCAGTAGAGAAACATTAGGAGATACAGTCTCTAATGGTAGTCGATGACCAACAATAGGTCCATACGCCATTCTCTCCTTTAGGATCCTGGAGCCCATGTGAACCACTGGTTTAGAATCAGAATTTTAAAACTCCCCTAGGTGGATCAATCATATCTATCAATCCAGTTACAGCTCTGGACGTCTACCTTCCATCCTCTCACTTTCATAGACAACACACCCTTTGAGAGAAGGCAGTGAGTAAGACATCCCTGTCAGTGGATGCATACGCGTGGCCATACGAGATCATTTCGTGAGGGAGAGATAACTTTCCTCACTCTCGGCCATACCAGGTGTTTTTACTATCCTTAATGAACAGTTACCCAATTCTCATTTATCTAATTTTAATCTGGTCTTCATAAGCTTCAAGAACTTCGAATTTACATAGGACCATTATAAATATGCTTGTCTTGAATGCATTAAAAAGTCTTGAAAGTACGACACCTTTTAAAAAACATCCTGTCTTCTATTTTACATTCAGGTCTCAGGGGTACAAAACTTCTACATCAGAAAATCGATCTTTCAGCGTTCAAGTGTTATAATTCGTTTCACTCGGTAATGTTGTTAGCATATAAGTTCAAAACCGGTATCAGAATGTTATCCATCAAGTGACATGAACATTAGTTAGATCCACATAGATTAAATTCTCAACTACAGTAGCAGCAACCGAAGAATTCATAAAACCAACTGCGTACAAACCATCCAACTCAGAGAAAAAAACTCTATCAAAATCATCCACTTGAGCTACAAACCTTCTCCACTATCTCAATTAGACAAAGATAGTATCATACTGGCAAGTTACAGAATAAACGAAATTATCCGTGTATCTTTGATTAAATTATTCTTATCATGTAAATAAATACAAGGAGTATTTATAGGAAAAGTCAGATAAAATTATATTCATTGGTAAAAAGTATCTACAAATCACATTGCCCCCAAATGCCCTGGTACGGACGAGAGTGGGGAGAGTCTGCTCTCCCTATCCAAATGCTCTCACATGGCCACACGTATATAGCCTCTGCCACGGAAGTCCTACTCACTGTCTTCTCGCATCACGGGTGTTGTTTACGAAATTGAGAGGACGAAAAGCGAATCTCCGGAGCTTTAACCGGGTTGGTGGACACGAAATGTCCACCTAAGGGAATTGGAAAACCCTCATTCCAAACCGATGGTGCACATGGGTTCCAGTATCCTGAGGGAACAAATGGCGTATGAACTAATCGTTGGTCACTGACTATCATGGGACTGCATCTCCTTACGATTTTCCACTGCCTTGCGGATCAGACCTATAGGTCGAAGGCTCCGAGTGTGGCCTCCTAAGAAAACCACCTGTTTCGGTTTGGGCACTCGTGCAGTACCACAGTTCCCCTTGTACCAGTATTTATGTGTTCAAATAAATACATAAATATAAATCACATTGATTTTAATTCAAATAAATTGGTTGTTTAGATCTTTTCAGTGATGTTTAGGAGTGCAATTGTTTGATC
Organism: Schistosoma bovis; assembly: GCA_944470425.2. Lineage (NCBI taxonomy): Eukaryota > Metazoa > Platyhelminthes > Trematoda > Strigeidida > Schistosomatidae > Schistosoma > Schistosoma bovis. The sequence continues at coordinate 1,687,493 of OX103956.1, forward strand.
TCTTATTAGCTTCAATATTGCCAGTAAATAAAAAGCATCGTTTTTTTTTCCTAAAGCAGAGATGGATGGTTAATAACAGTGGAATCCAGGAATCGAATTCCATCCTATTCAACATTCATCAACTGGATATACATGTAACCAAGTGTTTAATGTTCACTTCAGGACTTACTTGTAATATATCGAAACAATATGCACAAGATACACGATACCGCTTAAGGTTACCATCTATCACAATTGATTGATCACTGGGTGGTGATCAATCTCATGCTTGTCTAGTCCTTATTAGTGCAGATCGAATGCTATCGATCATGTTGCAATGTGGCCACCAGTCTAGGTGACTCGACACTGCGGACACTATGTATTGAGATTAGATGGTGGTTGGAGGTAGTCAACAGGAAACCCTGGACCCGGGTTTCGTGCTACTTGGCACTCGTCAGCAAGGTGTACCTGTAATCTTGAGGGAACTGGTGCTCCCTGGCGGATTCGATCTCGTGTCACCCAGCTTCACAGTCAGAGACGTTACCACTGAGCTATCCGAGCCGTGACTAACCTCCTGTAGGACTGAGATGTAATCACAATTGATTGATCAGTGGGTGGTGATCAATCTCATGCTTGTCTAGTCTAGTTACCATCTATCACATTAAACTGAACATAAGATATAATAATAATAATATTGAAAAACAATAACTAAAATCCATTGAACTTACATTTTATATAAAGTGATAATGCAAGTGAAATGAATGCAGCAACAATTAAAACAATCAATGTTAAATCTTGTAAAGCTTCCCACATTAATCTTAAAAATGTTTTAGCACGTTGTTGTGGTATAACATTAGCACCGAATGTATTAATACGTTTAGAGAAATCATCTTCATGTAAACCTGAAATAAGATGGAGAGAGAGAGAGTAAAATTATGTTTTATATTATTATATATGAAAAGGATACATTGTAGTATAAGTATTCTATTGGGTAGTGTTAAAAATAGTTAAGAGTTAAATGTAAAGTTGGCATTATGATTAATTAGGTTAAACGGTCAACTACCTGAAATATTAAACTGTAAAAATATACAGCAATATATGATGCATTTAATCAATTAACAGTTAGTCAGCTACAATGTAGGACCAGGCACATATGTGCATCGGTTCAAGTTGCCATACCTCATTATCACAACAAGATCAACACGGATTACATAAAGTAGTTAGTTCAATGGTGATAATATATAAAAGAACGATTACGTATAAGGATATAGTACAGGAAGAAAGAATTAGTTGGTTGAAATAAGGATATGAAGCAATTTTAATCTGATAGTTTAAAGGAAGACAGAGAGTGTATAAACCGACTCCATTGTGACCGACTCTGAGCCATGTCACCTAGATTACAATAGTCACGCGAACCACAATCAAGTAGTATGCATCTACCAAAATGTTTCAGACTAGAAGATAGTGACTTCAAGGAATGATGTGATGTTTTGTTTTGGCTGCCCCCAACACTAGTGAGCATTGCACGTCGTGGTAATCAGTGTTCAGGTATACGTAACACATGGCCGAACCATCTCCGTCGATGAAAATTCACAACCAGCTAAGTTGATAAAAAAATATAAATCAAAACTGTTTCATTCGATTTCGACAAGACTTATCTTATTTGACATTCTTGAATCGGATATACTTGAATCTCAGTGTTGATGTTTACAGTGGTATTTGAACCCAGTACCTATAGTTTTAAACATTAACGCGTTATTATTCACTAAGCTACTGAGTTCAGATAGCCATCAAGTTGTTCACTGGGAATAAAGTAATTTGTTAGGGTATAAATTTTCTCACTGTTGACATTTAAAACTACAATTGGTCAATCTATGTTAGAATATAAGCAGTTTGAGCGTATTGCCACAATATATTATTGTTTATAATTACAAGTGTTATATTATGCAATGTCCAATTTTGAGACCGATACATGATCTTCCTATACACGATCCTAATTGGTTACTTAAATGAAAAGACTAAGAACGGAGAAGGAATTTTATTGAATAACCAAATCAGCATTTATGTATGCTCATTCATTCATTTATCCCTTGGGAAATTAAGCCATCAGTGATGTATGTATGACGCCTAGGAAATGTAAGTCTTTCTTTTTTTGTGACTCATCACGTGCATTTATCACATTCAGCCGATTTTTCAATGACCCTAAGTATTATCTTTCCTTTCGGAATAATAAAACTTACTGAAGGTGCTGCTAGAAATGAGGCCATAACCAACAACATATCTAATCAATTTAGATTATCTTTCAATAGATAAATGATGAATATTGAATGTGACAGATCTGAAAATGTCCTATCCTTTGTTTGTTTGTTTGTTTCTTAAATGTAGGTTACCATTTATTTAAAAAATGTTAATCATAACAACTATATATACATAGAATTGTACTGTAGTGAACAAGAATACGGGTGGGGACAATCGATTGTATTTAGCACAATGATTACAGACTATCTCAATAAAATCGGAATACCATAAAGTCAATCGTCAATTTGCAAAATATCATTCCATCATATCAAATTGTACTGTTCCCGTTACAAACACTAATCCATTGTACATGCGTTTTCTTACAATTCCATTGTGCTCTTGCTCTTCCTTTCTTGATCTTCGCCATCTTCTGCTGCCGGACCTTACGTTTATTTAACGCACGTTATATACTACTTATATGAATATAAGTAGCTCACACCACGCACCACAGTACTACTAACATGATAAACTAAGGTTTTTTTTAATGAATTATAGAGAGCAGGGACCATTATAATTCAAGTATTTAACTATTAATCAATAAGAAATAATGTCCTATATCATTTTTTTATTTAGATTCAGATTATTAAACCATATCCAAATAGTGTCATAACAACTGAGTATACTTGATAAATAAATTATATTATAGAATTAAGGGTAATTATTAATTAACTAATCAGATACAATAGAAGGTAATGAATAAAGATTCGATTAGTTAGTAACAACGTAGAACTTCGTACGTACGTACGTACATCAGTTCGAGTTGCCATACCATATTAGCACAGAGATACAATTGTCAATTCAAATCCCATAATAGTAGAGGTAGAAAGAGTATAAGCAGTAATCGGAAACATTAGGGTTTGAAGATGTTATTTAAAGAGTATAATCTAGTGAAATAAATTTGGAAAGAGAAAAAGAAGAGACAAGGAGGATTCAGAAGATTAGATTTAGGGAGAACACAAAGAGTGGATGCACCTGCACCACTGCAAACGATTTCGAGCCATATCATTAAAGGTCTCTAACCATCGGTTGCTATCATCGCGTGGACCTCAATCAGGTAGTCTACACCTAACAACATGGCTCAGTTCACTTGTCAATGACTTCATGGATTTGTACCATGTTTTGGTCTGGCCGCCCCTAGCTTTCTTTTAATCTACTTCTACACCATTAAAACATCACACGTCGTGGCAGTTGGTGGTTGAGTATACGTAACACATGGATAAAGATTCGGACTCAATAATCAATCATTTATTAGTTAAAAGACTTGATTTTTTTAAATTATTTAATTTGAACTGTGTTACATCATATGTGATCGAATAGTATCACCAAATTTCAAAGAAAATTTTCAGCTCAAAGAGATGAAAACATGAAAGTGTACTTGATATTCATATTTGATAGTAGTGTGTTTTATCATATGCAGTACAAACAAAAACTTTTATTTATCAAATGACATATATCAGTTAGTCAGTCAATCAGTCAGTAACAACATAGAACTGCGTACATACGCATATCAGTTCGAGTTGCCATACCATATTAGCACAGAGATACAATTGTCGATTTAAATCCCATAGTGGTAGAGGTAGTAAAAGTATAAGTAGTAATCAGAAAGATTAAGGTTTGAAGATATTACTCAAGGAGTATAATCCAGTGAAATATATTTCGAAAGAGAAAAATAAGGGACATGAAGTTTACGTCCATTAATTACATACAGTAAAAGTAATAAAACAGTAATCCTATAAATTAGGTGTAATGTTTTAAGTTATAAATAAGTTAATCATGACGTAAAGCTTAATTCATTGAAATGATTAGAAAACACACACCTGGCAACAAACTTTAAAAATATGGGATACTAGCTGATATAGTAGATTGGGGAAGGTAGTAGGATTTAATTAGGATATGGAAAGTATTATTCCATAACATCCTAACTACTAGTTTGAGATAAATTGAAAAATGAAAAAAAACATTGATTGAAATCCAAGTAATAAACATAATCAACTGTTAAAGAATTTATGTGATATAGCTCTAAATTGATTTCACTGGTTGAAATAATGAGTCAATTGAAGCTAGACTCAGAATTAATCGGAATCGTGTAGGTGTATATACTCTCTGTCTTCCCTTAAACTATGAGATTAAAATTGCTTCACATCTTTCTTTCGACGAACTACTTCTTTCTTCCTATACTATATCCTTATACATAATCGTTCTTTTATATATTACTACCACTGAAGTGATTAGTTCTATGTAATCGGTGTTCATCTTGTTGTGATAATGATGTATGGGAACTTGGACCGATGCATATATGAGCCTGGTTCTACATTGTATCTGACTGGTTGACTGAGTGCTATACTAAGATGAAACAGTTGTCTAATGTTATTATATTTCGAACAGTTATTGAACCAAAATCATTCCGTGACATTCTATAACATTTGATTATTTTTCTTCATTAGTAGTAGTAAGATTATAATTCTATAGAACAGAATAATTCGACCATATGTTCAAGATCATTATATTGGTACCAGATTCAATTAACGTTTTTTTGTTTTGTTTACAATCACTATGATAAATCTATTTCATGTTTATTGATTTTATTTTCCATTTATTAAGATCATATTCAATGTACTTTATTATTAAGAAAGTGAAAACTATGTAATTTATGACGTATAGTTAGCAACAACAACAACCAAAAAGAGAGGGAGAAAAAGAAAACAGAAAATTGACTTCATTTAAAATATAATAAAAAAATAGTTGACAACAAATTAGTTTATAGTTAACATAGAAACAATGAAATAAGTACATAGACTCAATTTTCTATCAAGATATATAGATATAGATATATACTTTATTCAGATAATATGCATGATTTATTTTCATTAATCCATTAGAGATTTATAAACTATGTACTTTGATATAGAAAATTTAGAATAGTAACAGCGACAACAACAACAAGAACGAAAAAAATATCACAAATCTAATTTAATTGATTTTTTTGATTATTTTCTACAATTTTCAGCATAGATACTTTTTTTTTTTAAATTTAAGAAGAGGAAAAAGAAAAAGAGAAAAAAAGAACCCTAATGATAATCACTAAGGTAAGTTGAAAAGTTATATCGTGTTTTATTTCATACTTATACTTATTCCCCGACCGTTGTTGCTAGCTTGACGTGGTGGTCGAGCTTGCCTATCGTGATGAAGCAACCGAGCTATACTGACTGGAACAACTGTTCCTCAAGGTCCTACCACGTCAGAAAGGTCGGTTGAAGAGCGGTAAGACTAAAAGCAACAAACTCAAGGTCCGAAGGCGAAGTCGGACTGCTGACTGTACTGAGGTGTGACAGCAGTAAGGTGTTTCCTTCAGACAACCAGCATGACAGCGATGCTGCCTTCCCACAAAGAGTGGTGAGGTTAGAAAAGGTCGACCCTAGAAATGCACACCTCACCTTATCCCACGGATATTCATTTCCGGTGGTAAGGTCTCAACAAGTACGGAGCTAACAAAAAAATTCCTTATCAAAAGGTCGTATGTGATCAACCTCAAGCAGTTGTCCTTTGGGCACTGCGGTCACACTCTCAGGTCACTAAGACCACCTCTAATCCAAGTTCCTTTTTAGGTACCTCCAGAAGAACCCTTCCACGATGTGGGCAACCGGGAAGTGATAACCGCCCTCATACCTCTAACAACACTCAAAACTGACTGACTTATACTTATTCATTGTTCATTTCTCTAGAGTTAATTTAACAGAATGAATAAACGATAGGGATGTAAATAATAAATTAGATAGATGAAAATGGATGAATGATTCACATAACAAAACAAAACAACAAAATAATTTATTGATATAGTTGCCATACATAGAATAAAAGAATATTATTGAGCTGATCCTCGTGACAATATATCAAGTATAAATGATTTTTTTTTACTTTCAGGCATGATTTGTTGAGTTATGATGAAAAACTCGACAACTAAATGAAATATGGATTTTTTTACAAATTACTTATTGTATTGAAAACATTGAAATGATTATAAAAGTGTGTATCAACGATCCTAAACACTTGATTCGAATTCAGGATCTTCGATCTTGTACACAAACGATTAACTTCTAGATCACTGAGTCGGTATTTAACATCGACTTAGTAGTCTAAAGGTTAATGTTTCGTGTGCAACACGAAGGTTCCAGGTTTGAGTCCAGTATGTTGGGTCGTGGATACGCACTGTTGAGGAGTCCCATACTAGGACGAAAAGATCGACCAGTGCTTCCAGGTTTTTAATGGCGGTCTAGATTAGATCAACTTATGAAGTCAACTATTTTAATTTAAGAACAAGATGATTAAAACAGTTATCATGAACATTCATATATTTGACATGAAATAAAAAATAAAACATTGATGGATGATCCGTTTGACAGCAGCTACTAACGTACATCACTTACAAATTATAAGTTGTTTATGTAATCAACTTAGGGTTACACTATTTGTTTATAAGAGCTAGTAATACTGGTAAGTGACTGCTCAAATCAAAGCATTCAATGGAGGTCTCGCATCTGTGATCTACTTGGTTAAAAGACGACTGCTTTGGTCGTTAATCCTTTAGCGTCTGATGCAACCATTGACAATTGGACTGAGCCATTTTAACAGGTGTAGACTACCAGAAAGAATTTTGCGTGATTATCTGAACCAATAGTTGGAAACTTTGAATGACATGGCTCAAAATCGTTTGCAATGGAGCATGCGGACCCAAATATTGTCTTCCCCCAAACTCTGAACTTCTGAATTCTTTATAATGTTTTTTGCTTTTATTTCACTAGTTTGTATTTCTATTTCGAACTGTAACGATACCTAATCTTTTCTATTACCACTGATACCATTACTACCTATACAATTCTTGGGATTTGGCCTGAAAATTTTATCTCTCTGTGCTAATGCGGTATGGCAACTAGAACCAATGTACATACGTACCAGGTTTTAATTTCTGACTGACTGATTATCTGATGTACAAATGGAATCATACAAAAACGGAATACACTTTTCAGCAGTATGAGTAATCAATGAAACATTTGATCCGATGTGATTTCCATCGAAAATTTAGTAGTAGATGATAGTTGGAAATCCCTAACTAATGTTAAACATAAGTATCAACAGTTGAATATCTGAAGAAGTGAGGTAAACAGACAATATATATCAAACTTAAACTTATTCCATGAGAGGTAGTTATGAGCAAAATATCCAACTATTATTGACGTTAACTCGTTAAGTTGGCAATCAATATTCATACACACCGTTGATGGATATGATCGAAGCATAAGATCACAAATGTCACTTATGTAACATATCTGAAATGTAGATGGATATTTAATCATCTACTTCTATTAAAGAAGAAAACTTAACAACTCTCGTTATGCTAATCTGAACATGGAGATTTGAATTAACACACGTTTGTATAACGTTCGATAGATTGATTATAATTTATTACCTTCTTTTTCTAAAACTATCAACCGGATCGACCAAACTTTTTAGTCGACATACCTTTCTAAGATTCAGTCAACTAGCTAACTCATCAATTTACCAAAAGATGAATTTTATAGTATACTACTAACAAGTCATTCATCAGTAGTAAACGATACTACTATTTCGTACTTTTTTTCCCTCAGAAATCTAGAATAAATAGGTAGTCACGACTTCAAGGAAAAACAAGGCTTATTGATTTTTCCAAGGTCACTAGTAGTGTACACAAACATACCGAACAGTCAAATACAAATAAACAAACAAGCACACACACACACACATACGTATAGAGGAGTTCCATTAGTATCGATAATGAATGCTTTTCATTTAAAAATAACAAACATAATTACTATTATTACGACTTCAAATTAAAAAGTATAAAGTGTCAAAACGATCTGTAAATAGTCAGTCAAAGTTGATTCGTATCAAAAAAATAGTTGTACGAATGTAAGATCACAATAATCACGACGACGACAATTTGGCCAGTATGACATGATTGAGGTTAGACATGAATACAGTTATATGATGGCTTAGTAGTTTAGAGCCCCTAAATGCCCTGGTATGGACGATAGTGGGGAGAGTCCGCTCTCCCTATCCAAATGCTCTCACATGGCCATGCGTATATAGCCTCTATCAGGGAAGTCCTACTCATTCCCTCCTAGTGGCGGGGTGTTGTTTACGAAATTGTGAGAACGAAATGCGAATGTCCGGTGCTTTAACCCGGTTGGTGGACAGGGAATGTCCACCATGGGGTTGGAAAACAATCATTCCAAACAAATAGTTCACATGGGCTCCAGTATCCTGAAGGAACAAATGGCGTCTGAACTAATCGTTGGTCACCGGCTACCATGGGACTGTATCTCCTTACGTTGCTCCACTGAATTGTGGATCAGACCTATAGGTCGAAGGCTCCAAGTGTGGCCTCCAGAAAAAACCACCTGCTTCAGATTGCGCACCCTGTCAGTATCACAGCCCTCACACATATCAAGTGAGATTTGTGTGTCGCATATGTATTTGGTGCCTCCTTGTACCAATATCTATGTGTTAAAATAAATAAATAAATGGTAGTTTAGAGGTTAAGTATTCGCGCGCGAGACCGAGGGTTACGGGTTTGATCCTCGTTTGTGTGGTCGTGAATGCGGACTGGCTAAGTAGCCCCATACTGAGATGAAACGACCATTCATTGCTTTTAGGTTCAGTTCATGATTTCAATGCAGGACAGTTTTTCTTTAACGGAATAAGCTGATAAATTTTGATTAAATACACTAATAGTGGATGCTTAAGTATAAAATGTATTTAGCTACAGTAACTTCGAACCAATCATTTTATGTGTAGTTCACAGTACATTTAATGGTGTATTTTTTAAAAAGGTAAGGAAATCCTACCAAACGTTGACATATAGTAACAAACTCCACTTCTTCTACTCCCTTCTGGACAGCCGAAGAGTAAGTTGCCAAGATATTTTTTACCATAAATGATTCCGGGGAATTATTCATGTGGAACATAACCATTAAGTTAGTAATACAAATATTAATGCCGAAACAACTTAAGAAACTGTGAACCAATATTTACTGATATGATTAGGAAATAACTCAAACAAGTTCAGTTATCGCCAGTTACAACATACTGTTCAAACTCTCATACAAGTGGGTTACACAGTTTATAGGTTATTGACTTAGATCTGTTAAGAGATACATATTTTCTAGATGCGCTTCTCCCCCCCTAAATGCAAGTTGGTGCGTCAGCACTGGCTTGCATCAACAACTGAACTAAGAATAGGAAGTGAAGTAGTCGAATAAGTTGACAATTTAACTTATCTTGCAAGTCTCATCAGCCACAATCCGTTGGTGCTTGACCAAATCTCACCACGGATTCGAAAACCTCCTTTGGCTTTCGCCAACTTACGTCAACACCTATGACCAAGGCGACATCCGTCCATCAATTAAGGGATGAGTATACTGCACGGCACTTCGTTCTCTCCTACTTTACGACTGAGAAACGTCACAATTAACAGGAAAAGATATTCGTGAGCTACTAGTATTTCACTACACATACACCTTAGAAATATTCCTCACATCTACTAGGATCACCACGTCAGTAATAGTGTCGTTGGACAAAGGGTATTAGGGAACGATGATGGTAAATCAGTTGATGACGTTGTGAATCTTCAGCGACTCAGATTGTTCGACCACAACACATGCTACGTATGCCTGAACATCGATTATCACAACACGCAACGCTCACTAGTCTCAGGGATGACTGGAAGAAAGTTAGGGTTAGCCAAACCAAAACCTGTCATCAGTGAGTGAAGTCCGCGTGACTATCGTAACCAATGGATGGAGACTCTAGGTGACATCACTCACAATCAATCACAATCGCGTAGGCGTATATACTCTCTGTCTTCCCTTAAACTATGAGACTAAAATTGCTTCACATCTTTCTTTCTACCAACTAATTCTTTCTTCCTGTACTATATCTTTATACATAATCATTCTTTTATATATTACTACCACTGAAGTGACTAGTTCTATGTAATCGGTGTTCATCTTGTTGTGATAATGATGTATGGGAACTTGAACCGATGCACATATGTGCATGGTCCTACGTTGTAACTGAATAACTTCTACATTATTTTTTTTAAAAATTTTACTTATAATTAAAAACAAAAGAGATTTCTGTTTGTTTTTGTTAACCGAATTTAATCAAACTAGAGTATGGTAATTTGATTATAGAGATAAATTTTATTACAAACTAAAAATCATTTATTGTGTAGTAACAATAAAAAGGTGACAGTTAACTATAACACAATTATGTGAAATTGATATTATCTCTTTCTCTCTCCTTTTGTGTGTGTATGTGTGCAAGAGAGAGAGAGAGAGTGAGTGGGTGAGTGAGTGAGAGTAACTGAGTATTTGGATTGTTGTCTATGTGTCAAACAAAGTTTAATACTATATAGAAAACTAATACCTAAGTTTACACTGAATCAATTTGTGACTAATCAATGAATTGCGTTTTTACACACAACAACAACAAAAAATAGAGAAGGAAAGAAAATATTCAACTCTCTAATAATTTTAAGTAAAGTATAAAATTTATGCATACACAATAGACTTCACTTTCAAAATATTATTATTACTTTCACTAGTTGAAATCATGAGTCAATTGAAGCTAGACCACCATGGAAAACCTGGAAGCACCGAATGACTGTTTCGTCCTATTGTGAGACTCCTTAGCAGTGTGCATCCACGATCATGCCTCCCGCGAGACTCGAACCCAGGACCTATCAGTTTCGCGCGAGAGCGCTTAACCACTAGACCACAGAGTTGGCCGGCATCCAACGGTGTTCATGTGTAACTTCAACTAATCCACGAAATTGAGCGACACACATCCACCCTTGTCATCAGTGAGTTACGATCTCACAGCCGACCCGGTTGAACTCTAACGGTCACTGCTTTTCACTAGAACTTCAGGATATACATCTTAAAGCCAGTCACTAGTGAACATATGTTGATTATTATCAGAAGAGACGAAACGGCCATCCAGTGCTTTCAGGTTTTCCATGATGGTCTAGCTTCAATTGACTCATGATCTCAACTATTGATATTATAACTATTATTAACTGTATTCAATACATATTTTTGGTATAATATAAAATTCTCAACTCAGTGTATTTCAACAAGTTTTTGTTTCTTGCTTCTTGATCGATCCTAATGATAACATACTGAATGATCGTCAGTTGGATGTTAGCAGTTCAGTCAATCGACATCTAAATAATGTACATTCTTTTTGATGTATATTGCCAACAATAAAAATATCTCTGATTAGGCCTTTTGTAACTTGTACAACGAAAGGTTGTACACTTTTCACAAACTCACTTGAATAGTTTATGCAATTAATTGACATCATGATGTGTGAAAACAAATAAACAAAATTAGATAACTTGTTGAAATATCTAAATGACAGGAACAGGTAACTAAGATGTTCAAGCAGGCCGCCAAAAAGATTGTACTACTAATTAAAACAGGAATTATTTTCTTTCAATGAAAAAACATATGAACTATGCGATTAGTCACTTGAATTGATACTAATATTGACGTGTGCATGACTGGGATGATTATTTAAAGTTAAGTATTCACACACTTACTTGATTGATGAGTTTCAATAAATTATCTCCAACTTTAGGTTGGTTGACCTTTAACGTCATATATAATGGATATTTAAGGACCGGATGAGTTATTGTTCTATAGACAAACAATTTTCACAAATGAATCTACGAGTTAACCTAAAATAGACCACCACTGAAAACTTGCAAGCACTGGATGACCGTTTTTGTCTTAGAATGGAACTCCTCAACAGTGAGCAACTACGACCAGCTTCAAGATGAATTTCCTGGATTTCTAGTAAGAAGCCGTGACCAGTATAGTTTAATCCGTGTCGGGTGTGAAATAGTTATCCACTTCAGAAAATAGATGAAGGGGTACTTATGATCATGAATCGATTGAAGTTAGACATTAACACTGTTGAATGCCAGTTCAGTGATCTAGGGGTTAAGTGTTCGTGCACGAGACCCAAGGTCATTGGTTTGATTCACGAGTGCGGATTCGTGGATTCGCACTGTTAAGGAGCCTTATACTGAAACGAAATTATCATCTAGTGCTCCTAGATTTTCAATGGTTGTCTTCTAGATTAGATTGACTCGTGAATTCAACCGTCAAAATACTACAATCACCCAACCCCCATACAGATAAACACACTTTTTTGTTGATGTTGAGAAGTTTCACTTTATTAATCCATTATAATCATATCAATTTGATGATCTTAATACAAACCGTTTTTTAATGCTCAAACAGAAAAAATGTACTAAAAAATCAAGAAAAAAACAAACATTACAAACTATTAAAACATCGTAGTAGTACAACAATTAAATTGACATACTGATAAACAGAAACCATGAAGAAGAATGTTAAAGGTCAATAGTAAATAGAGAAAAGAAAATAGACAAACACACATACACACACACACGGAGAAAAGTACATTTACAACATTGATATATAAGAAGTGTTAGATAGTTAATAGTAGTATAAATAAGTTATATCATTTTTACAACTATCTGTTTCGTCCTAGTGTGGGACTCCTCAGCAGTGCGCATCCACGAACCGGCACCTCGAGAGATTCGAACCCAGGACCTATCAGTTTCGCGCGAAAGCGCTTAACCACTAGACCATTGAGCCGGCTGGCATTCAACGGTGTTAATGTATAATCTTGACTAATACACAAAATTGATCAACACATCTACCATTGTCTTCAGTGAGTTACTATTGCAAAACAGATTTGGTTAAACACTACTGGTCACTGCTTCTCACTAGAACTCCAGGATATACATCTTGAAGTTAGTCACTAGTGACCATATGTTGATTAATATTGACTCATGATCTCAACTATTGAAATTACTATGATATCCACAAAAACCCTTCTGATATTAATACATTACTGTTGTTTAAATCTAACTAACAAGTGGAATGTAGAATCATTGAGTCAAATATCTATTACAATATTTTTAAAAAAACACTTCAGAACATACATGAGAAATATATACTACTTATTTTGATAAGATAATTTAATTCGAAATATCAAAGTTCACAAATCGTTGGACAAAACAAATGCTCTATAAAACATAGATCAGTAACAGGTCTGTACTTATTCTGTTTTGTATTCAATGGTGATGAGATTTCAGCTAGATGTGAAAGGAGAATTAGGAAAGGAATAAACCATTATAAACAGAGATATCTAAAGACTAGTAATGGAATCCAGGATTCGCGTTTCATCCTATTTGGGACATGCCAGCTGAGTGTACCCGCATCCCAGAGTTGATCTTCACGGTGAGACTATATTTTATGGACGAACCAATCAGATATAAGATAACAGGTTTTGGATTTTCCTGCGAAAACCATTCATACATTTAGCTAAATAGCGTTTTTTTATTATAGCTGATGTCAGTTCGTGATGAAAACCCTAAATCTAACTCCCAACCCTAACCAACAACTATAAATTGTAACCTTAATTCCTCACACTGGCCTAGTAAGTAGATGGACATCGTTAAGGTCACTTAAGTGTTGCTCAAACGTTGTCCATAAATTAAAGTCTTTCCCAGATAGGCACTAACTTGTGAAATTGGATGAAATTGTTCGAATCTTCCCATTGACGTTGAGGACTGCAATTGATTAATCTGTTATTGGCTACTGCCAGCCATAGTCTACCTCCGGTTATAATGCTTGTGATTTAAGGCAATATCGAGGCAATGCGTAAACGATGCACAAATACCAAAAATAGATTGATCAAATGGTAGTCCTAAACATCAGTGGGAACATTGAAACAACCAATATAAAAACTCATTAAACCATTCAAAAGTAAACCAATACCCTACTAATATCACCTCCAGTTTCATTTGTGAATTTATATCTATTTGAAAGAAGAGCATTTACTAGATTGTCTGAGGATGATCCTAGAAACCTATAACCAAAAGGTAGTAAAGTTTTCATAATTGCAATTACCGGGCACCTAGTAAATGACCACAATGTGAATGAATCTAGAACATTCGAAAGAATTAACAAACAACGAATATTAATTCTAATCCTCTTTGCAGAGGTTATCATGACTGAACAATTCAGACCTAACCTACATATAGAAAAGTTCGATACGCTTTAGCTTGTCATGGTAAACAAAATTACAATTAAATAATTTCACCGACTAAATGACCATTTATATGATTATGACCTTAATTATGACACACTAATACACTATGACCTATTACTTCTATTATGATTACGCAATTCCTTATTATTATTTTATCATAATGGTTAATATATACGCCTACTTGAACATCACCAATTATTTTCGTGTTATTTTTCTCAACATATAAAAACGCATTAATTTTAACCTTGTAAAGTGCAGTATTTTACATTGTCGAGTTCATTTCAAACAACTATATAAACTTTACTAGTTGAGATAACTCCGCCTGGAACCCCTTTGGGCCTACTGTCGATCTCAAGCCCTGATAAAAGAGGAGGGTTGAACATGGGGTTAGCGACCCCATTCCGTAGAAAACTAACTCGCTAAAAAAACGCTAATCAGAAAAAAATTTAGAAGAGTTAAGATAAGTATTAAATTATAATTTGTAGCTAAGTTTACACTTAGCAACTTTTGGCTGTTTACAGGCTAATGAAAGCTTTAAAGATAGAATCACAAATTTATTACATTCTAGCAGATCTTATTAGTTTTTAGCTTTATTTATAGTTGAGTGATATGGTTTAGTTATTTATTAAAGAGAATATTGGGCATACTAGATCCCTAAAAATCAATTTGGTAAATGTCTGATTTTTATAATTTTATTTAGAAAATTTGAACTTCTAATTTTCGCGCCAAAGCATCCAGTTTTGCCTTCAGATTGTATTTCCCACTTAGAAGGATCTTAAACGTTATTAATTCGTTTTCTCTTTTAATACGATTTTTTGTGACATTTCACAAGGACATTTTTATATTGTATATAAACGTTTGAGTTGTGTGCTTGTTGGTCTGTTTGTGTGGCCGACTGCTTGTAGAATAGACATTTCATTCGGCTGAATCTAGTCTTTTCCCTTTAGTTAGCAAAGCTGGGGTGCAGTGAATAGGTAGCTTTTCTTGTTGATCCTTCGTAATCTTATCAAATGTAGCAGAGAATGACTTGAAATAGAATAAGTCACAAGTTTGAACTTGATAACAGTTGTTACGTACAATTCAGATAGACAGATAGCAGCAAATATAAACTACAACATAAAACTGACTATATGAATCTGTCATATTTCATTTCGTTTTTACTAACAACAGACAAGTTTCTTTTTCTTAACTGAATTAAAAAGAAATCGAAATGGATAGAGAATGAAATATAACTGAAGAACTCTCTATTCCCTTTATTTTTAGCCAATATAGTTTACTTCCTTCAGTTTGTATGTAATGCATAAAAGAACATCTAGGATAAACATAATAGGATTTGTAAACTACATGTCATTTAAAATGATGTGTAAAGGTGGTTTACCACAATTGATTGATCACTGGGTGGTGATCAATCTCATGCTTGTCTAGTCCTTATTAGTGCAGATCGAATGCTATCGATCATGTTGCAATGTGGCCACCAGTCTAGGTGACTCGACACTGTGGGCACTATGTATTGAGATTTAGATGGTGGTTGGAGGTAGTCAACAGGAAACCCTGGACCCGGGTTTCGTGCTACTTGGCACTCGTCAGCAAGGTGTACCTGTAATCTTGAGGGAACTGATGCTCCCTGGCGGATTCGATCTCGTGTCACCCAGCTTCACAGTCAGAGACGTTACCACTGAGCTATCCGAGCCGTGACTAACCTCCTGTAGGACTGAGATGTAATCACAATTGATTGATCAGTGGGTGGTGATCAATGTCATGCTTGTCTAGTCCTTATTAGTGCAGATCGAATGCTATCGATCATGTTTTACATGGTTTACACTTAATTGAAAATATCAATACTTATTAACAGTCTCTAGCCGAAAAAATTTGTCAATTCTGATATCATGTGTTATAATTCTTTCTTTTATTATAACCCAGCTATTCCTATTGCTTAGTATCCTCGGACACTGATTCACTCGACAAGTCCCCCAAATCAGAACACGATTGAACATGAAAAGAGATTATATTCCAAATAACAAGGTTAGATGGAAGTAAGAAGCACAATAGGGAAAACGTTAGTATATTTATAGTTTTTCACATGAGAAGATTTCTAGAGTGTTCACTAAGTATTGACTAAAGCTGATTGGCTAATTCTTATACAATCAGCGTACAGCAAAGCAATCGTACATTGAGCATGCTTTAGTTCAGTCTATGTCCCGCTAACATCAAGATACACATCTACCGATAACTAGCATTAAATACTATAAACAACATTCACTCATTAAAAAATGTCTATGTTCAAATTAGAAAGTATAGGAGTCGAAATAAAGGCAGTACTATTAGGCTAGTCGAACCCAAACATATCACTCGTTTATATTACAAGGAAACAGTTCATATTCCATCTTAAATTCAAAAAATAGTTGAGAAATTATAAAATTAGGTACACCATCTTTTTAAAATTTTATTTTAACACACAGATATTAGTACAAGGAGGCACCAAATACATATGCGCCACACAAATCTCACTTGATATGTGTGAGGGCTGTGATACTGTCCAGGTGCCCAGATTGAAGTAGGTGATTTTCTTCGCGGGCCACACTCGTAGCCATCGACCTAAAGGTCCGATCCACAAGGCAGTGGAGCAACGTAAGGAGATGCAGTCCCATGGTAGCCGGTGACCAACGATTAGTTCATACGCCATTTGTTCCCTCAGGATACTGGAACCTATGTGAACCATTGGTTTGGAATGAGGGTTTTCCAACTCCCCATCTCCATCTCCACCAAACCGGTTCAAGAGCCATATGTTTGATTTTCGTCCTCTCAATTTCGTAAACAACACTCGTGATGCGAGGAGGCAGTGAGTTGGACTTCCCTGTCAGTGGCTGTATACGCATGGCCATTTGAGAGCATTTCGAGAGAGAAAGAGAGAGTGGACTCTCCCCACTCTCGTCTGTACCAGGGCATTTGGGGGGCTATTGTAAAGAGTCGTTTACACACTTAGTCAAGATCATTGCCTATATTATCATTATTTAGTTCATGAAGAAAAGAATATATAGATACACATTATTGTTCAATTTGGTCAGCTAAACAATTGATTCATCATATAACATGATAAAATAGTTACACCGGTTAGTTTTTTTCTTCGTACGTAGAAAATCAATCAGTTCTTAACAATCGTCCAATGTATGTACTAACCCATTGTTTATACATAAATATCATATCTATAACAGGCGGCCTGCTTGAATATCTGGGCTACCTGTTCCTCCGATCTAGATATTTCATCAAGTTATCTGTTTTATTGTTTGTTTTAGCACATCATTATGTCTATTGTGCACACAATCTATTCAGGCGCGTTTATGAAAAGTTTACAACCTTTCACTATACGGGATACAAAAAGGTACAATCAGCGACATCATAGTGGCTGGCAATAAGCATTGAAACGAATGAACATTAATCAAATGTGGATTGCCGAACTCCTAACATCTAACTGGTCATCATTCAAAATTGATCGTCACAATCGATCGAGATATAAGAAAACGAAACTTGTTGAAATACTTTATGCTGAGAATTCCACGTTGTACCAAAAATATAATGTTGAATAAAGCTTCTAATAATAATAATAATAATAATAATACATCAATATCATATTTATATAAGTTTAATTTTTGTTTCCCTCTCTTATAATAATTCAATTTTAATGTAAAACACAATATGAAATGATGCATACTATTACTATCAGACGTTAGTAACAGTAATAACAGTTATGACATATATATATATACCATTGAATATTGTTGTTACACAGTTTAAGACAATAAATGAATTGACTTCAAACCGCGTACACGGAATATTTAAAAAAAAAGACAAAAGGAAGCCATACACGAGCAAACGAAAACACACACACAAGTGTATTCATAGTGAAACTATGTAAAGAAGTTTAGAAGAAGAAGAAGAAGAAGAAGAAGACGAAGAAACAACCAAAAATGTTCATATTTCTTTAGTAAATATATGAATATGTGAGTGTATGTACAAGTGTGAATACCTGTATGTAATAATATGGAAACAAATACATTTCACGTGAATCCATGTGTATACACATACAATAAGATCTAGAAAGAAATGAATAGTGAATGAAAAGAAAAATACAAAAAAAAAAGAGAAAAATTACATATAGAAGTAACATTCGTTGAAGATAGATGGATATCTAAATTGAGGTCAACAATATATATATATATATATGGATACATTTATATAATGGAATACAGAATTTTGATAAGAACAAAATGAAAAGAAAAAAACTTGGCTTAGAAACACATTAATACATATACAGTATATACAAATTGATATATGTGTATTTTGATGAATGATAAACTACGCAGTAGAAGTACTTTTAAATAATAACAGTAAAATCATTATTAGTATCACCTTAATAGTTGTTACGTTATTGTATGGTAAATAGTATTGTGGTATGTGCTACTTATATTGATATAAGTGATATATGATGTTAGTCGTGAACAGCAAGTCTGGCAGCAAAGAGACAAGAGGATAGAACAGTAAAGAATGAAAAACAGGATGCAATTTGTATGAAAATGCAAGAACAATGAAGTCTGAGTGATTTTGAGACAATTGATAGACATTTTGCAAATTAAGCATTTACTTTTATGTTTGTTAGATTTTATGAACAAGTCCTGTAGTGCTGCGTTAAATACATTCGATTAATTATCAACACTAGTGAATTAATGTCTCTTAAATATCTAGTCAGATTACAGACTGGACACAGAAGAACACTAATTTTTCTCGTTAGATTCAGATAGTTCATGGTATACAGCGGCGCAATTTCGTGGATTAGTTGAAGTTACACATTAACACCGTTGGATGTCGGCCGGCACACTGGTCTAATGGTTAGGCGCTCACGTGCGAAACTGATAGGTTCTGAGTTCGAATCTCGCGGGAGGCATGATCGTGGATGCGCACTGCTGAGGAATCCCATACTAGGACGAAACGGCCGTCCAGTGCTTGCAGGTTTTTCATGGTCGTCTGGCTTTAATTGACTCATGATTTCAACTATTGAAATTACTAAAATCTCCACAAAATCCCTTCTGATAATAATCTTCTGCTCACTAGTGACCGACTTCAAGAGACATTTCCTGGAGTTCTAGTGAGAAGCCGTGACCAGTGTAGTTCAATCAGGTCTGTTGTGAGATATCAACTCACTGAACACAGTGATGTATGGTGACGCAATTTCGTGAATTGATTGGAGTTAGACATTAACACCGTTAACTCAAAAAAATTAGGTGGGCGGTTTTCTTGAGCAAGAAAAGTTATCTATGAATATCCATTCCATCCATGTCCAAAATATTCGCAATGATAATAAAGCCATTGAGACAGTGTAAACAATATAGGCATCCCGAATAACATCTTTCTTTCAACTGATCAACATTAAACGTTAGAGATTCCAAGTTCTATAATGATGCATACTCTATTCAGCATACTGAAATTCAATGAAATCAGGAACAAATCTTAATTAAACAACTATTAAAAGCCGGTAAGCATTAAACAGCTATTTTGTCCTAGCTTGGAACTCTTCAGAAGGGTTTACCCATGACATCACCGAGGATCGAACACAAGACCTTCAAGTATCCTGATGACTGTATAACTTTTAGATTACTGTGCCGGGATCCAATGACTTACGTGTCTAACTTAAATCAACTCACGATAATGTCTAACCTCAATTCATTGCCTACTGTAGATAACTATTCATGATTAAAATTACGAAACTTACAATTATTACTAGTAATAACTATCTGCCCACCAATGAGTGGCATCAAAATGAAACTCTTGGAGTTCTAGTAAGATTCCGTGACCACTAAATACAATGGAAGATGGTGGTGCAATACTATGGATTGGTTGATGATAGACTTAAGGAAAAAAAGTTCACATAATGATGGGTTAATGTTAATTAATCATACAAATGGGAGACAGGACAAAGAATAATATAGTGCAAGAAAGTAATATGGAATAGAATGTAAGAATTCACAAATCTTAGCAAAATAAAAGGGATGAAATGAATTTGAAGTATTTCCGACAGCTTACTTTCATTCTACTTTAGTTCAATATAACTGATTTACCCTTTATCTCTTATAGTTTCCCATTTTACTGTAAAATATACGATATATGAAGATGATTACTTATTGTATAAATTTCTAAGGCTAGATTAATACCTCCTTATTCGATATGACAATGATAGAAAATGCTTGTAGTGAAAATTAACATTCTAGTTTGGTAGTGGTAGTCAGGTAGAAACTTTTTTCATCCAAGATTATGATTCATGCTGCTACATGATCGCGACAACCATATTGAAAAGTTGATTTTGTCATTCAACTAATCAACACTAATTATTTGAACCACAGACTATCTTCTGATATTCTGCAACTCAGAAAGATATAAGACATTGGGAAGCAACAATTATATAATTGTCGATTAGTGTACTACTAGTTCAGATCTATTTTGATGAATGTATTGATATCGGTTCAGTAAAATCACATGGTTACAATGTGATACTAAAATTCCAAATTAAAAAAAAATTATCAGTTTTCTAATCAAAAAAAAGATTAGAGTTGGATACTTAAACAAACTTTTAAAGGATAAATTCATAGTTTTACTTCAATGAATTGAACTACTACTGTGAGGATTGATTGAATAATTGGACATATGAAACTTAAAGAAGCTATTCTCTAAGGACTTAATATTTTGATTGAGATCATGAACCGATTGATGTTAGACCACCATAATTGAAAATCTGGAAGCACTGGACGGCCGTTTCATTCTATTGTGGGACTCCTCAGTAGGGCGCATCCACGATCCCGCTCGCGGGATTCGGACCCAGGGCCTTCGGTCTCGCGCGCGAACGCTTAACCAACTAGACCACTGAGCCGGCATCCAGTGGTATCTATGCAACAATGAATTTATGATATTTTTAGAAATTATCTTAATTGTATTAATTTTATCTGAATGATTAAACATTGAAATATATATATATATATATTGATTATGGTTAACCATAAACCTACTACTACTTATAAACAGAAATGGATAGAATCCAGGATGCATGTTTTGTCCTATTTTCAACTCATCAACTGGATGTACCACTCTTTATAATACTTGTGATTCAACACAATATCGAAGCAATCCGAACGAGATACCTGCATACCAATAAAAGACTGATCACTTATAGTCCTAGACATCAATGGGAGGATTCAAGCAACCAATAAAAAAGGAAATAAACTATTGTGAAGCAACTAGTACATAGTGAGAGATTAAATATTCAGTTTTATATCTTGAATGTCCTAGTTTTTTTGTAAAGATTGATATATCTTATTTATAATGTCATAATATTGTATGCTTAGTGTAGATAAAATTATATTGGTTCTTATGTCTGCATAATACGAAAGAATGTGAGATAATTAGGTGAGTGCTTCCAATATGTTAATTCTCAATTTGTGAACGAATGGGAATTCTGTAAAGGCTATCAATTGTTTAGTATGTACATATACTGCCCCCAAATGCCCTGGTACGGACGAGAGTGGGGAGAGTCCGCTCTCCCTCTCAAAATGCTCTCACACGGCCACGCGTATATAGCCTCTGCCAGGGAATTCCTACTCACTGCCTTCTCGTGGCGGGAGTGTTACTTACGAAAATGAGAGGACGAAAAGCAAATGTCTGGTGCTTTAACCGGATCCCAAACCAAATCAATGTTGCGCATGGGCTCCAGTATTCTGTGGGAACAAATGGCGTACGAACCAGTTGTTGGTCACCGGCTTCCATGGGACTGCATCTCCTTACGATGCTCCACTGCCTTGTGGATCAGACCTTCAGGTCGAAGGCTCGGGGTGTGGCCCCCTAAGAAAACCACCTGGTTCGGTTTGGGCACCCGGTCAGTATCACAGCCCTCACATATATCGAATGAGATTTGTGTGGCGCATATGTATTTGGTGCCTCTTTGTACCATTATCTATGTGTTGAAATAAATAAATAAAATAAATACTGTGCTATCAAATTCTTTATTAATAGACACAATGAAAAAGTTCACAAAAAAATCAAATTGACGTCAGTGAGGAGAGATTCTGGTTAGTGTTCGAGGTAAAGACCGGTGTCAGGCAAAGTTGCTTACTGTCACCCTTTCTCTTTCTCCTGGTGATCGACTGGATCATGAAGACGTCAACGTCTGAAGGAAAACGCGGGATACAGTGGACAGATAGGATGCAACTGGACGATCTAGACATCGTAGATGATCTGGCCCTCCTATCGCAATCGCAACAACAGATGCAGGAGAAAACTACCAGTATAGCAGCAGCCTCAGCAGCAGTACGTCTCAACATACACAAAAGGAAAATCAAGATTCTCCGACACAATACAGCATGCACCAATCCAATCAAAATTGACGGAGAAGATTTGGAAAATGTAAAAACCTTTACATATTTGGGCAGCATCATTGATGAACATGGTGGGTCTGATGCAGATGTGAAAGCCCGGATCGGTAAAGCAAGAGCAGCATATTTACAACTGAGGAACATCTGGAACTCAAAGCAACTGTCAACCAACACCAAGGTCAGGATTTTCAATACAAATGTCAAGACAGTTCTACTGTATGGGGCGGAAACCCGGAGAACTACGAAAGCCATCATCCAGAAAATACAGGTGTTTATTAACAGTTGTCTATGCAAAATACTTCGGATCTGTTGGCCAGACACTATTAGCAACAACCAACTGTGGGAAAGGACAAACCAGATCCAAGCGGAGGAAGAAATTAGGAAGAAGCGTTGGAAGTGGATAGGACACACATTGAGGAAAGCACCCAACTGCGCCACAAGACAAGCCCTCACATGGAGTCCCCAAGACCAAAGAACACATTACGCCGGGAAATGGAGATAGACATGAGAAAAATGAATAAGAATTGGATGGAATTAGAAAGGAAGGCCTAGGACAGAGTGGGTTGGAGAATGCTGGTCAGCGGCCTATGCTCCATTAGGAGTAACAGGCGTAAGTAAGTAAAGGGAGAGATTCGAACTTGAGACCGATTAGTTGAAAGACAAGTACATTTTATTTATCATTAAACCTAAGTTGCCAAAATAGCACTATAATTTATGGTAGAAAGCTAACACTGGTAGATTTAAACTCAATAAATCAAACATTAACTGTCAAACTTGAATATTTCCAATTATTCAGAGTAAATATTAGTCGACTAGAACTAATTACTAGAACGTGATTTTTTTTTAAAAAAAATAATCTAATCCATGATCTCTGATCTATGAACCTTGGTGATTAAATCAATCGAAAAACTCACAACAATTAATAAAATCAATGATGTTTTACTCATCACAAGAATGTAATTTGGAGAGAGAGAGAGAGAGAGAGAGAGAGAAAGAGAAAGAAAAAGAGAAACAGAGAAAGAAAGAAAAAACAATATTTAGTTTTATACATTCAATCAAGTTGATTTTTTGGTGAAAATATATGTATACGAACCAAGTACTTTACTTCTTGTAAAATTGTATCTATGTAAGTAGTTAATCATTTCAATACATAAAAATGTATATATCAGTATAATGTGTGCTTGTGTATAAAACATTCTTTAATTGAATAACAAATATGTATTCATGATCAAAATGATTGAAAATCATATTGTTGCTAGTCTATTTATAGAGTTATTTTATATATTTTTAGCCATAATATTTGAGCATACATGCATATATGTGTGATTTTGTTAATTCGTTGTAATACTTACTTTTTTTATTTTTTATTTCAACACATACATAATGGTATAAAGAGGCACCAAATACATATGCGCCACACAAATCTCATTCGATATGTGTGAGGGCTGTGATACTGCCCGGGTGCCCAAACTGAAGCAGGTGGTTTTCTTAGGGGGCTTACTTAGTACTATTCTAGTCATATATATATGTGTATATATATATACCAGTAAAAGTCGTAGAGGAGGGTATCAAATATAGAGATGTATCAAGAAAAAAGAACCAATACACAGGATAAAAAGTATTGTTTTGAACTAAATTGCATCAAGACTGATAAATTTAAAAGGAATTAAACATCATTATTTTAGCCTAGTTTGGTACTGTGTAATTAACGAGTAACCATGAAGATGATGGTGCCATATTACATTTTGAATGAGCTTGAAAATGTGGATCGCTGGATTGTGATTTTTGTAGTTTATATCATTGACTGACCTAACGTATGGTGCAACTGAAAAACATCAGAAAGCACAGGGAAGATGTTTCGTCCTAGTACAGGACCCCTGGTATAGTAGTGGCTTAATGATTAAAGTATTCGATTTTTGATCACTATGCCCCGGGTTCTAAATCCGCTCCATTTATTCCAACTAGGGTAACCGGATAGCATTATTATTGCCCACATTTATAGTATGGCTTATACACAGGTACTAGTGGAGTTAGTTAATTTAAATTTAGAAAATCTGATGGGACTTCTTAACAGTACGCACCAGCAACTGAACCGTAAATCGAACTCAGGACAGTGAGCGCCTGACCTTTAATCACTGAAGTGTCATACAACAACTTTGATTTTCTGACCCAATAGCATCATCCTTACTGCAGTTAGATCATGGCAATATCGTCCATGTACATTACTGAGTTATTCAAAACTAAGACAAAACAGCTATTCAGCACTCCTCTGATTCTTAATAATTTACCAGTTGGTATATGTGTGCAATAAAAATTAACATCAAATTGAAATAAGCGCCATAAATTTCTTAACTTTGAATTAATATCATTAAATCAAGGTTAACTAAAGCCGATCTGTGTACAGTCAACTACTAGCCAACAAAATTGGCATCAAATATGTCTATTCAGAATACAAACTATGTGAATGAAAAAAGTATGCAATGGTCAATAAAAAAAGCTCAGTGTACAAGTCTATCTAATAAATGTAAGGAGTACAAACCACACATACAAACATAGGAAGTGAGATATGTGTACAAGCTGAATTATAGGTCACATACCCTAATTGGGGATAAATAATTATATCTTAATTAAATAGTAATAATAATAATAATAATGGTAATAGTAATAAATTTACTGTAATTAATCCTAATAACATGAATGTAGGTGAATCAAGTAACAGCTATTATGTATCTATCTGTTAACTGAACATCGGATAAGCGGAACAAAGCTTATCCATCTATATTGACCATAAAGTACTTTTAAACGAGAATAACGTTGTATATTTCACTTATGACTCCTCACAGAACTCAACATTATGCCTTTTGTCCTGTTTGAGACTGGTCAGTTAAGTGTATCTATTCATATCTGTGATGTTGACATTAAAACTCAAGCCCAGTGAGTAGGACTTCCCTAGCAGTGGCTGTATACGTCAGCTTTTCACATGTGAAACTTAATTGATACAGTTTTAAAAAGAAACGGGGTTCGAATTCACCAACACACTAATTGCAATCCAAACTACACTAAGCCATTACATCTGAGTTAGTTTCCACAAGACTAGAATAAAACAGATCAAACTAAAATAAACTAATTATTACTTTATTGTATTCTATGTATTTAGAAGGACAGACAGATAGTCACGTACAAAAATGTATTCTCTGAAAATTTACCGATTATTTATAAAAATCTAAAACAATCTGTCTGATGTTGTGTCCATTCCAATAATTTGATACGGATTAAATATGGCGGGCGCCTATAGATGATGTATACTCATAGTGTCACTACTAATAATATTACTACTGATTGTGTAAACAACTCGGAAAATACAATAATTTCTACAACCTATCACGGAGAAATTTTTATTCTTTAGTTTATTTTAAAATATACGATCTCAACAGAGGGACAAAATAAAGAACTAGTGTTAACGCAGACATATACAAAGAAAGAGCATAGATATGTATGTCGTGTTATTAATTATATAATCACTAGTGGCAGTATTAATGGAAAATTAGTGTTTTGAAATAAACCCGATATAAGTTAATGATTTTTGTTAAGTATATCTATATTATGTGGTGTGTATTTGTGTGTTATAAAATATTACTAGTCTTAAACTGGCAATAAATATAGTTTAAAGAACAATCATATCCTAATAAGTTGGTCAAATAAGGTACCTGATAACTTATTTACCAAACACATACAGGTTTATGTAATCGGGTTTAAGTTACAATTCTTTGTATGTAGACTAATGATATTACTTAGGACTTCCAAAGCGAGTCAAATATAGAATGATTTGAACCTGAGACTTATTGATTGTAATTCGAGGTTTAAAAATTTCCCAACGACTGATAGAACTAGAATAATGATTGGGATAGAGGGCACAACAGTCCGCAGTGCAAACTGATGAATAAATGTAACCAGTGTCTCAAGAACCATATTCAGTAGGTAGCATACAACCTCGCAAACGACTAGGACTATCAGTCAACAATCTCACAGAATTTTCATTATGATATAATACATTCATCAATGACATGGTTCTGTCGTCTATGTCAGATCATGCTTTTGTTAGTGAGGGGAATTCATACTATCAGGGCTGCTCAGACTGTGGTAGGTGGAGCAAGCATCGAATTCGTAACCAGGTAGTTCAAAGATGAGTGGCTTGCTTATTAGGTTACCACCTTGTAAAACTCAAAGGACTTTAAACTGGATACTATGTCTAGTAATATGTCACAGTTTAAAGTATCCATCAGTATAAACAATTTTTTACACATTGAAGGCTACGACTACTGAAAGAAACTTTCAATGGTTGTAAAAAAGTAAGAAGTATACCGTGAAAATTCCATATAAATGTCTTATCAATATGTCAGTAAATTTTTGTTGCCTGAATATTAACTATGATGTCATTTATAGTAAATATTTTTAAAAATCAATTTATTGCCTAACATAGGCGGTTAAAGTAGCCATCAAGAAGCACGTTAAACTTAATAAATTGTTTACCTTTCCTAAGAAAACTCGGGCTTCAGTGCTAATAAAGAGATCTCATCCACATTTTATCAATAAAATTAAAGAAATCCACCTTGGTTTTAGTTGGATATTCGGTGGAAGTTTTGTTGTGCTGATTAAAGCTGACAAATCGACCTTAGGATTTAAGTTGTTTTTCCTAGTTTTTCGACCTGCTATGAATTCTGTTTGAAGACGTTGCAGCTTACAATCAATCACAGTGATACAGATATATCAACTTTATATCTTTCCACCTAAATTCTGAGTTTTAATATTATTTCTGACGTTCTACTCCTCGACTCCCTCGTTTCTTTTGAAAAAGCATTCCCCAAGGAAGTGTTGAGTTAAGGTTTCACTAAAAAAATGAACACTCAAACCTATATACATCCAATTTCTGAGTAACGAGTATGGTTGGGAACAAATATGGATTTTACTCCTAGCATTTACAGAACGCTACAAGCCTTAATTTCGACTGATATGACTTGTGTACGTTCAAATCATGAAAAATAACCCTTTTCAGAGTTAAAACTAACAATGAAAGAGTTATTAATGGTGATACGAAATGTTTGGTTTCCGGAAAAAAATGTAAGAATTAACAAAATTATTCTTTGAAGAGAAACTCAAATGGCATGAATAAAAACTAGCTGATGAACGTAATTTAACAGCAAGCCATAAAATTGTGTATAGAAGTTTTGTTAAAAGTCGAGATGCGACTTGGTGCTCCAGACATTCGACTCTCAAACGGCAGATGGAAGACTGAAGTCAGTCAATCATAATGTTCAACATGTCACATAAGTGCAGTGGTTCCCACACAGCACAGCAAGATGGCATTATTGAGGCATTTCTCAGAGTAGCAGAACAAATGTCAATAGTAGAAGAAAAGACCAGGTATAAATGATATGAAAGATAGAATAAACTCGCAGAATAAGAAGAATCAGTATTTTGAGACAACCAGTGAATCCATCTCTGTGACTGTAGAAGATTCTGAGCCACATCATACTATTGGCAGATCTAAGCGTAACTTCAATTATTTCAGTTAAGACAATCACATATGGCTGCACATGACTAGACTTGATCACTGAGTGGCGAAACTACTTTAAATAATAATACTGTTTAATATAGATAAGTACCTCTCCAAATTTTGGACAAAGATATTCTAGTTATAATTTAAAATCCAAGCAAAAATGTAACTCACCATCTTGTGGAGATGTTTTAAGTAATCGACATAATCCTACAACTCCACCGTATTTTTCATTAAGATATTTAACAGCCTCCAATTTACGACAGTCCATTAATTTCTGTAGATCTTTAGGGGAAATTTCGAATGAATCTGCACCACCAGTACCAGTGGTGAGTGCAGTTCGTTCGTTTGCATTTGCGTCGCGCATAGTATTTGTTTAGTTTAAAATGTCTCTGATAATGAATTACTTCAGTGTTTTAGAAATATGACAAGAATGAAATATTCAGAAATCCGAACGTCTGTTATCCTGTTAAATAAAAATAAAACAAAGGTAAAGAAACCAATTCATTCTGGAAATAAAAAAGAAAAAATTATTATCTAACTGACTTATAGTACTTAATTAACTTGGAGTTCGTATTACATAATTTGTGACCGTTTTAAGAATGACACTTATGATCTACTAAGATGTAGAAGCTTTAAGAAAAATCAACAGCATAGTGGTAGCGAAAATACGCATTGTGTAGGAAGATAAGTTCTGTTAGTTTAAGAAATAATCGGAGTGAAATTTCTCCAGCAATTTAAGCTGAATTCAATAGACCAGACATGAGTATGCTTAATATCAACTAATAACCCTTATTCCGATTTTGTAAATAGTTAGTAATGATTTCAAGGATTCTCAGAAATAAACGATCAATAAAGAAGATACAGTTAAATAACCAGTCATTTCTGAGTGAACGACTCCACTTAGTGTTTGATTTTTACTTTATTTATGTTGCAGATTTAAAACAGAAACATAAAAACGACAGCTTAATGTTCACTAATCACTAGTTATTATTGTGTTAACCAAAACATAACATGCAATATGACATATATTCAATAAATTTTGAACATAGAAACATTTGCACTTGTTCATAAATACGAAGCGTCAGTTCCGTTACGTTTTATACCATACATATATCACATGCGAGAAATACAAAGAGACGTTCTTTAAAACAACTGCTAAATTACTGCATGAAACAATCAGGCAAACGATGAAGAATCTGGAACAAAACTGTCAGTTAGGAGTACAATAACCCGAGTTTGTTTCCAAACGGTTGGCATGAAGAATGAAATATTAGTATAAGCTTACTAAAAATTAATTCCAAGTAAACCTTGTCTAAATGTTTGGTCAGACAGTACATTTTACCTCGTCACCACACTAGTTGCCTCAATAGCTTATGACGAGTGTTTCGCCCAGTTTAACAAAAGATGAGTTCCAAAGGAACTGTTATAGAGTAACATTGAATAGAATAAGACTTTTAAAAAAGCACTATTTAACATCAATGTAACCAGTGTACAACTATTTTGGAATCAAGAATTAGGTTATTTGCATTACGAACATAACACATTTTTTTCAACCGAGAAATAAGCTTAAAACTTAATATCAAGTTTTGTCTAGGATAGCAAATAATAATTTAGCATAAGTTATCACTATCATCTAACCATAAGTCAGACTATATTGTCAGTGGTAGAACTTAGAAAAATATGATTCTAAACGAAATAATCAACCTTAACAGATTTATTACAAATCAATAAATCGAACACCGTCCGAGTTACGGTTCATTTAAATCGAGGATATTCAAAATACAAGTAGTTTTCTCGAATATACGTGAACCGATAAGTAGGTGGTAAAAAACCACATGTAAGACAGGCGATTTGAGGGGCAACCGAAATATATAGGATACTTTTCAAGATATGTGGCAAAATTTCATCTACTACACACACAGAAAATATTAATTTGGCCGTTACTAAAAGAGCCTTTTAGAATAAATCCGAGCGGCAAATTTAAAAGCACACTTGCCATCTATATGAAATACAAAAATAGTCCTGAAATAGTTTAAAAAACGCACAACCACGGAAACGACACACTACCCACATACATTGAACGGAAAACCGACTTGTTTTGAGCGCAAAGTCAACAACGAGTATTCTTGAAACATAGAAACAAATGAGACAGTGTCCAACCTGAAGCTAATAACAGAATAGAATATCGGAGTGAAAGATATGGGTAATATGATTGCAATTGAAGACTGCTTTTTCTTTATCCTAATTGCTCCATAAGTCAACCCAATTTTTTGTTTCATGAGCATTAGTCATCAATAGTACGGATGAGAGGTCAGACGACCTATATTATTACTTTGAATTTACAGGACTGTAAAGATTCAATCTGTATTTAATTGTGTTTCACAGATATTCGCGTATTACATGTTACAGTAGAGAATTCCACCGATACTACTCGGAATTACAGACGTAAGCGATTTGATCTCAGTTTTTGAAATTTCGCAGAATGTCCTCTTAGATGGACAGTCCTGCATAAAAGAGAGAAATAAGACAAATCGATAACCAACTGACGCTCAGAATACGGTGAGCCAATACTAGACCACCTCGTACCCTGCGGAAAAATAGTGGAAATATGTTGAGACTTCTCACTCTATCTTCATAAGATAGACCACACAGAACTTTTACCATTTTGGTTCCTCGCCATTGAAACCATCCTATAGTATAGTAAGGTACCATAAATGTTTCTTCGTCCAAATTGTGAAAAGACTTACTAATGACCCGAAACGCCTTGAAGTTCTTGGCAGCGACAGCCTGACAGTTACACTTAGTTATGACGTTGGTTATGACTCATTGATCTTTATAGTCCACTACTTTAGGTAACATGACCACACTTTTTGTGTATAATATGAATCATCGCAGTTATTTATTCGCATCGCAACTCTCTTGTTGGAGTTAACTTTTATTGACTAACCACAGTTCTGTTCAGCTAGTGATTTTAGGTCATCCTGTAATATTATTCTACCTGAACTACTGTGTATGGGTTTTCAAATGTTTTTTCATTTGCAAAAAGTAGAACAGATGACACGGCTACATTTTTTAAATCATAGATAAAAAATCAAAAAGACGGCCGTGGATTGTACTCTGAGGAACTTTATACAGATTTCTAGATTGATGGAACCCCATTTATGAAAATCATGAAACACGGAATATCCATACCTTTCGCTGCAACCTAATGTTCTCGTGTAATGAGCAGATTTGCCAATCATGTTAGACTTTTCCTAAAATCGTGTTGTTCCCTGGACAAAATGTTATATACTGCCGTATAGTTTAGAATAGCCATGTGAATAATCTTTTCCATAGGTTGACAATTATACTGATCAGACTATCACGTCGATGGTTATTAGGTCTCCTTAGCCTGCTTTATAGTTGACTGAATATCGCGTCATTTCAGACTCTTAGCAGTCTTAACCGCTACGAAGACATACCAGATAGTATCGACAGGGGTTCATCGGTTACATCCAGCACGGATTTCATAGTGGATGTAGTCAGGACCGCAAGACATATCTGGTTTCATTTGCTGAAGTAATTGTAATGTAGTCTTTTTACTGGTAACCTCAGAATCGGTTGACAAGCCGCCATTACCACAACTAATCGATAATCTTTCATTGTTGTCAATAAGAAACACTTTATTAAAATGTTCTGATAATACTTTGGCTTTAACAACATCATTTCTTGCCAGTATGAACGAGTTTACTCGAAGTCAAAGTGGTGGGATTCCATCACCTTGATTGAGCCTCTTTATTTATTATTGACTAAATTCAGAATCCCTTCGTATGATTCTAGCCTTGCATATTAATGCCATGAAAACATTCTAGACCTTGAAGCAAGTAAATATGTTCAGAGCATGTGGGGACAAACATGCTTTAACGCATTTTCTCACATCTGAGAAATTTTACAAACTCTTTAGGTATCCATGTTCGTTAGTTAATTGGTCTACAGAAGAACAAGCACGACTTAAGTGTTGATGTAACCAAGTGTACCTTTAAATATGAACTGTACTACTTCAAATGATGGGCTGGTATTTGCTGACCACTCCGTTGTCGCAGTATATTCCTCTATGGCTACCATGTTTGCCCTTCACACATTTAACCTAGGCCTAATGTGAACGTCTCTCATGTCACAGGCTCTAAACGTGAACGAATAAAGCATGATCGTTATTTAACAACAATGGGAGAACAGATAGACAGGCAATATCTTATGCTTAGATGAGTGGTTTTGATCTGTCCACTAACAATCCTATTTCATGGAATTTACCTCCTAGTCTACGACCATAAACTCCATAAATTGAACAACATATGCACCCAACTACTCGAAAACCTACTTAGCGGAGAATTTCTTCACCATTTTGGAGGTGTGTTTTAGTTCAGCTTGTGACACCTTGCTTTCCATTATATCTTCTAGAGACATATTATGCTTCACCCTTACTTCGGTGTTACTTTCACCTAGAACAGCAATAAACAAAAGATTTTGTTATTCAATTGAAGGTAGAATTCGTCGTTCTATCACCTGTTATTGCCGATATTTTTATCCCAACTTCAGTAAAGTTATTTGGGGAAATGTAACAAATGAATGATCTGAACTCTTCCAAATAGCGATTATGTCTTACATCTGGGTCAGGGTCGTTTGTCTCTAGCAATTTATCTACAATAATTTTGGAACTTTAACGGGGTATTCTGTGACAGAATGAGAGTCTGCGAAAGGCCTATAAACAAACCAAATATTATTTGTGGCTATTTCCTTCTCTCCGTTGTGTCCTAATTTTCATTTATTTCGCATCACCTGATACAGTCACGACGAGACTACTTTGAACGAAACCGTTGTTTCCGGATTTTCGCTTTGCACGCAAAATCCATGACCATCAACATCTACTGGAATTTCGCTCATCATTTGCCTCAAAGAAGATTTAACTTTCCCATTGTAATGTCTGATTTGAATGTTTTGTGTGTGAGTAAAAATCCCTCCATGTAAACACTTGCACTTGTTCCTATTAATCCTCTTAGTTGTACATTGTTAGTTTTTTGATTACATTCGAACTGTTAATGTTTGTATTTTTTATTATAGTTTTTATTTTTCTTACGTCTTCACTAAGTTCTTGTGTTTCTTCCCGAACTACATCTATGTTGTTTTACTTGATACTTGTTCTTGGCGGCAGCCATATTGATTTGCTCCTCCTTTTGCGTGTGTTCTATCCAGTCAGGATAGAATAGCGTTCATTTGTTGTGACTGGTAATTTTTCACGCATCTTTTATCAACTTCTTTATTTATTGTAATTTATATTTGAGTGATTGAAAAATTATTGGTTGAATAGCCGGGTGGTAATATTTGTTTTAGGTAACGATTACATTTAAATTTATGATGAATTATAGAACCGTCGTTTACCCGATTACTTGTTTTGATTTTGACGGGCAAGGGCGCGTGCCTAACCTACCTGAACGGTTATTCATCAGTCCCAACCGTAGTTTGGATTCTATAAATCCTTCACTGAATTTCGTTCGTGTAGGTTTATAATGATTATTTTATCCGCTGGATTTAGGATTGAGCAAGCTGTAATAACATGATAAAAACACCGCAGATACACCACAAATTTCGTTATTGGATATATGTTAAGCTTTGTTTTCAATTGATGTTAGCGACAACACTGAGTGCTCTGTCTTATTCAACCAGGCTCATTCAGCAGCCATTATTTACTCATAGAATACCCTATTACTTCCCAGTGGTAGTCACGGTTTATTGCTTGTTGTTCTAATTCTACTCCTTATTGTTGACCATAATAATCCTGTGTGCTCCACAGTTAGCAGTGTAAAGGCTGACGTCAATGCATTTGAGGTATATCAACCAACGATTTAATTTGTTTGAAGTGGAGTTCAGCGCACAGGTGCTTATATACCTGTTTTGGTTAAGTTTGATGATGTTCTTTTTCGTTGATTATTGTTTACGTGTCACATTTTTTAGGTCAGGGATAGTAAGTTAGCGAGAAGTATTACCGCTGTCCAGGTATACTTATATAATCTTTAACAAACGGAAACAGCTGCTATGCTCGAGCGGTCAAGACATGTGAATGTTGTAAACAAAATCGAATCTTGCCTGACCGTTTGTTCGATTTTGGTCTTTACAGCTGTTAAGTTATCTGGACAAAATCTACACTTGGCATCAGTGAAATTATCGACACAACCGTCGTATAAGAAATAACAACAATTTTCGGCCAAATTGACGTTTGTTTAAGTTCAAGGAATTTACATGAGGTAAGGCATCTAATCCGAGAGTGTTAGTTTTTAGACAACTTGATAAATCATATTCAGCAAAGCGGCAGACGTAAGTTGGTGCATCAAGTAGAATAAACGGGCAAGTTCGTATGACCTATGAACCTTGCCAGCTATCGATAATACCCTCGACGATCATATACTTCTTTTACTCCTCGTAATAGAGAAGAACAATCATTATGACACACACAAGCTTGCTTAAGTTCATTTCCTCATATTCAGGACCTATGAAAATCTACAGCGAACTAAGTATTATTCTACATGATTTCAGTCAGTTTTCCAATTTTGTTTATTGCTGGTGCTGATCGAAATCGGAACCATTTTAAATGCACTTATCAAGCATCTTGGTAATCCATTTTCTATGGTCGCGTGGTTATCAACCCAGCTACTTTATTTGGTTACATCGTTTGGTGTTTCATTGTGCAGAACTCTTACTAGTCACACAAAATTCGAAATATTAGTATGTAATTATTGTCGGTTCAACAACTGTTTTCAGAATTTTCATTTTAAAGTAGGTTTCTTACGTTTTTAAAGAATTAAGTTAACCCCATTCTTACAAGTCACTTATTACATTGGTGTAAAACGTTTTCAGTGCCAATCATAGTTTGTTTCCTCAACCCTTACTGCTACGTTTAAATTTTGAATCACGGTCACTCGATACGCTATTGACTTACGACACAAATAGCAAGAGAACCTATTGCCACTTTAGGTTGCAAAATTTTATTCTCAAATTACTAGAAACAATAATAAAAATAATTTTAAGGTAAAGTTCGGTATTTAGTTTTGTCGGACAAATTTTACGAAACGCCGATTCAAAACATGGTAGTGGAAAGATAACTTAAATCCATCAATATCTGTAGGGCAGAACATTCTTTTTAATTACGGTTCTTTATGGTCTGGTAGAATGTAACGAGCAAAGGGTACTGATGCCAAATTATTATGCAGAATACCTCTTTGAGTCGTGTTTATATCGCTCGGTTACTTTCACTTTCTAAAGAGTAATCTTGTTACAAGCAAAACGAGGCAATTAGCTAAAAACGAAGCCTGCCCATGACCCTGTAAAATTTCTAGAAATAATAAATGAGCTGCAGTAGCTTCGGCAAAAAAGAGCGACAGCTGTTTGTGTATCAGAATACTGTTTTCAGCACTATATTTATAAACTACACATAATCTTATACTTTCACCTTATTTTCGAATCTCTTACACTTACAAAGTTTTATCCATTCATACCCTATTTACGCTTGATTCCTTTAATCTGTAGTGACATTGGATCCCAACCACACGACCTAAAAACACGAGCATATTGTAGCGACCGAACGACCAATATTCGGTTGGATCAACGGACTGACGAATCCAAAATTTATTTAATTAGTCCAGATCACGTTCCTCTGTGTAGCTCACAACGCGTTTTCGACATACTCGTATTATATTATATCAAAACACAAACTATGTGCTCAATATAGACGGTTCTAATTTAGAAAACAGAACAAATTACATCGAAAATAGAAAATATCTCAAACGGTACAGCCTGTGCTATACAGACAGAAGTTTCTCTAACGCAAAGTAGCGCGCTAAACAATGAAAGAGACAGTTAATACTAAAGAGTTTGATACCTGAGAATCAATACAAATATTCCCAACAAGATGGGATCAAATATTTATCTACAGGAATTCCAGCAATCCTCGCAAGCAGACAGTCCGAAGGTTAATGGTCACACACTGAGCCACGCCGCGACGTTGAGCTTAGTCAAACACGACCTTGCTGTCAGTGGTCCGGCAACATACAGAAGAAAATTAGGTGACAAAAGTTAGTACTGAGAAAAATAAAACTTCTGTGTCTAGAAAGCTCACCTGGATACGACAGCAAGTGATCTTTAATCCTGAAAACGTGAGCGGAAGTCATCAATACACTGCTACCCGACTTAGTTAAGAACTCTCTAGAGTCTCACAAACTTCAAACAGAATGAAAACAGACTTCTCACATCACTCTTCAAAGGCGAAGACAGAAAACACAAAGGCTGTTACAGACCATTAGCGTTACTCCCAATAACATCAAATACAATGGAAGGACTGATCAGCGAACAAATTCAGGAATACATAGGTAAAAATCAGATCCCACAAGAAGCACAACATGGGTTTATATAAGGGAGTTCCTGTGTGCCTTATCTTCCTATAGTATATAACAGCTGGACGATCTAGAGTGACCATAAGATACTGCCCCATATAATGTTCCTCGATTTTGCAAAGGCCTTTCACATAGTACCGCATATAAATCCCAAGGCGAAGGTTACAAAGACGGGTTTCACTGACCCACCTATATTCTGGCTCCAATACTGCCTAGAAAACAGGTTATCTCGTACCAAGGTAAAGAGAACGCACACCAGTTGAAAGGTCTAAAAGTCAGGAGTTTCACAAGAAACGGTCTCTGGTCCAGTCTGATCGGCTGTACTGATCTATATAGACAACATAAAGATCCGTAGGGCTATAAAAACCAAAATGGTTTCACTGGAGCTTCGAAAAGACCGTACAACAATACGTGAGTAGAGTGTAGACAATCGGTTAAAATGTAACTCCTCACAATGTCGTTTCATGAACATTCTGACTCATTCGACAAAAAGCACTTACACCAAGTTTAGAAATGGGTGACTAAGTGGATGTTAGGTCTAAAAAATTAATCTTACGAGGAGAGACTGCAACACTTGGTATTGTCCCCACTAATCTGCAGGAGAATAGAAGGTACGCTCTCACTTTTCTCACTAAGAGTTATCATCAATAAACCTCCTGTCTGGTAAGGTGATAATCGCTGGTATACAGGAACCGTACTTTCCTGACACAAACATACCTGTCGTCCAGACATATGATGACTTAGGAGTCATCGTTAGCCAAGACCTAAAGACTACTGCACACTGCCGTGCAATAGCCGCCAAAGGTTTTAGAACCTTATGGTCAATACGTAGGGCTTTTAGTCATGTCGATGCTAAGACATTATTGACTTTATATACAGTGTACGTACGTCCTAAACTTGAGTACTGCATACAAGCGGCTAGCCCCGGCTTAAAAAAAGACAATGAGCTTCTGGAAAAGGTTCAGAGAACGACAACTAAGCTTATTCCCGAAATAGCGAAGCTTCCGTATGAAGCTCGACTGGCCAAACTGAACCTTTTCCCGTTGTCATATC
Organism: Schistosoma bovis; assembly: GCA_944470425.2. Lineage (NCBI taxonomy): Eukaryota > Metazoa > Platyhelminthes > Trematoda > Strigeidida > Schistosomatidae > Schistosoma > Schistosoma bovis. The sequence goes on from OX103956.1 coordinate 1,725,400, forward strand.
GCAGAACTAGAGGCGACTTGATTACAGTTTTCAAATTGCTTAGTGCCGAATTCGCACCTGATATGCCCTCATATTTCTTGTCTTCCAAATAAGAGAATTTACGAAGACACTCCAAAGAAGTTCACAAGCCCAGAACAAATAACTTGTCAGCTGACTATCGAGTTTCCCATCGAATCATCAACGAGTGGAATTCATTACCTCAGCACTAGGTTAAGGCTCCATCCATCGGCTCTTCCAAAAGAAAGTTAGATCAACTGAGAGACAACCATTGCCAGGACTAACACAAGCCATCAAGCCTCCTGTCCTTTACAAACCGAAACTGAAACACCACATCACATACGAATCCACAAACAGCTACATAAATGACTAGATTTAGTGTGATCAAGTGGTTAGTCTAAGACGCATTGGACATTACCAAATACATGGAACCATACTGAAAAACAAGAAGCATGAGCAGAGAAATCAATTGATTGATACAAGCTCGTGTAGCATAGCGTCGAAGTGAGATTAACTATGAACACCGCTACCAAGAAACACGTGCCAAGTAAATCAGAAGGCGAAGGTTGGACGTAACCAAATAGATCCATAAAATCCCCGAGAAGCCAAATATCAGAAGGCAATTAATGGACCAAGTCGAGATATATTTGCTGGCGATCTCGTGGTATCGAAAGGATACCGAGATCGTGCCAGGATACAAGCTTGGTTACAGGACGTAACCGAATTCGCGCGAAGTCACAATCAAAGTGTAAGTATAAGAATGGAAGCACAAAATAGCTGTCATTAGCACAGTCAAACAAAAGCACATTAAAACAAACACTGGTACAGTTGGTTATAATAATAATTGCCTATATTAAACCAGTCGTGTTCTCGTGACAAATGTGAGTCACTACACTCGTAACAAAATATTGGATGTCGGGGATGTCAACCTTGGAATACGCGGATTTATGAAAACTATGGGTTATAATATCGCTACTATTTTCGATGCAAAATTCCCAGGAAAGCTTGATGACACTCTAATAAATAGGCTGTGCTTGTCAGTAGTATGTCAGCATGAATTTCACACTGAGTTTTGGTCTACATTGCCGATCAGTGAATGGCATCTTATATCGAAACACGCTTCTCGATGGGACATTGATTGTGATTACACTACTGAATTGCATATCATTCTGAAAGCTGCCGTATCTCTTTCTTTTCGCTATGGTTTTATTTTCGGAAATGAGGATTTTGGCCCCCATCAGATCGTATTGTATGCTCTCAATGTATCCAACAAAAATGTTGATATTACACTCACTGAAGCCTTGGCTAATTGTTTAAAAAGTCTTCGTTCTCTCACAGACATTAGTTCTGTGTCTTGGATAAAGTCACCAAGGGTCTTAACACTTCTTCAAGGTCTCTCTAGGGAAACAAATGTTCATGTTTTCAAAAATACCGTTATCATATGTGCATTTATTTTTCTTCATCTTCTTGTAGATGGCAAGCTTGATGCTAGCCAAGAGCCTTTCAATGAATGTTTTCAGCTGTCAGCTTTTGGTACTGAAGTATTGTTCCTAATTGCAGAATTGATTAAGAAGTTTAATGTAGGATTTGATACTTTGCAAATACCGGATACATTTCAATTTAGCGTGACTACTTTTGATTCATTTCCCTCAGAACTACAAGCTAAGTTGCTCTTTTTGGTTTTCACTCGTATTGTGAGCTCACCATCAACCAACAGTGATTGGGTTTCATATTTGAAGTCTTTACGTAACTTCCCTGAGCTATGTGCCTCGATAATCAGCTTTTGTTTAAAATCCAATAAGGAACTGTGTAATGAGATGTGGAAATTTGTCATAGATGAATGGTCTATTTCTTTGCATACGTGTTTGGAAAACAATGAAGTTGATAATCTACTTCGTATTGTAAACCCAGTTTGTCTGTATACAAATGCTTCGCTCCATATAGAATCTGGGAATGACTTATTAAAGAAAATTCTGTCTGTCGTTATGAAAAACTCAAATTCTGTTAAGGGAAATAAAGTAGACAAGTACTATGCAAGGTTGTGGGTCTTGTCAAGAATTCTAGTCCATTGTTCACCATCTTCAATAGTTTCATTGTCGGATGTAACTGATGTCGCGGACTACTTAGTATCTTGTTGTAGCAATTCTTTTTCCGATCCCATGACTTCTAGTATAGATGCCGCGTTTAACTTTTTTGAAGAAGTTTGTCTTCTCTACTGGAGCTCAAAACAGTCAGTAATTGATAAACTGATTTTTAAACTCTTTGGTTCACTTTTGACCACAGATAATCCAAGGATTTTTTCTACCTTCTCATTTCATTTTATTCACCTTATCGAAGAATTATCTTATAAATACAACTGTCTAGAGGTATATAGTACATTTTGGATTTGCCTTTTCAAACTACTGAACAAAGTAAATGATCAGATACTAAACCAATCTCCCATGTTTGATGTGTTTAATAATGAAGGATTACTGGATGTAGCTGTTGCAATTTTAAAAATTCTTAGTCGCGAAACATATATATTATTGTGGACAAGTGAATGTAAACTGTTATTTTCTGTGTTTGTTGATAGTCTCATGTCGAGACTTGGTGTCGGTAATTTTATAAACGATGCTTCCTTTCGTGGGCTTTCCCTTTCAACCTTCATTATCTTCATCGTCTGTGAGTATCATAATAATCACACAAGTCCCCATTCAAAGGATCACAATCGTTCACTTGAATGGGCTTATAGATCATATGATTATCTTGTAAATTTTGACCTAATGGAATTGACAGAATCAAAGTGTGTTTCCAGAACACTGTGGAATACCGTCAAATATCTTGAGAAAGTAAGTTTATTGACATCTTTTACTCTGCTTGCTTGTTGATACAGCACAATATTAAGTTATCCTCAGTTGGGTAGGGAGTTGATCAAGGGATTTTATTTAAAATACCAAAGCTTCAGTCCACATGACACTTCTGTTACGTCCTGTTTTTTTGGCGTTTTGTACATGTAACCACAGCGCAAATCCATAGGGTTAGTTGAAAAAGTTGCTATGGATGCACAGTAAGCTTGTACAATTAATTTGGCATGTTTTTCTGCAACGCCCAAGTAATAATATTATATCTAATTCAGAATCTTGTAAACAGTATCACAGATTTGTAAAACGGTGGTCCATCATTTTGGTCGTCCGACTTTCAAATAACCGTTAACAGACGGAAAATTTAATCCGCAGAGCAATATTTGTAACAATTAATTCATCAACTAAGTATAGACTCGTTTACTTGGTTTTGAACCACATCCATTATATTCAGGTTAGTGATACTACGCAGTTGGTCAAACCCAAGTGTGTGAATGAGGTTCAATTCAGCGAGATCACGCCTTAAACTTGAACCTCTTGATAACTAATCCACTGTTTCACAACAACATTTAATAGTGTAGTAGTTAGCTTCACTGGATCTTACATCGTATTTATAACTTTTAATTTAACACGAAAACTTATTGTATTTGCATATATATGTAACACTAGGCTTGGTTATGTACTGCATTTTTTAGCGTCAGTTTTGCTATCTCGTCATATTCCTTTTGGAGATACCCATGCCCTTGACTTACGGAAGATCGATCGTTATCAACTGTTAACCTATGTACTCTGTATATACCTAAACATATATAATAGATTGGCGCATTCAACATGTACTGGGGCATGAATCGTACTCTAGGTGTGAGGGCTAATGGTACCGCAAAGTCGCCAAAACCGAAGTGGATAAGCGGAGTTCGAATGTGGGGTTGCGTCTGTAATTCTAAGGTCTTAACCACTAAATCAGCACTCCGTATGCTTAAGCTTCCTGAGGCTTTGTTAGTTTTGGTTTTATTACAAATCAAATTTCGTCTTTTTGTATTTCCTCGTGAATGATTGGAATGATGTTCACAACGCATATTTCAACTGTTTCAGTTTCTTAGGGTTTGAGAATTTCGTCGATTAGTGTACTGCTCCCACTTGAACTTCCACAAATAATCTATTGTTGATTCGAAAACACGCAACTGTTCCTTAGGGGATAAAAAGTTAAATACCTCAAATCTTTTTACGTTGATACTAAAAATCCGAAATTTAAGATGTAGTTTTCAAATGTTCCATTAATACATAATCAATGTTCACTCTCTTGTCAAAAGAAACTGGACTCATAGGTTTAATGATTTTTTTGTTTCTGAAAATTTTACCACTTTCTATGTATAAAGATAATTCTCCTGATCTAGGTAAAAAATAGGCATCGAATTACTTTACGCATCTTCATAAATACATATTTGCTACAGTTCACTAGTCATGCACTGAATCGGTTAGTAGCTTCAGTAAACCACATCTGTTGTTCTACCATTTGTCCGATGAATATGGTAATTGAGCTACTTATGTTTTTTGTAAAGTTTAAAAACCTTGGAGGTTTTTAAAATGTTGAGGACTGTTCTTAGAAAAAAATACATTAAAGTTCTTTTCAAATGAAGACCATGTGGACTGCAATGACGATTAAAAGCGAAGACAAAAGACAACCTCTTGTGTTATTGAGAATATCAAATATCTTTAACCTTTTGGGTTTTTCAATCGCTGATTTACTGCCTGAATATCTGCTGACGAATTTGATTTGCGAGGATCGTTTGTTTATATAGTTGTAGCAAAGTAGGGGACGACGAGAAAGCCTGTGATTTTGATTGTTATGGACTTTCTAAGGTGTTTTGATTATTGGAAGGGAGGTTGAAACGAAGATATTACCAGTTATGGGAAGTATTTTTAGAGGAAAAAGAATATTATTGTGCCTTTGTTTCTTAGGCAAAGCTTACATGACGTCATAAGCAAAGATGGATAGTGGCTAGCAGTGGAATATAAGACGCACATTTCATCCTATTTTCGACTCGTCAGCCGGATATACCTGCATCCCAGTGAACATCAACTCTGGAATGTAGGCACATCCAGCTGGTGAGTCCCAAATAAGACGAAACACGCATCCTGGATTCCACTGCTAGCCACCATCCATCTTCACTTATAATGCTTGTCACTTAAGGCGATACGCGTAGTATGCACATATCCCAATAAGAGACTAATCATTTGCAGCCCTCAATATCAATGGGAGGATTCAACCAAACATTACCAAGTGAATTTACATAACGTCAGTTTATACATTTATTGGACAAATTATATTGCCAGTAAAACTCGGTTAATTAAATGTTTTCAAACTATAAATTTGTGGCTTGTCATCAATAATGTATTGTATTGTAACATTGATATCTTTCATATTGTATAAATTCCCAATGTTTCACAATGTCTAATTTAATTTCTATTCAAGGAATCTGAAGAATATCCGATTGATCTATGGAAAAATATTCTTTCATCAATTACAATGAAATGGAAGAAAGATCTTGGTGAAGAGTACTTTTTATCTATACAAGAATTACCTCTCCTAAATTATTGTCCTAATTGTAAAGAGAATATTGAAGAATTATTAGATGATATAATTATTTCAAGTACCAGTAATGTGACCGCTGATTGTACAGAAGGTTAGTTTTTCCCAAGCGGACAAATATTATCTTGGTGTATATGTCGAAAGCATATATATATATATTAGTTCAAGAGTAATATACTTGTTCTGTTATTTACTTAACGTAAAGAATTTCATGGTTTATAAAGATACTGAAATTGAGTGCAATTTATTTTCACTAACTTGGGTTCCGGCATCAATATTAATCGTTCCTAACTGTTACACAACTTACATTGTCATAATGTGTTTATGTGTCGGAGAGAAAATTAGCAAGTGAAAAGAAATGATAGTATCAACAGTGATATAAATTTAAGTATAGAGAAATATAGTGTAAAAAAATAAATGAGATCGTAAGGTGACGAGATAAGGAAATGAGATTTAATGCAAAATAAATCACAGTGGCGCAGTTGGATTAATTCTCTATCTTCTTCTTCTTCTTCTAAATTCTGAACTATGTAATCTGGTATCTCTAACAATAGGTTGGAACTGTTGTGTGAGTCTTAAACTAGGTGTGTGTTAAAGTGATTTAGTTTGGTGATGTGTTGTATTTCATTTTACTCAATTATTCGTTTTAATCTGGCTACCGATTTTTCAAGTAGGCAAAGATAAGAATATGTTACGATGCAAAGTGCTAACAATGTATATGACAGTGGAAAAAAAAGTAAACAGCAAACCCAATTCATTTTATGAAGTTATATAATAATAGTATTAAAGCAGGTTTAAATATGGATAAATATGTCCAAACCCAAATCTGCCCACTGAATCGTTGACTGTTGAACTTAAGAGTTGAAAGGTACAGATTTATTGCTTTCAAAGTTTGAGTGACATAGATCAAGATTAATCCCAGTGGTAAATATGTACTCTTTCCTTGCTTGACTACTGATTTTAGATTTCAATATCACTTCATAAATCTACCTACTGATTTTATTTTTACCTTTCAAGCTATAATTTATACGCTTAGTGTCTTGCCACCACTAATGTTGTAACATCTCTGGACGATGTGGATTTTTGCCGTTCTACATCTAAACCTGAGTGAGTGGTGAAATTAAGTGAGTAAAATATTGAATAGATGGGGGCATTGAGTCTGTTGGTTATTCTCACAACAGATGTACTTGTTGATCTCCATAGAAAATGGCGTACACTAATATTTAAACTACTGACCATATGTTTGTTGTTTCAGTCAGTCAGTAACAACGTAGAACTTCGTACGTACGTACACCAGTTCGAGTTGTCATACCACATTAGCACACAAATACGATTGTCGATTCAAATCGCATGGTGGTAGAGGTAGTAAAAGTATAAGTAGTAATCAGAAAGATTAGGGTTTGAAGATGCCATTCAAGGAGTATAATCCAGTGAAATATATTTGGAAAGAGAAAAATAAGGGACATGAAGAATTCAGAAGATTAGAATTTGGGAGAACACAAAAATTGGATGCACTTGCGTCATTGTAAACGATTTTGAGCCACATCATGCAATGTCTCTAACCATCGGTTGCTATTATCTCGCGGATCCCAACCAGGTAGTATACACCTACCAACATGGCTCAGTTCACTTGTCAGTGACTTCATGGATTTGTGTCATGTTTTGGTCTGGCCGCCACTAGCTTTCTTCCAATCTACTCCTACACCATAAGACATCGCACGTTGGTGCAGTCGGTGGTTGGGCATACGTAACACATATCCCAGCCATGTTTGTTGTTTAATTTAAGGTGAAAAAAATCAAAGACCTCTATTTAGTTAATTTTAACGGACTCTTTTTAAACAGTGGAATATCAGTTAAAAGAGACAAAAAACGTAAATCATTAGGAAGATCCTGATGGTATTATCATCCAAACTTTTCAGACCTTTCCAATTGTTTTATTGAGTTATAACTTTGCAGACATTGTATAGATTTTACTATCTCGCTTGAAAATCGAGTAACATTTAAACTCATCCAAGAGGTACACATTGATAGTTGATAAAGTGATCAGCTTACAAAGGTAGAATGCAAATAGTTTGATGGAATAAGATTATGATATATCCATGTTTTTTTTTCAATTAGAAAGATGTAAATCCCAAACAAACAGGGGAATAGATAATCTTTAAGTGAAGTTTTCCTAAATGGAGAAGATGAAACACTGATTAACAATTCACAATAGGGAAGTTGTTCGGAATACTAATATTATATAGAAGATTAAAGTATTTTCAAATTGGAAACTAGTTTTTTTGTCTATTTCTTTATCATTCAAGTTTCCACTTCATAATTTTTTCAAGTAGGATGTTTTTGCGGGACCCCAGGCAACCATTAAGTCAGTCAGTCAGCTACAACGTAGGACCAGGCACATATATGCATCGGTCCAGGTTGCCATACCGCATCAGCACAACAAGATGAACACCGGATTCATAGCAGTGGTTAGGTCAAAGGTGGTAATATATAGGAGAAAGATTGCAATAAGGATATAGTATAGGAAGAAAGAATTAGTTCGTAGAAAGAAAGATATGAAGTGATTTTAATCTCTTAGTTTAAGGGAAGACAGGTAGTGTATACACCGACGCCATTGTGATCGATTCTGAGCCATGTCACCACGAGTCTCCAACCGTTGGTTACGATAGTCACGCGGACCCCAACCAAATAGTCTGCATCTACCAACATGGCTCAGACTACAAGTTAGTAACTTCAAGCACTGATGCCACGTTTTGGTTTGGCCGCCCCTACCTTTCTTCCAACCATTTCCAATACCGGATAGCATTGCACGTCGTGGTAATCGGTGTTCAGGCATACGTAACACGTGGCCCAACCATCTCAGTCGATGAAGATTCATAACCTCATCAACTGATTTGCCGTCATCATTTCCTAATACCCTGCGTCTAACCTCACTATTACTTACCCGGTGATACCAGCATATGCAAGCAATATTTCTAAGGCATCTGTGGTCAAATACTAAAAGCTTACGAGTGTCTTCTACTCCTAATGGCCATGTTTCGCTGCCGTAAATTAAAACAGAATGGACTGCTGCGCAGTATACTCGTCCTTTTATTGATAGACGGATATCTCGCCTTCGCCAAAGGTGACGTAAGTTGGCAAAAGCCAAACGAGCTTTTCGAATCCGTGCTGAGATTTCGTCCGATACCAACCCATTAGGGCTGATCAGACTTCCAAGATAGGTGAAGTTGTCGACGCGTTCGACTACTTCACTCCCTATCCTTAGTTCAGGTGTTAACGCAGACCAGTCCTGAAGCAACAACTTGCATTTAGAGGGAGAGAAGCGCATTCCAAACATCCTGGCATTATTGCTCAGTGCTACCAGAAGACTCTGCATTCTATCAGCGTCTTCACCAAACAGGACTATGTCATCTGCGTATTCTAAGTCGATAAGTGGACCCCCTGGATGGAGATCAATACCCGAGAACTCAGTTGACGAGAAAGTTATTTCCATCAGTAGATCTATGATGAAGTTAAACAAAAATGGGGAAAGTGGACATTCTTGACGGACACCACTTGAGGTTGCAAAAGTAGATGACAGTTCGCCATAAGCCCTGACTCGATTAGTAGTGTTCGAGTAAAGAGCCTTTACAAGGTTTATGTACTTCTGGGGTACGCCTTTCAATGACAGTTACTGCCGCAGAATCTCGCGGTCTACAGAGTCAAATGCTGCTTTTAAGTCAAGAAAGACCACCATTGTCGGACGCCGATAAGTATGCCTGTGTTCTAGAATCTGACGAATGGTGAATATGTGGTCGATGTAGCCACGACCAGGTCTGAAACCAGCTTGATTCTCTCGTGTTTGCAGTTCACGAGTCTTAGTTAGGCGTCTGATAATTATTAAGGCTAGTATTTTAGATATTATATTAGTTAAACTAGTCCCTCTGTGGTTGTCACAGGATGATTTTGACCCTTTCTTATATATTGGGACGATAAGTGATTGTGACCAGCTAGATGGGATAACGTCTAACTCCCAGATCTTAGCTAAAATATTAGTCAACCTAATCGCTAAAATTGGACCACCATCCTTAAAGACCTCTGGAGCCAGTCCATCTGGACCAGCTGCCCTTCCTCGTTTCAGGTTAACTATAGCCTTTTGAACTTCAGCAAGAGTTGGGGGACCTACTTCAATGTTCCATTTACGCTGTCTGGGAATGGAGGGTAGTTGTAGAGTAGCTGAAGGCCAGCTGAACTGTTCTCTGAAATGTTCCGCCCATCGTTCTAAACGTCTGGACTGGGAACAGATGAGAGTATCGTCTTTTTCCGATATAATCTCACTTACACTTGACTTATTAATTTCAGTTTCTTTTATTAGTCTGTAAAGCTGTCTTGTGTTCCCTGTAGTCGTCGCTTTTTCCATCTCTTTTTCTTTCATTGCCCACCACTGCTCACGGTCGTTCCTTAGACTTTTTCTTAACCTAGATCTGGTTTGTTGTCGCTCTTCATCATGTTCAGAACCTGATGGGACGAGTTTGCGAGAATCCATCAGTGTGACAGACTTTGAGGAAATCCACTGGTTCTTTGAAACTCTGTGGTTTAAGTCGCTAATAGATGTCACTGCTGCTTGTATGTCTTTCCAAGCAACATCTGGGTCAGCCTCGTCTTCAGAACTACCTAAGTGTAAACTCAGTTGTTCTTGGAACCTATTTTTGGTTTTCTCGTTACTCAACTCAGTTCTAATGGGTCTTTTTAATGTGGCTTTTTTGCGTCCGGTGAGGCGCAAGCAGATGCGTGCCCGTATTAGGGCGTGGTCGGAGTCCAAGCAGGTACTCCAGAATGAGCGACAATCTTCTACCGACCCTCTCCAACGATGACTGATAGCAATATGGTCTATTTGAGTCCATCGTTGGTTTGGTGTAGGGGGTCGCCATGTTAGACGATGTCTCTCCTTATGCTTAAAATTTATGTTTACTAAAAATAAGCGATTGTCTGAGCACAGTTGCAGCAGACGGTCACCATTATCTGTTTGCTGTGCCGGAATGCTAAAATATCCACCTAAGTGCCTTTCTGTTTGGTTTAAGCTACCTATCTGAGCATTAAAGTCACCCCCTATGAGTACTATGTCTGAGCGTTTAGCTTTCTGAAGAAGTTCAGAAAGCTTTCTGTAAAATTCATGTTTCACATCATCTGAGCTCTAGTCAGTGGGAGCGTAGGCAGAAAGGACGAAAATTCAACGACGTGTATCCCTATCCTTCCGAGTTCTTACGGAGCCGTTTAACCGAACAGCACATAGACGACTGTTGACGGGGATCCACTCTAGCAGTGCTTGTTCCACCCTCATGCTTAGTGCTATGCCTACACCTGCCAATCCACGAGAACTGGCCATCGGGTCACCAGATACACGTAGGGTGTATCTCGTTGGCTCTCCGTTTTGCCAAGGTGAGGTCAAGTGAATGACCACACTGGAATCCTGTATGCGTGTTTCGGGGACACAGCATACATCAATGGAAAGAGACTCTAGGGTTTTAGTCAAGGAAGCCTGCTGACCGATTTGACATAGAGTGCGTACGTTGAAAGCTCCACTGTGTAGTTTGGAGCGGGATTATTTTAGTAGACCTGGGACAGAGTTTTGAGCACTAGAATCGTTGGCTATGGTGACACTTGAGGAGGAATTTTAGGGTTGAAAGTCGATGTAGGAGGGATAATAGGAATTGAAGAGGAAGGTTGATTATGAATACAGTGGTCTTGAATACTGTTAGAGGTATGAGGGCGGTTATCACTTCCCGGTTGCCCACACCGTGGAACGGTTCTTCTGGAGGTACCTGAAAAGGAAATTGGATTAGAGGCGGTCTCAGTGACCTGAGAGCGTGACCGCAGTGCCCAAAGGACAACTGCTTGAGGCCGGTTGCGCACGGCCTTTTCGTGGGAGGTTTTTGACGTGTTAGCTCCGTTCTTCGAAGGGCCTTACCGCAGGAGACGGAAACCAGTGAGGTAAGGTGAGGTGCGCATTTTTAGGGTCGACCTTTTCTAACCTCACCCCTCCTTGTGGGAAGGCAGCATCGCTGTCATGCTGGTTGTCTGAAGGAAACATCTTACTGCTGTCACACCTCTGTACAGTCTGCAGTACGACTTCACCTTCGGACCTTGAGTTTGTTGCTTTTAGTCTTACCGCTCCTCAACCAGCCTGCCTGACTGGGATGGTAGGACCTTGAGGAACGGTTGTTCCATTCAGTATAACTCTATTGTTTCATCACGATAGTCAAGCCCGATCACCACGTCAAGGTAGCAACAACGGTCGGGTAACCAATAAAGGGGAAATAAAGCGGACGACAGTGTACATAAATGTCTCTTTTTCGCCTTTACGTCGGTTATTTAGGGGAAATGTCGCTTTTTCCCCCTTACGTTGTGTATTTGGGGAAAATTTGTCGACAATTAGACGTTCCGTACAGTGTTTGAGTAAACCGCATCCATAACTTAAGTTTTCATAAACTTAGACAAATTAAAGCACCGCTTATTAAAAAAACAAAACTATTGTCATAAAAGAAAGTTACAAAGTGCGGAACCAGGCATTCGGTTTAGATGCAAATACACTGACTTCGTTTTTTGTTTAGCTAAAGGGTTCCGACATGCTTGGGAGCAATCACTAACAACTTACGTGATGCAGGTGAGTGACGTGCTCTCAGATTTTCATGTTCATTATAACTGATTACCTTGTTAGGCCAATAATATGAGTTTCATTAGAGTTAGTGAGAATGTTCGTGGACGCAGGGCTACTGTGAACTTTTCACGTTCCCTTGGTTGTCATAGAACCACTTATAACAGGAGGTGGAATAAAATGCGATAGGTGTACTGTACTTGGGAGACGGCTGGAGGGGAAGACGACCTTTCCAAATGGGGTATATACTTTAAAAACAGACGACACCTTCCGTCGTCAGACCCAATCTATTCACCATCAAGGACATTTTATTATGGAAACGCTTTCTGTTAATATGATTATAACTTTTCCTTTAGATCCTATGCACATGGTGTACCTTGGTATTACAAAAACATTAGCTAATTTATGGATGTACATCCAATCGTTGTCCAAGAACATTAGATAAATAATCCAAAATGTATCCGACATCGAATAGTTCCTAATAGGGTGAACTTATATTCTTCTCTTCTAATAAAACATACTGGTAGGCACTCTTTGTTTAATGGGCATCTTAGTTATAAATGAGTGGATTGGTACACTAGTGGGGACGGATTTAAAATGGACAGCACACGAATTGACGTAAAATAGAATTAATTCCACCTAGTACCTTATATCTTATGGATCTAGAAGAATATTAAAAGATAGCAGATTCCACTGTAACTACAGAGAATTATAATTCATTAATATATGTGAATGCTTTAAATTAGGTTTGATAAATGAGTGGATCGTGTACACTAGTTGATCCAACAGTAGGATGGATTGTCCATTCAAATTACTAAAACCACTTAGCAGCATTAATCATGATGTGAAACGGGAAATGTTTTTTTATCTTATTAGTCAACAACTCAAGATGCTGGTTACGACTGTATCCATTTAATGTGAATACAATAAAGTACGATTCACTGTTAATCAAACATCAATGTCATAATCTTGTTAAAAATAATGGTACATATATGAAATAATATGTTATTTAGATGAAGTTTTGTTCTCTGAGCTGGTTGGTTTGGTCAGTGAGTCAGCTACAACGTAGGACCAGGCACATATATGCATCGGTCCAAGTTGCCATACCTCATTAACACAACAAAATGAACATCGGATTCATAAAAGTAGATAATTCAGTGGTGGTAAGATATAAAAGAAAGATTGCATATAAGGATATAGTACAGGAAGAAAGAATTAGTTCGTAGAAAGAAAGATATGAAGCGATTGTGTATACACCGACACCATTATGATCGATTCTGAGCCATGTCACCACGAGTCTCCAACCGTTGGTTACGATAGTCACGCGGACCCCAACCAAATAGTCTGCATCTACCAACATGGCTCAGACTACAAGTTAGTAACTTCAAGCACTGATGCCACGTTTTGGTTTGGCCGCCCCTACCTTTCTTCCAACCATTTCCAATACCGGATAGCATTGCACGTCGTGGTAATCGGTGTTCAGGCATACGTAACACGTGGCCCAACCATCTCAGTCGATGAAGATTCATAACCTCATCAACTGATTTGCCGTCATCATTTCCTAATACCCTGCGTCTAACCTCACTATTACTTACCCGGTGATACCAGCATATGCAAGCAATATTTCTAAGGCATCTGTGGTCATGGAACTTTCGTAAGTTTCTAAAGTATTGTGATATGTCAAATCTTCAGTTATACTTATAGGTGTGGATTGGTGCAGGAATATATTAATTAGTGCAAATTATTTATTTGAAGTTTGATTACATTTATTACTTATGTAACAGTATGATGATCAGCTTTCTAGCTATATATTAACTCACAAGAAATAGCCTACGAGTTAGTGTCCAGTTTTTAGCTTAATTTTCTGGATCACATGTTATTCTTCCTTTATCAATAAACGTTCGCCCAGTTTTTATTTTCGTCTTTTTTGTAGTTTAATGGGGACGTATAAGGATAATCTTAGCGGGTAACTGTTTGTAAAAATTGGAAAAAACTAAGTGTTTGCTTCATAAGCACTCGTTTCGTTATGAGCTTAGAATTTTCGCTAAAACGTTCCGTTTCTTCACTATGATAGTGTGGTAGGCGTCGAGTCACGGTTGACTATTATCACCACTACAGGAAAACTATGTGTCAGTTACGGGTTAGACCCCTCCGTGGGCCAAATATCAGAAGGCAGCTGAAGCTTGTAGTTAAAATATATTTGTTGGCAATCTCGTGGTATCGAAATAACACCGAGATAGTGTCAAAACCTACAAGCAAGACAAGAGTTCGTGCAAGGTCACAAACAACAGAAGAGAGTGTTTTTTGGTACACTTAAACAAATAGGTACAGTAAAACAATCACTGGTACAGTTGGTTATAATAATAATTGTTTCCATTATACCAGTTGCGTTCTCTTCATAAAAGTAGGTCACTACAATAGTATATTCTGATGAATACTAGCAAGATTTATGGTGCAAAGGAATACGAACTTTCACCAAGCCCTCACAGGATCTGAGACGCTAGGAGTTCTTTGCTTGCGGTACGCTTTACGAAGAAACTTTAAGATAGTACAGTTGTTATATTCATACGTAAACAATTCATCAGATGAATAAACGTGGCAGTAGTCAACACTAAACACAGTTATCGTCAACTTGTAAGTTGTTTGTTCACATAATTTCCATATCCATAAATTTGTGTAGGCTTTTCATTTATTTGATAGAATTCATAAGTTGTATATCAGAAAACGTATGAATAGATTACCAGCTTAATCATTGCAATTCTAAAAAACAACAAATCAATCATGAAACAAACAGCTGACTTTGCAATGAGTACCAAATTCAACACGTAGATGGAAAAGCAGCCAACAAAATGTAGCTATAAATGTCTTACTCGTCGTAAGCAGTGCCTTCAATTCTTCAACCCCCTACAATTCTAACCAGTCGTTTAGTATTTGCAGATGGATAGCAAGCACCGAATAACCTGCTTCAAAATTTCAGGTAGCACTATGAAATTTAAGAAAAATCTAATCACAACGTGAATAGTACTAGTAACAATTCACAGTTTACATACAATAATGATATCATTGGTAGATATTATTCATCGATATGTATTATATATTTGTTTATAAATTTGGTAAGTGATTGCAGATTCTGTTTACAGAAATTCATTCGAAATCTCTATAACAGATACACCACAAATTCGTATTCAGTAACAACATTGTTCAGTTACCATTCTCGAAACAAACATGCCTCGCTTTCGGCTAGGCTGTAGTTTATGGTCGAGTCAATTAAAAGAGTTTGAGAGATTTAAAGGTCACAGCGCCAACTTCTCACTTAATGCTAACGTACGATCGGTTTATGAGTGATTTTATTCAAAACGTGATGATTGAGTGGCTATAACAAATAAAACTGCGAGACTATAATTTGTGGACGACCCAATCAGGAATAAGATACCAGATCTCGGATTTTGGCGCGAAAGCCTTTCATCCATTTGGCTAAATAGAGTTTTGACATTATAGCTGATGTCAGTTCGTGATGAAAACCCTATATGTAATTCCTGACTAAGGCAAATTATAACAATTATTGCGAACTGGATAATAAAATTACCAGTAACACTGGATGCACCCAGGTACTACAATATATACGGATGATTGGAGAGCTTACAGATTCCTACATATACTTGGTTATGTGTATCGTGTCGTCCATAAATTACAGTCTCGCCTATTAATATGTCAGTTCGTCAAAAAATGATATATATAACGGTTAGAACTGTTTTTGGTTGTATAATAACAAATTATATAATGTTCGAAAATAGATTAATACAAACTTGCTTCAACCCGCATTTAGCAAACAATTACTATACATCCATATTCATCAACAAACTTTGGGATGATGTTTCAAATGCTAAAAGTTTTTAGAGCTCATTATTGACTTAAAAAATTTGGATATGTCCTATCTCATATTTGACTAATAGTAAATCTCACTTGTTTGAGTTTATATTGATACAAATATTCACATTAAGTTGACTTAACATTCACCCGATCGGTGAACAACAACTACGTTAGTTTACTAATTATTTGGAATAAAGGTTATGTGACAAGCACAAACAATACGAAAATCAACGTTTGATGGCGAAAATTTTGTTCATAGCTGGTAAATAGCGACACAAAAAATACTCGACCATGTGTAACATGTACGTGAGAATTCGCAGTTTCAGCTTGACGTTTTTGTCGTCACTTTCCGTGTAGTTTGTATTTCTTAAATTGTATAATAAGTTGGTGCATTCAAACGAATTCACTGTCCGATGTCCGTGACTCCAATTCTATACCAAACAACAACGATAATTTAGCTTTTAAAACCCTTTCAGAGTAATTTATTGTAAGCGACTATGACAGTTGTTCATGCAAATACTTGATGGTGAGCGAATCTCGATGTATTGTTGGATGTATAGCATATATTCAGCATATTTGTTACGAGCTTGCATCAAACGTTTTGGATTATTAGGACTTTCAGACCTCTGCGTTGTCTGCATAGATCAGTGAAGCTGAGCAGGTCGAACTTGAGATTGTCTCTCGTGAAACTACTGACGTTGAAACCTGTCAACTCCCATGCACTGTACTTATCCTGACACAAGACACCTTGTTTTCTTAACCGTTTCGGAGCCAGAATAGAATTGAGTCAGTGATACCCGTCTTTGCAACACTCTTCATGAGAAATATATGAAGTACTGTGTCAAAAGCTTTTTCAAAATCGAGGACTATTACGTAACTCGGTATCTCACGGTTAGATTTGTTGTTATGGTTGTTTATCAGGAAGGTGAAGATGTAGTTCTTATCCTTGGAAGTGTTCAAATATCTCAATGTGGTTGCGGAAAACTGGATATTTCTGATTATTTTTAAGAGATATGCGAGCTCACATTAGACTCAAGAAGCATGTGAATCAAAAGTCTGATTGTTCTTTGAAGTGTGTTTGGTGAATTTGATTCAAGAAGTAATACGTTTCCTTAAGAGCTCGGATAGGTGGATCTTATGAACAGGATTTCTGAAAAACGAAATGTATTATTTTGGACAGGCCTGGATGAACTAAGTGTTGTTGAGAAAGAAGGTAAATTACGCATTTTTGCAAAGCCATAATAAATTTATAGAGTCAAGTATGGTCGGCGATTTGTCAGTGAACGAATTATTCTCTCACCCAACGTCACACCAGGTAGACTTGTTTACATCCTTATTATCCAGTCATTAGCAACATAAAACTCTTAGCTTTTTAAATTGCTTTATCAATTTCACTAGTGATAGAGAGTGTAAATTCTGAGTGAGCCAGTAATGGAAGGATGTGGATTGCGGAAATTTTTTGTTGTAACATGCTGTTTTCCACTTTATCCTTTTATTTCTTTCCTGTCTTTCTATTAAATATTTATTTTTCATAAACTACAGATTTCACATACCTTTAGAATATTTTTTGACAATTATTTCCGCTAATCGAACTTAGAGAACCTCCTTATTCAAATCAGTGCGACAAATGTTCTATGAAAACTATTTCTTAATCATTCGTTAGTGAAAACCTAGGATATTCTAATGAACCTAAACTAAAGAGATTACTAGTATATCGTTTTCACCTATCATGATTAGAAACGCGTGAAAATGTACAGTTCAACAAATACATTCATTCTTCGGATCAGACTGTAGTGGCATTGGAACATAACGACACAATCCTCAAAGCTGAACACGAGACAACTCGGAAAGTAGATATTCAGTACTTAAAGCGGAGAAATATCGAACGATGGAGAAGGCGGGAAGAATGTGTTGAATGAATTGAAGTTGATTGAATGGCATGGCTCGGCCATACAGACGTGGTCCCTGCTGAATGTTACCTTATATCTTTTCTTCATATTAAATATATTACTCTGTCTCCAGCCTAAGCTTGCTCTCCACCATGTATTGGTAGTTGTTATGATACAGTGAGTTGGTGTAGGCGATGATGTGACTTCCACGTAAGATCATATAGATTAGGCAGTTATACCATGACAAATCTATTATTAGAGCAGCACTAATATCATAGTAGACCATAACTCTACAGGACTATCAGAAATTTTACACTGCAGCTCCAGACACAAGATTCTAGGTGTGGTTTCAGTAAGCGGCTACACGCTCAACTTCGTGACTGTCTGATTGCTGGTATAAATGATTGTAATTAAGGTATGCAGCTTATACAAATCCTTTTGTGAACTTTTAAGATGGCTGAGCACTCCTGTTTTGCCCATAAAAGTGTCAATAATCATTTTAGTCATGCCGCTGCGAAACAACATGAAGTTTTGTGAATGAACGTGAATAAATTCTTTATACTCCAGAAACCTCGGAATTCTGGAGGGAATAGTACCGACTTTTGTTCAGACATACAAATAGTTTGAAAAGTGCTTTCATTCGTCTTCAGGTATCAATATGTTCTTCATGTAGTATGCTTCATCTTTCTAATTCACGTCAGTTTCGTCATGGAAGCTGCCGTAACTATGAAAAGGATGGACATATGTGCAAAGTTCGTCAGAGATCCAAGTCATTTACCAATGAGACACTGAATCATGGTGGATTAAGACTAACTGATTTAGAAAAAATAATGAATTATCTGTCGCTCACTATTGATTTCAGAAGTACTTCATATTTGATTTAAAAATCAATTGCTAACACAAGTAAGTCCCGTTCATGTTTTGCTGATACAAGTAGCATAAATTCAATTATTTTAGGAGGAATTTAACGTCTCTTTTAATGATGTTAAATTAAAGCTCACAAGTAATGTAATCATTTGAATCGCTAGTCATCAGTTTACGATTATTGGCACAGTTAGCATTCCATTGAGGCACGAAGAGGGGAGTGAATTTATTATTTATTTCCTAGTTGGCGACTATGGCTCGTCTGTGCTTGGTCTAATTGGCCTAAGATTGCTAATCGTACATATTTCCTTATAACTAATGGTTCTAAAGGTGCTTTATTCAGATATCTGTCCTCACAATACTGTAAGGCCGTGGGAGATATTAAAATTCACGCAATACTTTTATAAGTAAAGGAACAGCCCATATGGTCCACAATAGGTTGTGAAGAATAAGCAATGTAAACTGTTTGAAAACGGGAAGTAAATGTCGTATTGTGCTACTTGATTATTCGTCTGTACCTGCTTACGCGCTGGTTAGGAATTTCAAAGGCACTACGTTCGTTTATGATCATCCAGTTCTGTCTGGCCTAAAAAGCACTATCCCCGAAATTCTTGGCATTTTAATACTGTAGGGCCAGTGAAATGTCACTAAGCCCCAGCCAAATCATCCGGCAGTTGGGTCATTGAATATCGAGCAAATCATCGATCCTCGTAAATGTCAGGGACAACCAACGCGTATCAAATGATCGTATACCATGGACTGGCCCATGCAACAGTGGTCTTAATTTTGCTTGTACCTACTTTAAGTAATATATTTCTGTATTAACGTCCTCTGTGTTGTACAGTCTTCAAAGCATCTATGGTACCTTGATACGTCAATGGGGTAGTTCACGTAAAGCGCTGACCACGAGGTGTGACTTCGACGTTAGCTAGTTTGTCAAACCATTCACGTCTAACTCGAGTAGGCATCCAATCATTTCAACATAGATCATCTACGTTGGTGATCTACAATAGGAATACTTCTAATCATCATAAACAATATCATTTAAATCGTCCGGTTAGGTTACCTCTTTCATGATTCTATTAAAGAATACTGAAAAAACACAAAAAAGTTTGTGGTCAACACTCAGCTATCATAACGTAGTTGTACTACTCAAGAAACTGAACAAGGATATTGCATTGGCAATAAACAGACTGCACAAACACTTGCTTGTCGTAAAATTGGATAATCTAACTGATTACCGAGCACTGTAGCCTGTGTACCACTCAACTAAATCATTTCATTCATCATCTGCTGCCATGGTTCAAAGAGGGAACATAAACATGAGTGCTTATAGTTTCACCGTTGAACAAAAAGTAGCTAAAATCAAGATTAAGAAGCCGCAAATAGGCTGGTTTCTTGCACTTATTATTTGAAGTGGAAAGAAAGATTGAGTAAACTGAACTTTTCCCTCTAACAATTTATAGGGATTGTATGTAGCTTAATCACCGTTTCAAATTACTTAGTAACAAATTTGTCTTTCAGAAAAAACAGATACAATGCATAAATTTTATAAACTCAGAATCAAGATTACAAGTTGTTTTTTCTATTCGATACCTATAACTTCAAAGGACGTATTTTTGGCGAACTTATGAGTATAGATGATGTTGACCTTGGTAACCGTTAGTCATACAAAACAACCTACAAGTTAGCTTGTGCTATGATTGGGTGTAAGTCCTATCAGTTTTCATCATTTTAAGCAATTTATAGTGTTTTAATTGATGAATCAAGAGACTTGGGACAGTGAGCTTGCTTCAAGATACCCTTTAAAACATTTGTATTTAATTCAACTATTATTCCAGACAGTAATGTAAAGACGATATCAAAATTTCACAGAGCTTTAGCTGGTTATTATAAAAGTCATATGTTACGATTTCTTGGTTTTTTAGCATTTTAGATGTAAATTTTGAATTAGTAGAATTTAACTAATGTATAAGGACGAGCTAATTGGATTTTTAGTCAAGACTCTGGAATTTTCGCACCAAATATACTCTTCATTCCGTCTCAGTGTCATTACTGCGTCATAGCTCATGTGATTGCTCGATTAAATCCATATTACTTATCTTTATTCCTGGCTCTTTTCTCTAATTCCTAATCTTCATTCCTAACGTTTCACATCAGATCTGTTTTGATCTACGTAAGTCGTTTATATCTCGTAAAATCACCCTTGGAATCGCTGACAATCGTTCTTATAACTAAGCTTTTCTTTAGGCACTCATCAATGTCACCACTGTAATAGTACTACAAACATTACATGCATAGTCTAAATAATGAATCATGCAAGACTAAGAAATTCAGTGTCCATAATTTTCCTCAAATTATCCTTAATAAACATTTGAAAAGAATGTTGAAACTGATGCGAAACTTTTAATGAGTGACCCTTATGGGAGAATTCTTATTTTTAAATCCTATGAAATTTCATGAAACTGTATTCATACTCAAAGTATTCAAACTTCACAAGATGCTATAGTACACAATCAACCTGCTACTCAGAAACAACGCACATGATTTGTTAACATAAAAGATCTTTCACTACATTAATTTAAAGTCATTATCAAATTGAATAATTTTTATGTTACCAGAGTTTAGAAAAACTCTAGTATTTTTACTTCAGAAGGAGTTCTTTACACGGAATCGGGTTTGGAAATCGACAGGATTAAATTGGCTTCAACGATTACACAAAGTTTGCAAACCCAATATCTATAGTCTCAGTTTCGTCTATAAGCAATGATATGCTGTTATGTTTTTCCCATCTCTATACATAACGAACAGGTAGATTGATTTTCACCTGGCGCTTTTTGAAAAAGCAATCTTCATGAGTTTTTGTGGTATTGGAATTGAGTCATTTAGCCTTAACTTTTTATTTCCCCGTGACTAATTTGTTCGAAATTTTTAGTGAATGTAATTTAAAAGCCACCATAAGTACACTGTTAGATTGGTATCTTACCATTACACAGTTAATAATATCGACAAAATAAACGCAAATATTTATTTGTTGTTACACGTTAGTTGGCTCTTGTTGGAACGTAGCGGATTAAGTGTTCAATATAAAAACAGCTGCAGAATATATTTTAGTTGCTCATAGAGTCTTCACAGTTTTTGATAATAGTCTATGAAGCTCTTTTGCCAGAATTTGTAGACTTTCCTAGTGCTTTTCATCCCCGAGTAACCAGTGATTTTAGCACGTAGAGTTTATTTCTTCCCTCAGTTCAGTTACATAGTAAAGTAAATTCAAATCGTTCACTTTTGAATTACTCTTTCACTATTTCAAATTCCTATGACTTGAACCAAGCCAAAAAATATATAGAAGAAACAGTCTATCGTAACCAGTTCATAATATTTTGAATACTAGCAGTTTACGCTTAGTGTGTAAAGAAGTCTTAATAGATACCAAAGACGATAAATTAATTATTTTTTTAATAAAAAGATACAGTGTAATAAACTTCAGGAAGTATGCTAAGGAAACTGTCTGGAAACAAGATTTCTAGAGTTCTTATTGAAGTTCAAACATTGAATAAATTTTTAATATTTCTTTGGATAAGTAGCTCGGGTTTTCGTCCTTAATAAATTATGACGTTTCATAATTATAACCATTTTTGAATAATAGACGAGTGCATCGCCTACGCTGCAGGTGATTTGAGTTAGCACATGCCAATCAGTCTTTCTAAATCCAGATTGAGACTTCGTCGGACATCAGGACCGATTAAACCTTTAGGATGAAAGAGACGGTTGACGCACTTCATTGCTATACTCCTCATCAAGAGCTAAGGTAGCCTAACCATGAAGCAACATTTGGAATTTATAGTAAGGAAATCACATATACTAGTTGCTTTAGAATTAGTGTTGTTGATTAAAGCGTGCACAGTCATTGTTACCATGAAGTATGAACAAAGGGGTTTGTTTTCTTTTCTTTTATTGTGTTTAATTCATTATTGTCAATAAACATAAAATCAAAGTTTATGTCAACCAAATTTATCAAGGGAAGTAACTTGTACCCAACTAAGCTGATTTCTTTAAATAATCAAGCTTTCGTTAATTTTATTAAATGCTTCTATGTAATAACTTGTATCTATGATGGGTTTAGTACAAAATCATAATGAAAGCGCTTTGATGAAAGCGCTGTCTTATTGTCATGGCTGGACATAATTGATTTTGAGCTGTTTAGTAGAATTATTTCATTTTTGAGGACATATTTCGTTCAAAATGTACGAAATGTTTTGTCTTTAACAGACTTATTTCGCCTATTTTACCTAAGTGACCTCTTAACCATCATTGTGAATTGTGTACATTACTATCTAATTTGAAACATGACAACCCTTGTAGATTGATCTTTTATTAACTTCTGTTCTAAGATAAGTATGATTACAATGAATTACATAATACGAGAGATTCATAGAAAATCTTCAGTTGGACAGCATACTCATTTCTATAGTACTGTGCTAATCGGATATAAAAGACACTTAAAATATATCCTGACTCTAATGACACCATTATAGATTAAGTGAGTAATATTCGTAACCTGCTCAGTATAAATGTATATCTAACGAAATTCATCAAGAAACATATGAATAAGATATAAAGAAGACCAAATGTATCCATCGTTTCAAATAGAGTACTGTTCCTAAAATTACAATTCTTAGGTGATAATACAAAGGGAAGTTGTAGCTTAAAAGTTATGAAGTGAAGTGTGGAAGACATTTACTTTAGTCAAACTGAATGCAGTTTTCTATAACCACTTGATAATAAAAACCATTAATAAAGACAAGCTCCTTGACACAACTTATACCATATACAGTTTTGTCAGTCAGTCAGCTACAACGTAGGACCAGGCGCATATGTGCATCGGTCCAGGTTGCCATACCGCATCAGCACAACAAGATGAACACCGGATTCATAGCAGTGGTTAGGTCAAAGGTGGTAATATATAGGAGAAAGATTGCATATAGAGATATAGTACAAGAAGAAAAAATTGGTTCATAGAAAGAAAGATACGAAGCGATTTTAATCTCTTAGTTTAAGGGAAGACAGGTAGTGTATACACCGACGCCATTATGATCGATTCTGAGCCATGTCACCACGAGTCTCCAACCGTTGGTTACGATAGTCACGCGGACCCCAACCAAATAGTCTGCATCTACCAACATGGCTCAGACTACAAGTTAGTAACTTCAAGCACTGATGCCACGTTTTGGTTTGGCCGCCCCTACCTTTCTTCCAACCATTTCCAATACCGGATAGCATTGCACGTCGTGGTAATCAGTGTTCAGGCATACGTAACACGTGGCCCAACCATCTCAGTCGATGAAGATTCATAACCTCATCAACTGATTTGCCGTCATCATTTCCTAATACCCTGCGTCTAACCTCACTATTACTTACCCGGTGATACCAGCATATGCAAGCAATATTTCTAAGGCATCTGTGGTCAAATACTAAAAGCTTACGAGTGTCTTCTACTCCTAATGGCCATGTTTCGCTGCCGTAAATTAAAACAGAATGGACTGCTGCGCAGTATACTCGTCCTTTTATTGATAGACGGATATCTCGCCTTCGCCAAAGGTGACGTAAGTTGGCAAAAGCCAAACGAGCTTTTCGAATCCGTGCTGAGATTTCGTCCGATACCAACCCATTAGGGCTGATCAGACTTCCAAGATAAGTGAAGTTGTCAACGCGTTCGACTACTTCACTCCCTATCCTTAGTTCAGGTGTTAACGCAGACCAGTCCTGAAGCAACAACTTGCATTTAGAGGGAGAGAAGCGCATTCCAAACATCCTGGCATTATTGCTCAGTGCTACCAGAAGACTCTGCATTCTATCAGCGTCTTCACCAAACAGGACTATGTCATCTGCGTATTCTAAGTCGATAAGTGGACCCCCTGGATGGAGATCAATACCCGAGAACTCAGTTGACGAGAAAGTTATTTCCATCAGTAGATCTATGATGAAGTTAAACAAAAATGGGGAAAGTGGACATTCTTGACGGACACCACTTGAGGTTGCAAAAGTAGATGACAGTTCGCCATAAGCCCTGACTCGATTAGTAGTGTTCGAGTAAAGAGCCTTTACAAGGTTTATGTACTTCTGGGGTACGCCTTTCAATGACAGTTACTGCCGCAGAATCTCGCGGTCTACAGAGTCAAATGCTGCTTTTAAGTCAAGAAAGACCACCATTGTCGGACGCCGATAAGTATGCCTGTGTTCTAGAATCTGACGAATGGTGAATATGTGGTCGATGTAGCCACGACCAGGTCTGAAACCAGCTTGATTCTCTCGTGTTTGCAGTTCACGAGTCTTAGTTAGGCGTCTGATAATTATTAAGGCTAGTATTTTAGATATTATATTAGTTAAACTAGTCCCTCTGTGGTTGTCACAGGATGATTTTGACCCTTTTCTTATACAGTTTTGTAGGTTTTGTAAGAACAATCAGACGTTTCAATTTAATCAATAAAAAACTCTTCAAATAAAGTTGATGATACACGATGTCAAACTATTTAAGGTTTTGTAGAATCTACTTAAATAAGTGTTTTAAACTAGTTATTTTGCATATGTGAATATTTCAGTATTATGATATTTATTTATAGTTACATATTGTGCAAGGTATTTGTTGTGAATTCAAGGCCGGCTAGTTATCATGTGATTTATTTGCTAATTGAAATACGACTTATTCACTCTTGTACTGTACTAAACCAATGACTTTCGGCCGGTCTGATCAGTCTAGCGTCCTTATTGGTTCCTCACTCGCTTAACCTGTCCAGTTGAGTCCAGAACACCACTAAGAGCTTCCACTATGCGAATCATTTATTTCAAACATACTTGGTTTATATACAAGCCAAACAGATTGCATCACACCATAAAATAGGAAATAACATTTATACAAAATCAAGCCAAAAAGTGACTGTAAAGGTGGGAGAATGTAATCAATAAACTGGGTACAAATTAAGAACGGTAAATCGTACAATAATAATCTATAAGTCAAAGTGAAGCTTATAATATGAAGAATATAGATGTACACAGTCTAGTTACTGAATAGTTGTACAATAAGAGTTTATATACATAACATTAATCCATTAATAGTTCTCAGAAGTCACTCGTAATTTGATCTTCACTAGGTTATAACAGTATAGCATAATCATATAGTTCTGTCTAAACAATAGGACTTGTCCAATTTCCTAGATTAATGAAGAAGAAAAACCTAATGTTTTGTGATTAATTATCTTTCTATACATGTTTAAAATCAATAAAGTTAAGGATTGGCTATAGTAATGGTAAAAACTTATGTGATCAATAATATAAGAAATAGATCACTTTAGTTCGCATATGACAATGGGAAGATATAAATAAACAATACCAAGTGAATTTAAACTTCACCTCATTGTACAAGCAAGTGGTTATCAAGATTCAGTAGCTAAGTGGATAATGCGCTGGTGTTTGAAGCGAACGGTATTGGGTTCTAGTCCTTGAGTATATATCAACTCCGAGATGAAAGTACATGACGAGTTGCAAATAGAACGAAATGCGTGTCTTGGTTTCCACTGTTAGCCAGTATCCATCTTTGCTTATAAAGCTTGTAACTTAAGGGTACATCGAGGGAATCCACACAGGATGCACTTATGCCAATAACAGACTGATAAATTGCAGTCCTAAATAACAATGGGAAGTTCCAAGTAAACAACACCAAGTGAATTTAAACCATATTATTAATTTTCTCATTGCGATTAAGGGATGTTATTGATTCATATCTTTTGATATCTGTGAGTTCAGTGCACATTGCCTTGATAAAGCCACAAGTCATAAGTGTTCTAAGGAGATATGGACAGTAACTAGCAGTATAATCCTGGACGTCTGATTTATTCTATTTAGGACTCCTCATTTGAATCTACTGACATCAACTTCGGGTTGAAGATACGTTCAATTAATATGTCCCAAATTGAATGAAACGGACGTCCTAGATTCCATTGCTATTCACTGTCTATCTCTGCCTGCTAAAATACACTAATTATTTTCAATTTGCCTTTCCTTTAGAAATTAGTTTTGTAGAAACTTTTCGAGACTAATGAAACTATTTATAAAAGATCTTTTCGAATAATTTCTATTTGGAATGTATTTTCAACTGTAAAAAAATTACTACAATTTTTCATCAGTGTGGGGTTGTGGAGATTATTAAGATCATGAACGGATTGATGTTAGACCACCAGTGAAAATCTGGAAGCACTGAATGGCCGTTTCGTTCTATTATGGGACTCCTGAGTAGTGCATATCCACGATCCCGCTCGCATGATTCGAATCCAGAGCCTTCGGTCTCGCGCGCAAACGCTTAACCTCTAGACCATTGAACCGGCATCGAACGGTGCTAGTGTCTAACCTCAATCAATCCACGAAATTGCGCTACCATCTTCCATTGTACTGAGGTAGATACCTGTATCTACACGACATGGATTAACTCTACTGGTCATAATTAGTGCTGAGAATTGTTTACTTAAAACAACATTTATACTCTTAGATGAATCTTCTTCTTCTTCTTACTTCTAAACTTGTCATCATGACTAGCACTGAGATAGATTTCTTAGAATCAGAAATATGACAATAAATCATTAATACTAATAAACAAGAATTGGGTCATTTCACAAAATAGATTGAAGCTAAACATTGAACTCATTAAACAACAAGTCGCTCTTGAATTATTTGGGTTCATGAATATTCATTATTGGATCAACACCATTAATCAGTATTCCCCCTAGTGTTCATTAATCAACTATTTGATATCAGTATAAGATTGATAAATCATTTTGTGACTCTCCAAGAACATCATTTGTCTCATTTCGGTCACCCGAGCATTATCCCATTTTTTACACAAATCGAATGATTTGTATAGCTTATATCTATTTAGTGCCTCCTTGTACTAATGAGAAGTCCCACAATAGGACGAGACGACCATTCAGTGCTTTTAGGTTTTCCATAGTGGTCTTTCTTTAATTGACTCATGATTTAAACCATTGTAATAATGTTGATGTGTTGATGTTTGAATAAGTCCTAATTAGGATCATTTTCTGTTGGATTAATCCACTAAAAGAACTTTAATCTTAAACAGTTTATTGAATATAACATAAGTTAATCATTATGGATCATTATCATTTCAAAGTTAGACACTGTCTATTGTTTATGACAGATCATATAAAGTTTACGAGGTCAAGTCATATGGTTCACGATTAGAGTTAATGATCAAAATATTTTAATCTAGTTTGATTTTGATTTTATTTTTAAAACAAACAACGAATTCTGATAAATTGGTTTTTCTTCTCTCTTTACTTTACATTTACTTACTCCTGTTACTCCTCGTAAAGGAGTACAAGTTACCCACCAGAATTCTCTATACAACTCTGTACTGGACAATACTTTCCAGTTATTTTCAGTAGCTATACATCCTTTCAGGATTCCAAGTTAGGGCTTGCCTCGTGGTGCATTTTGATGATTTCCTCAATGTATGTTTATCCTCTCCCACAGAAGGCTGCTGCTGATAATGAGTATCATGCGTAAACAACTATTTAGAAATACTTGTGCCTTCTTCATGATGGTTGCAGTAGTTCTCCACGTTTCAGCTGCGTAGAGTAGGACTGTTTTCCTGTTCGTATTGAAAGTTGTGACTATGATATTGGTTGACAGACAGTTGTTTTGAGTTCCAAATGTTCTTTACTTGTGGATACGGTACTCTTACATTGCCAATGCTCGCCTTTACGTCTATATCAGATCTTCCTTGTTCATCAATTATGCTTCCCACGTACGTGAAGGATTCCACATCTTTCAGAGTTTTTCCATCAAGTATGACTGGCTTGATGTTCTCCGTGTTGTATTTGGGGATCTTGCCAAAATTGTACATGATCAGAAATATTTGATTTTAAGCAATTCAAGAAGATTTTCATTTCATGGATTAACTTTAATTAGACAAACGTTGAAAATCTAAAAAGCATTAGATAACTACTTTGTTCGCTTCAGCAATGCATATGGACGACCCCACAAGTGATCAGAACCATCAAGTCATGTAGATCATATTTAGAAGACATAGGCTAGAATGACATAGCCCTTAAGGGCTACCTAGTTTTTGCACGTTATCTAACTAAAAGTCATTCAGTGATGTGAAACGTCAAATCCAACACCGCATTACAGCTACTCAAGAGAAGCTTAGTTTTAATGTTGGAATTCATCTTTTCGAAGAATCAATATAAATAAGTCATTAATTTTCAATCATAACTGTTTTTAGGCATTTTGTTTGCGCATTCTAGAATCACCAAGTATTAATATCAAAGCATAGGTACTAAATAACTTTGATTCATTTGGTTAGGGTTTGTGTTACTATGATGATTTAGAAGTATTTGAATTATAGTATGAACTAAGAATCTCAGAAATAAGGTAATCAAATCAAGAAGTACTAGATAAGCACAAACGAATGTACTGTATTTAGAATTCGAAATCAAGCATTCAACAAGTACAAAAGAATCATTAGTTCATTGAAACACTACAGTTACACAACGATACCCTAAAAAATGATATCTTCTGTAAGATTAACTGCAGTGGAATCAAAACATGATATCAGTCAATAAAGTCATCAAACGTTGGACTTTTAGTCAGTCAGTCAGCCACAACGTAGGACCAGGCACATATGTGCATCGGTCCAGGTTGCCATATCTCATTAGCACAGCAAGATGAATAGCGGATTCATAGGAGTGGTTAGGTCAAAGGTTGCAATAAGGATATAGTATAGGAAGAAAGAATTAGTTCGTAGACAGAAAGAATGAAGTGATTTTAATCTCTTATTTTAAGGGAAGACAGGGAGTGTATGCACCGACGCCATTGTGATCGATTCTGAGCCATGTTACCAAGAGTCTCCAACCATTGGTTACGAAAGTCACGCGGACCCCAACCAAGTAGTCTGCATTTCCCAACATGGCTCAGACTAGAAGTTAGTGACTTCAGGCACTGATGCCACGTTTTGGTTTGGCCGCCCCTAACTTTCTTCCAACCATCTTCAATACCGGTTTGCATTGCACGTCGTGGTAATCGGTGTTCAGGCATACGTAACACGTGGCCCAACCATCTCAGTCGATGAAGATTCATAACCTCATCAACTGATTTACCATCATTCCCTAATACCCTGCGTCTAACCTCGCTATTACTTACCCGGTGATCCCAGCAGATGCCAGCAATATTTCTAAGGCATCTGTGGTCAAATATTAGTAGCTTACGAGTGTCTTCTACTCTTAATGGCCATGTTTCGCTGTCGTAAATTAAAACAGAACGGACTGCCGCGCAGTATACTAGTCCTTTTATTGATAGACGGATATCTTGCCTTCGCCAAAGGTGACGTAAGTTGGCAAAAGCCAAACGAGCTTTTCGAATCCGTGCTGAGATTTCGTCTGATATCAACCCATTAGGGCTGATCAGACTTCCAAGATAAGTGAAGTTGTCAACGCGTTCGACTACCTCACTCCCTATCCTTAGTTCAGGTGTTAACGCAGACCAGTCCTGAAGCAACAACTTGCATTTATAGTCTGTATTATCCCAAGTGTATTCAGTACTGATGTTCCACACTGAAACTTGATCAATAGAATTCGATCAGTAATAATTGATTAGATAAAAGCAACAATGATTATTAGTCAGTGATCAATCAATGGTAGACTTAATTATTCTTATTTTGCTCCCTAGCAAGATTGTGCATACTCATTAATGAGTAATTCTATACTAAGAATGGAATCACCGTAATTGAGGTTGGCCTGTGAAGAATACTCCCTACCAATTAAAATAATCTCAGTAATCTTCATTAAGATTATTTTAAAATCATGTTTTTTCTATGACAGTGTTTGTCACATCGTATTTAGTTGTTTCAGTAATCTTATGATATTCTAAGAATGAGGGTTTGTGAAGAAGCACTAGATGGTCAATTCATCCATGTATGAAGTTCTCCATCAGTGCGAATGCACGATCCCTCATGTGAAACTTGAACCCAAGACGTTGGGTCTCACACGCGAATATTTAACCAATAGACTACTGAGCTGGCATCTAATGGTGTTAATGTCTAACTTCAACCAACCCACCATATTGATCGACCATTTACCATTGCCTTCAGTCGGTAATTGCCTCACAACAGACACAGTTAAACTCTCCTGGTCACTGCTTCTGTTTTATACATTTTTAATGAACATTTTTTAATTGGGAAGTTGGGTTAATAACTGATCGGGTTACCTTTCAACTATGATCTCCAATCATATTAATAGGGATAAATATATATTTGATAGAGCTGTTATGGTTATAATTCTGTATTCATTCAATGGCTTAAATTCATCATCGCATCGAGTAGATCCACGTTGAATTTAATAGGGATACTGTAATAGATTTTATGAGACACTGATTTTCAGAAAAAAAGAAGATTCATGTTGCCGCTTTTCATCGGTATAAAACTTCATAGACGCTAAATGTCGGAGGATGATAGACGGGTCACATTTTGCTGCGAATCTGGTTCTAGATCGTTTCATCAACTTTCGGATATTATTATGATTTGCCAGTTCGATTCACATGCTTTTTTATCGCTTGCTCAACAGTCTATACAGAGTTAGAAGAACTAATTGTTTATAACTTTGTATAAGTGAAAAAGTCACTTGCAAAAACTTTCGCTTTTATTTGCACTTCTCAATTGTTCCTATGATAGTTTGTCTTTTCTGGTATTGCCATTACATCTAAAGTGTATGAAATCATTCAATCTATCATCTCATCTCATCGGCTTCAGATGGTACGACGTCATGTCAGGCTAGATAGCTTGCTTTGTACAACTTTAATGTTTAGTAATCAATATGTTTGCTTTTGTTAAATAGATTATATTGACAATATGAATCTATTTTACCGTTGGTGACTAACGTTGGAGATGGTTGGAAGAAAGTTAGACACAGCCGAACCAAAACGTGGTATCAGTTCTCAAAATCACTGACTGGTGAATCTTCTAGACCACCCCTCCTTAAGTTTAGAACAATAACAGGTCCATGTGATTAACGTAAGCAGTAGTTGGAGACTTTGAATGACATGGATCCAAATCGTTTGCGATCGAGCAGGTTCATCCAATCTTTGTCTTCTCCCAAGTTCTGATATTTTAAATTCCTCATGACTTTTTCTCTTCTCCTTTCAGTAATTTGTATTTTCTACTCGAATCGTATCTTCGATGCTTGATCTTCTCTAATACCACTGATACTATTACTACTTCTACTATTCCAGTATTTAGCCTGAAAATTTAATCTCTTTGAGCTAATGAGGTATGGCAACTTGAACCAATGTACATACGTACCAGATTCTACGGTGTGACTGACAGACTGACCAGACTGAGTGATATGAAGAGATATCGAAAATAGTAAAGAAACTCTGTGCTAAAACAATGCTTTATGTTGTGTCTTTTAGACTTTGTGTTCGAGCCCTATTGGACTAGTAAAAGACTAATAATTAGACCAGCTGCTTATATCATTCAGTCTCAAGTCAGTATTTTAAGTTAAAATCACACTCAGTTTACAATGTGTTTTTTTTCAGTTCAAATTCCATAATGATCCTATACTTCCCTACATGAATCGCCCACTTTAAATAGCTTTATAATATCTCAAATATTAGAATTATCATTATAGAGTTGTGGAGATTATTAACACTGTTAGATGCCAGCGGGCTCACTGGTCTAGAGGTTAAACGTCCGCTCATGAGACTGCAGGCTCTGGGTTCGAATCCTGCTAGCGGGACCGTGAATGTGCACTACTGAGGAGTCCCACAATAAGACGAAACAGCCATCCAGTGCTTCTCGGTTTTTCATGGTGGTCTAGCTTGAATCAGTTCATAATCTCAATCAAAAACTATTAGAATTATGTTAAAAACCTGGAAGTAATCATTTTTTAATGCTGATAACTAGTACTAAACGTTCATATAGTTGTAATCATTTTTGTATTATGTAATGGTTATTTATAATTGTCTCCTATAGATTAAGTTGTAATATGTAGTCATTAGTTTAAATGACTTGAAATCACCTGAACTGGTTTCATCTTAGATGATTGAAACTAGTCAAGTTATAACTATGAACTTAAGTTTTTCATCAGTTAATACTCATCTCCAAGTAGATAGATCTACAATATTGAACTAGTACTTTATGTAGATGTTTAACCTACGTTATTCAGTATATGATTCAAAGATATTATAACTGAACTATTCAGTTCATAGTAGATCATCTGTAGAATTGAAATGTTTACTTACTTACTTATCAATTACATAATCTATACCACTGTATAGGTATCATCAAGTTGATACGAAAGGGGTTCATTAGTTAAAAAGATATGGTTGATATATTTTATTTGAACATAGCAACAAACTCATAGA
Source organism: Schistosoma bovis (assembly GCA_944470425.2). NCBI lineage: Eukaryota > Metazoa > Platyhelminthes > Trematoda > Strigeidida > Schistosomatidae > Schistosoma > Schistosoma bovis. The sequence goes on from OX103956.1 coordinate 1,758,511, forward strand.
CGTTTTGAAATGATAAATGTTGTATAGGATTCATCAGTTAGTAACTAGTATTTTATACAACTTGAAAGGAAACATAGGACCACAAATTGACATAAATTGGATAAGCATTGAAAATATGAAAACATTATATATCTGTTCTGTCCTAGTATGGGACTATTCATTTGTACGTGACCACGGCCCTCACACAAGAGATCCAACCCATAACCTACAGCCTCCCCCAAATGGGAGGTTCGTAATAAGATTGTTTATGTATATAAAGTCTTTATACTTCCGCTATTGAAGTGGTATAAGTAGGCCTCAACATACACAAGAAGAAGACTAATCAAATCACACTTGATGAAGAAACTTTGGAAGATGTAGAATCCTTCACATACCTGGAAAGCATAGTTGATGAACAAGGAGGATCAAATGCAGACGTAAAGGTGAGGATCGGTAAAGCAATGGCCTCATTCCTACAGCTGAAGAACATATGGAACTCAAAACAACTGTCTGTCAACCAATATCATAGTCACAACTTTCAATACGAACAGGAAACACAGTCCTACTTTACGGAGCTGAAACTTGGAGAACTACTACAACCATCATCAAGAAGGCACAAGTATTTCTAAATAGTTGTTTACGCATGATACTCATTATCAACAACAGACTTCTATGGGAGAAGATAGACCAGCTTAGAGCTGAAGTGGAAATTAGGAAAAGGCATTGGAAGTGGATAGGACATACATTGAGGGAATCATCAAACTGCATCACAAGGCAAACCGTTAGTTATAATTCTGAAGGGTAAACGGAAAAGAGGAAGGTCAAACAACACATTAGGTCTGTAAATAAAAGTAGATATGAAAAGGATGTATAGCTACTGAAAATAATTGGAAAGTATTGTCCAGTACAGAGTTGTATGGAGAATTCCGATGGGTGACCTGTTCTCCTTTACGAGGAATAACAGGCGTAAGTAAGTAAGTAAGTAATCAAAGTGATATACGGTCTCCTATATAATCTGAAAGCAAGGAAACAAGCATACTTTGTACTATAAAATATTGTAATGATTACTATGGTGACTATGTATTCTAAAACTCGACAGTTGAACTGACTTAATTATCTGGATTATAACTTTCTCAAAGAAATTCAGTCTATCACTGAATGGCAATTAAACAGATAGCTCTTTATCACTCATAGTCACTTCAAAATTAAGATCAGATTAGCCGAAATCAAATGCAAAGGCATTCAACAGTTGAGATTAGATGTTGGTTGGAGGTAGTCAACAGGAAACCCTGGACCCGACCAACATCTAATCTCAATACATAGTGCCCGCAGTGTCGAGTCACCTAGACTGGTGGCCACATTGCAACATGATCGATAGCATTCGATCTGCACTAATAAGGACTAGACAAGCATGAGATTGATCACCACCCAGTGATCAATCAATTGTGGTGGCATTCAACAGTCTCAATGTTCCAAATGAACAATAGTAACTAATATCATGTTTGTGTAGGCATAACATTCAATCACTTACTTCAATGAGATATGACCATTTAAATTGATAAAGCTGTTTTTCTTTCCACAGCTCATAACAATAATGATAATAATGATCAAGATATTAAAGAGGATCTATTGAAAAATGTCAAAATACAAGTAAGTCATCTGGGTTATGGATCAGATTTGCTATTATTTCTAGTATAGGATTATAGAGATTGTGATTGAGATCATGATTGATCAATGTTAGAACACTATTAATGATCTGAAAGCACTAGACGACCATTTCATCTTAGTATAGAACTATTCAGCAATATACACTTACGATCCCACACATGGGATTCGAACCTAGCACCTTCGGTCCGGCTAAAACAACACATTGAATACATTATTTGCACATCTTTCTTGAATTAACTTTTACTAGTTCTATCGTTCTACCATTCTTGTTAATACTTGAACTGATTTTGCTTTTCTTTCACATCTTCGTATGTTCCTCTTCTGTCATTAAGAATATTACTTTCAATTCTTGATACATACTACTTATATCACTCTGTATAAGCACTACTACTACTACTACTCTTTAGATAAATCAGCTGATGGAAACTTGTTGATAAGTGAATAATGTGATTTTTTAATAACATGTGATAGTAAACTCAGTTTAATGGATTATAAATCTTTAAATAAAGAAGTATGGTGTTTGTTTCTCAATGTGTTATTCCTTTTTTCATTTAATTCTAAGGTAAAAATGCTTATGGAAGAAGCTGTCATCCGTGGTTATGTTCATGAAGATAGTGAAACAATCGGTAAACTGTGTTGTAAGTCACTACATGTTTTTTTTCCTCTATTCGCTATTACTTAATGAAATGATTTAGAGAAGAATTTAGGAAACAGATTTTAGATTAATGGTAGGTGTTAGTTAGTTAGTTAGTTGCTTACTTGCTCCTGTTACTCCTAATGGAGCATAGGACGCTGAACGACATTCTCCAACTCACTCTTTCCTGGGCCTTCTTTTCTAGTTGTTTATTCTTTTCATGTCTGTCTCCATTTCTCGACGTGATGTGTTCTTTGGTCTTCCTCTTTTCCTTTAACCTGGAGGATTCCAGATGAAGGATGAAGTTTTATTCAAAACATTAAATCTCCTTGATGGACAATTGGACTCGATTGATCACTGAATCTAGTATCAATTCAGTATAATTATAACATAGTTTTATCCGTAATAATTCCATTTTTTAGTATTAATGTGAATGGTTCTTGGAGGTTGTTGAATTTCATATTCTCTATTACGAGGTAATTTTCAGAGTATTAGTCAGAAGCTGTAACTAATGAAATTCAACATTGTTTAATGACATTGAAAGACAGTTGCTAAATATTGCGAATGGGTTGAGTAAGGAATGTATATCATTGGTTGTTGACTCAAGAGTGTAACGTTTAATTGGTCCCTGTGACAAATGGGAATCGTGATTTCGATTCTTGTTTTGGTTTTTTATAAGCACTGATGGAAAGCCCTATACTGGGACGAAAAACCTATTTAGTACGGCCCAATTCTAAGCAGTTTTCTAATTAAGTTCAGTTCATAATGTAAACTATGAAGCACGTGATACTGCCTAAAATCATCTGATGTTTAGTTCCTAATGATGATCACTTCTGTTATTTAGATTAAAATGCAACTCACCATTGTAAAAGCAATCATTTGAAAGCTGGTTTAATACTGTTGAACAAAGTCTGATTCTCTTCAAAACATTCCAATTGGTTACGCTGTGTGTTAATAGTCTGAGATACAATCATTATTAGTATAAGGTTGTGCAGACTGTTAGGTTTTTGATTAATATAATGAATCGACCAATATTAAACCATCATTAAAGACCTGGAAGCACTGGACGACCGTTTCGTCCTAGTGTGGGAATTCTCAGCACTGCGCATCCACAATCGCACACACGGGATTCGAACTTAGGGATTTCGGTCTTACGCGCGATTGTTTAAACTCTAAACCACTAAGTCGGCATCCAACAGCGTTAATGCATAACTTCAATTAATCCACGAAATTCAGCAACCATCTTTCATTGTCTTCGGCGGGTAACTGACTCACATACGCACGGACTAGGTTCATTGTCTTCGTGACTGGCTTCCAAATGTCCTGCCAATGCTGTGTTTTTAACGCGTTTAGATTCTTTACTTCGTCCGACAGTTTTCGTGACTTCGACGCCACGTTCTGCCACACACTACTTAAAAATATTCGTGTGAGTTGTGACAACCATAACACGTCCATAACGCATAAACAATGGGGAAAATACAGCTATGTCTGAACTAAGCATTAGAGTTTAAAAATAGAGTACCAAAGGTTACGTTTAAATTACTATAGTTTTGGAATAGACAAGGATATGGTGATGAATCATACATCAAATGAAAGCTTATGGTTTATAGAATAAATTCAAGACAAAACTTAATGTTAGCGTTTTACATGCTCTGAATAACGTGAAATAGTTGCCTCCCCCCCCCCAAATAGCTTCCGTTGTTTGTCATGGCTTCTTTATTTCTCTGTTCACGCCAGAACCTAACAAAACATACATCTATGACATTCTACTCAACTGTTTAAAACTTCACATGCTATTATTGTCTCTGGTTCATAGTTTTCAATTGTTTTACTCTATTGTTAATAGTTAAGTGTATGAGGGAAAAATGACCAGGTAAATAACCATTAGGAAAATGTAAGTGTTGAGTAGCTGTTTCGTTCTATTATGGGATTCAATAGTAGGTGTTCACGACATCGATACAAGTAATCAAATCCATGACATTCTTTCTCGTATATGGATGCTCAATCTTTAGATAACTGAGCTGATGTTGAACAATATTAGTGTCTTACCATAAAATCATCTACCATTGACTGTCGTCAATAAGTGTTTTACTCTCAACATAGTCAAACTCCATTGATCAAGATTTCTTATTAGAACATCAACAATTACATATTGAAAATAGTCACTAGTGAGCAGACGATTATGATCAGTATAGGATCTCATAGAGATTATAGAATTTTCATGAATGCATACTGCTAAACAGCAATATACTGGGACAAAAACAGCTGTTCAGTGCTTACTCTTATCCTTATTATCCCAATTTGACTATCATAAAGCATATATATTATTTTTGATTGAAACCATGAGTCAATTGAAGCTAGGCCACCATGGAAAATGTGGAAGCACTGGACGACCATTTCGTCCTAGTATGGGATTCCTCAGTAGTGAGCATCCACGATCCCACACCCCACGAGATTCCAACCCAGGACCTATGAGCCTCACGCCACGCACTTAACCAACTAAACTGCTGACCCGGCATCCAATGGTGTTAATGTCTAACCTCAACCAATCCACGAAATCGCTGGTTGAGCACCTGGCACGGGACTGATGGGTCCTGGGTTCGAATCTCGTGGGGTGCAGGATCGTGGATGCTCACTGCTGAGGAGTCCCATACTAGGACGAAATGGTCGTCCAGTGCTTCCACATTTTCCATGGTGATCTAGCTTCAATTGACTCATGATTTCAATAAAAAACTTAACAATCTCCACAACACCTAAACTGATATATATTATTGTGACGTAACTAATATCCATGACATTATATATATACATATTTTTTTTTATTATAGCATCCGTTGAAGCGGTACTTCTTTATGGAGTACGTCGAAGTATATTCACATGGATAGAAGAAGAATCCACTTATGTATTATGTCAAAAAATAGCAAAATTTTGTCCAGAAGCTCAACATACATTAAATCGTATAGATTATTATAAACAAACTATTTTAAAGAAACGTAATGATTCTGATATAAAACGTAATCTATCATCATTACATCATAATAATACAATGAATAAATCATTTATATTTAATGAAAAATCATCATCATCATCATCATCATCAATGAATTTCACATTTTGGTTAAATGATAAACGTAATAATCTATCCATAAATGGGTAAATTATTCAATGTTTCAATGTTTCGTTGTCATATTATATTGTTTATTATAATGATAAAGTCATTGAATTATTTAGTTATAACTGTGATAGTATTAACGAGAACAGTAGTCCAATCACTCTTGATGGTGAAACTCTGGAAGATGTAGAATCCATCACATACCCAGGAAGCATCATCGATGAACAAGGAGGTTCAGATGCAGATGTAAAGGCAAGGATTGGCAAAGCAAGGACAGCATTCCTACAGTTGAAGAACATATGGAACTCAAAACAACTGTCTGTCAACCAATATCAAAATGAGAATCTTCAATACGAATGTCAAGGCAGTTCTACTGTATGGAGCTGAAACTTGGAGAACTACTACAACAATCATCAAGAAGGTACATGTATTTATAAATGGTTGTCTACGCAAGATACTGAACATCCATTGGCCGGATACTATCAGCAATAGCCTTCTGTAGGAGAGAACAACCCAGCTTCCAGCTGAAGAAGAAATTAAGAAAAAACGATGGAAATGGATAGGACATACATTACGCAAATCGTCAAACTGTATCACGAGACAAGCCCTAACTTGGAATCCTGAAGGGAAGCGGAAAGAGGAAGGCCTTAGAACACATTACGTCGGGAAATGGAATCAGATATGAAAAGGATGGATAACAACTGGAAAGAGCTGGAAAGGATAGCGTAGGACAGGGTTGGATGGAGAATGCTGGTGGGTGACCTTTGCTCCTTCACGAGGAGTAATAGGCAATAAGTAAGTAAGTAAGATAGTATTAACGTGTTATATTGTTGACGTCAAAATATAAGCCGACAAAATACAGTTGATAGGTAGATCATTTGCTTGGAAGTCATTGATATATTCCGCATTCTCTCTCTCTGTCTCTGTGTCTTGAGTTTACCTTCGTATGAGGTTGTTGATGAGTACGTACTTACTTACGACTGTTGATCCTTGTGGAGGAGTATAGTCTGCCCACTAGCATTCTTCATCCAATTTTGTCCTGGACAATCCTTTTCAGCTTTTTACAGTTGCTATTCATTCTTCTCATGTCTACTACTAATTCCTGATGTAATTTGTTCTTTGACTTACCTCTTTTTATGTTTCCCTTTAGAATTCCAAGTATTGGTGAATATTACTGATGAGTAATTAATTAAGATGAAATAACTGTTTAATGCATACTCTCTGATTTTCAACACTACTCAAACTGTTATCATTTTTTGTGATGATTTGCTATATTATAGAATGGAAGTAACTACTTATCTGTTGGTTGGAATACAAGAGTCTTGTATTTCTATCAGTTTTATCTATTAAAATTAAATAAATTTCCTTCATAAAATTTTCAGCAAGTAATAATTATCAGTATAGGGTACTCACTGAAGATAATCGTGGACGGTCGCGCAATATCGTGGATTGATTTAAGTTGAGCATTAATACCGTTGTATGCCGGCTAAATGGTCTAGAGCTTAAGCGTTCACACGTGAGACTGAAGGCCAAGGGTTCAAATCTCGCGAGCAGGATCTTGGATGCGCATTGCTGATGAGTTCCACAATAGGACGAAATGGCCGTCCAGTGCTTACAGGTTTTCACTGGTGCTCTAACATTCACACATTCACGATATCAATCTAAATTCAACAATTACCACAAACCTACACTGAAAACAAATCATCATCAAACAGCATTACAGGATCAGCTTTTCAAGTTAGATGACTTTGAAATTTAAGCTTTGTAACTATATAAAGTATCTAAGAAGGATAGTGGCTAGCAATGGAATCCATTATACACGTTTTATCCTATGTGGGGCTCGTCAGCTGGATGTATCCGCATCCCAGAATTGATGTTCACTATGGGACTCGAACTCAGTACCGTTCACTTCAAACGCCATTGCATTATCCACTTATAGCTACTGTGTCCCAAATAACAACCATCCATCTTTACTTAAAATGCTTCTAAATTAAGGCTGTATCAAGGCAATCCGCACAGAATGCACATATGCCAACAAGAGACTGATCAATTGCAATCCTAAATAACAATGGGAAAATACAAGTAAAACAACACGCAAGCGAATTTAAACTTCACCTCATTGTACAAGCAAGTAGTTATCAGGACTCAGTAGCTAAGTGGATAATGCGATGGTGTTTGAAGCGAACAATATTAGGTTCGAGTCACAGAGTAAGTATCAACTCTGAGATGCAAGTACATGACGAGTCCCAAAAAGAACGAAACGCGTGTCTTAGTTTCCATTGTTAGCCACTATTCATCTTTGCTTATATAGCTCGTAACTTAGGGCTATATCGAGCGAATCCACACAGGATGCACATATGCCTACAAGAGACGGATCAATTGCAATCCTAAACAGCAATGAGAAGATACAAGTAAAACAACACCAAGTGCATTTATTAAACTCCAAGTTACTGAAATGATCAATGTCCAGTTACTAACAGCAACTAATTTAAAAATTCGAATCCCCACCCTCCATTAAATTTGAAAAAAAGAAAACAAAAGAGAAGAAAAGACCATAATTAGATTTATTTTAGATATTTAATGGTGTAGTTCCGGTTCGTTTTTGAAAAATGTCAATTATTGAATCCTCTTTATAATCACTAACTTGGTTACTATTCAAGATTAGAATACTTGAATACATTTAAAATAATATAAAGGATCATTCATTCTAACAGAATATAATCCCTAATCAATTATGTAATATGATTACATGTATACATATATTGATTATTGTAATCGATATTGATTGACTAAAATGAACCGCGTTTTTTAGTTTCCTTCCATTAAACTAATAAGTTAAATTAGTTTCTATGATTGAATGTAAATACCATGGTGATTTTTAAAAAAAAGGAATTTATGTGACTAAACATATATCCAATGGGGTTAATGTATAACTTCAACTCATGTCTTCGGTGAGTAACTTTCTCATATACGACACGGATTAACTCCATCGGTCGTAATCTCTCAGTAGAATTTCAAGAATGACCTCTTAAAGTTAGTCATTAGTGAGTACATGTTAATTATCAGTAAATGGGTTGTGAAGATTGTTGAGTTTTTTGATTGAGTTTATCAATCAATCAATGTTAGATCACTATTAAAAACCTGGAAACACTAAACGGCCGAATATCCTGGGATTAAGTCTTGTGTGTGCAGTTGTGGATACTCACCGTTGAGAAGTTTTATATTAGGACGAAACGGCCATCCAGTGATTCCAGGTTTTCAATGGTGGTTTAATATTGATCCATTCATAAATCTCAATCAAAACTTAACAATCTTTACAACTCCATACTAAGAAATAGAATAGTTTATAGCTCCCAAGGTGGTGATTTTTTTAATTCATAAGACAGGTGAAAATATTGTACAGTGAATGCTTTTACCATCTTAGAAGGAAATGCACTATTCATATAAGTATTTTCAGCTATGGATAGCGCAGGTTTTAAAAGAAAGGAATACAGTTACGCATTTAAAAACGAGAAATGATCCGGTAAACATTTATTGTTTTAATGTGATCGAGTAAAGTTCTATGTAGTTGAATTTGAGCTACTAGAATGTTCTTCTATGGACCTACAATTCTTAGATAACATAGTTTTGATTTTCACAAAATTCAGTCTTCTGATAGCCTTGAAGCATAATGGAAACGTTTGTAGGAAGTGTTTCTTTCACTAAATGATGTCCCCCCTTCCAGTCAAACAAGTTGGTGAAGCTTAGTAGGCCCTTCTGGAGCGAAACAGGTCACATCAAAGCACGGCACAACTACCAGGACTATAATGGTTGTTTCTGCAAACCTTTGGAGTTTGCCCAATGATGAGCAACTTCATATGATACATGCACCACTTTCGAGAAAATTTTTCGTCTTTTTCCATTCCAAATGTAGTTGTGCTATGTTTATCTGTGGAGTTCGTAATCAGTTGGTGGGTATAGGTAGGGTGGGTGATTAGCCCGATCTCCACCACCCGGATTACCGTTCACGTTAGTTCATGAATCACTCGTCTCATTACCCAGGAGGCACGACGCGGACGTGTGACTCGGATTTCGCATCATTCACTAAATGATATCAACCCCTAAATTAATGATAAGAAGTGAAGTAGTTAAGTTAATTAACCACAGAGAGATTGGAGTCTGACTGAATGAAAGTACAAATATGTAAAAACGTTTGTTGTTATCTACGGACTTACGTCAAGTATGAGATGTTTAAAGGAATATACAGATGATCAAAACGAAAACGTGACATTTTTTCATTTAGGTCACTGACTGTTGACCTGTGCCACATTAGTAGGTGCAGACTACTTCGTTAATATCTGTGAAATAATCACAAAGAAGTAGTTTGATATGCCAACGTCTCAAAATCGACCATAATACCACACATGCATTCAATAACAGTCTTCCATCCATCCCGTTCTCTCCATTCGTATTATCTATACCAAATCCTTTTTATTAACATCGACACTGTTATCATTCCTATTAGTCTGACACATATCATGTTAATTTCATTCGATTGTACTGATATGGTGTACAGTGGACTGATGTACATTGGTGCTAGGCTCTATGTGGAATACAACAGACCGACTTACTCAGATTCGAGAAATTTTTTAATAGAATGTGAAGGCTGATAATACTACATGGGTGTTTAAACTATAGTAGATGAGACAGGACTCGAACATACAATCTACTGAATAGGGACCGAATGATTTTCGTTACTAAACCACTGTTTTCAATGTCATGTAATTGTTTTGCATGCTCTCACTCAAAATTCTCTATTCTATTTCCATCGTCATTCAATTTACACTCATTCATCTTTGTTACGTTGTAGTAAACAAGATCTGAGGTGGGAAAGATCAATCTATAATTTAGTGCAAAATTACAGTATCTTCTTAAAATATGAAAACTATACATCAAATACGTCACATGCACATCTCCAATCAGTTGTTTCTCACAAACTTCATCGTTCCCTCATTCCTCTTGTTATTACAAATACTCTCTGTTTATATTCGCGTTCACTTCAATTCGTTCTCCTCAATCTTGTGTTGCTATGCAATCCACTTCCAATTCGTCTTACATACTACTTATATTTTTCAACATAAGTAACATCCAACACAACGTTGTTCAACGTTACACTATCTATCACTATCACAATCACTGTATATCATATGCATCCACGTACACGTACACTCACACTCACACACGCTTACGCACACACACACACCAACAAAAGAAACACAAATGATTACTAGTGAGTCATGACTTCTCTCATTTCTAATTAATTATCTCGGTCTTACACGATTGTATATCTTCAAAACTGATGTCTGTCAGACAAGATTTACATCCATTGTTTTATACTATCCTAATGAATAGATTCATTGTAGAAAGTGTACTGTATTGTCGAATGAATTGAGTATTATCCATGAATTCGCCTACTCGATGAGATATTGTAAATCAATGATTTTGATTAATTACTTGGTTCGAGTGTCATGCGTGGAATTGTGGATACGATCTGCTGAGGAATGTCATACTAGGACGAAACGACTGTTGAGTGATTGCAGGTTGTCAATGGTGTTTTAACTTAGATGGACTATATGAATTTAACTGTGAAAATTGGCCAAGTTACTTTATTTCTAGTTTTTCACACAAGTCCAATTTTCTGTTAATTAATTTGTATTGTGAATGACTTGAGAATATGGTGCATTTTGTTTGACTATCTTTATCTGGGTTTAGTACTAATGGATACTAGTCTGAAAGGTATGTCTACACTTTCTTCAGAAGTTGTGTTATATATCGAATTCGTACTGATCTCAGTTATTGTCCACAGAATAATACGTTACTAATGAATGACTTAAATATTGATCAATTGCTTATGGAGGTGAAATATTTGCGCGTAATTCGAATCATACTTTATCTCTTATCACTTACCTACTTATGCCAGTTACCCCTCGTTGAGATACATAGGCCTCCCATCAGTAAATTGTAATTCATTTCTTCAGCATTATTTCTATTTGTTTGTTGGTTGGGATAATAGTCGAAAGTACAGATTGAAGTAGATGATTTTCATAGAGAGAATGAATCCTTAAGAATGTCTATCGTATTCTGTTCAAATATCTCTTCAATTAATTGTACTTGAATCTCATAGTTGATATTATCCCTGACACATGAGCGTAGTAGCCTTCTTTCTCTATATGTCAAGAGAGGCTATTCATTTCAGATCTAAGTAATAATGTTCAGTTTCATAAGCTAAAATGTACAATTTACTATAGTTGTATGTCAGTCATTCATATTATACGTTTTAATATTATGCGAACTGACTGAAAACATTGATGCTTCGTGTAAAAAAAACTGAGGAGGACTGTTTAATGTTTATGGGAGACGACTACACTGTACTTGGTTCACAGATGTAACATCAGTTTATAGTCTTAACAGCTAAAGCATTAAACGAATATCCCAAATGGAATCCCAATTATGAAAGAATTTCTTTGAAAATGGAATAGCCAGTACCTCTATTCTTAAAACTTCAATTCAACCTGGGTCTGGCTAACTATGTCCTAGATTTGCAAAGACAATCAACAAAACATTTTGCGTAACCAACCTTGTTTTGATATCAGTGATACCCAAACAAATTATCAGTTACCTGAGTTAACCTCCTTAATGTGCATCTACAAATTCAGCTGATCCTTTAAAGATAACTATATTGGTCGTACTGACAGGTGACTTAACCAACGAATTAGTGAACATCTAGCTTGATTTGGAATGAGCCCGAAAAAGGCAATATACAGCTCTATATTGACACACTTAGTTGACTGTGGTCATGTGGCAGATAAAGCCAAATCATTTCTAATGATCTATCATATACTTTCTTCATCTCTTAATAGGTTTCAATACCATTTCTTACATGTAGCAGTGACTTCATGGACTTGTGCCATGAAGTCACTGACAAGTGGACTGAGCCATGTTGGTAGGTATAGACTACCTGGTTGAGTACAGCGAGATGACAGCAACCGATGGTTATAGACCTTGAATGATATGGCTCAAAATCTTTTGCAATGGCGCAGGTGCATCCACTCTTTGTGTTCTCCCGAATTCTAATCTCCTGGATTGTTCTTGTCCCTTTTTTTCTTTCCAAACCCTAATCTTTCCGATTACTGCTTATACTCTTACTAACTCTATCACTACAGAATTTGAGTCGACGACTGCATCTCTGTGCTAATGTGGTGTGGCAACTCAAACTGATGTACGTACGTACGAAGTTCTACGTTGTTAATGACTGACTTATGTGGCAGAAGCTATAGGGATGGAAACCCACAACCCTAGTTTATTTGTTCAGAAAATATTCATGAAACCCTTTTTTTTCCTACCTTAACCAGATATGGCTAAATAAGCGATTTTAATAATCTTTTCACATCCGGTGTTTGTTTATTATTTTTTCTCTCTTTTCGTTTATATTCTTCAATAGTTAATTATTATATTAATTAAGATCATTAGTCAATTGAAGCTAGACCACCATGAAAAACCTGAAAGCAGTGAAAGGCCATTTCGTCCTCCTCATCAGTGCGTATCCACGATCCCACCTCACGAGATTCGAACCTAGGATCTATTCGATATTTACAAACTTCTTATTGATGAATGTCAGTTGATCAGATTTATAATATTGTTTACCTGAAAGGTATACTAACTCAACTGAATTCGTAAGATGTCTTCAAAGTGTTCTCATAGGTCAATCTCCCAGGATAATAATGTATATACCTATATTAATGAAATGTAGGAGATTATAGTGAACTGCACTAATTCTAATCATTTCAGTTAAACTACTGTTCTTCTAGATGAAGTTGATTTTGATAGGACATTGTTTATTCAATCATCAACGGTAACTAGAATTAAAGAGGTCATAATTTGAAAAAAAGATGAAGTTGTTCTTGAATCACATGGTAAATGATAACAAATATACGAGTCCCAAATAGGACGAAACGCGCGTCCCGGATTCCACTGCTAGCCACTATCCATCATTGCTTACAAAAAGCTTGTGAATTAAGGCGATATCGAGGCATACGCACAGTATGCACATATGCCGATAACAGACTGATCAATTGCGGTCTTAAACATCAATGGGAACATACATGCCAAATAATACCAAGTGAATATACCCTCCAGTTTACAAAATAATCCGTTGATAGTTGAAGCGACAGATGTCACATATCATCAATGCATGCAACATCAGTTATTACTGAATAAACAGAAAATGGTCAGGAGTGTTTCAACCAAATGGTCATCTTCGTGAACAAAACAATACCAATTTTATGTAGGCGATATATACAGTTATAAAGCTCCACTGATTGATCAAAATCACTACTCAGATTTTTAAGCAAAGATGAATAGTGGATAGCAGTGGAATCCAGGACACGCGTTCCGTTCTATTCGAGACTCGTCATGTACTTGCGTCCCAGAGTTGACATTTAATCTGAGACTCCAACGCAATACCGTTCACTTCAAACACCATCGCGTTATCCACTTTGCTACTGAGTCCTGATAGTCATCTATTTGTGCAATGAGGTGAAGTTTAAATTCACTTGATGTTGTTTTACTTGTATCTTCCCATTGTTATTTAAGACGGAAATGGGAAAATACAAGTAAAACGACACCATGTGAATTTCTACTCAAATTTGCTATGAGAAGAGATTTATTATGAACCATAGGGTCAACGGAAAACATAGTATGCTTGACAAGGCATTTGCGTAGATTGGGAACTAAGTGAGAGATAAAGGTCATTTTTAGAGCTGGCCGCAAATAGATTTGAATGTATTCTTGTCATGGTGTACGAGAACACATGTGTTTGAACACTAAATTACGGAACATCTTAATAAATTCTGAGAATCATACAGTAAATAATTCATTTGTAAAATGTCAATCAATCGTCGCAAACTTCACTGTTCATTCGTTTCCATATTATTCATTCTCTGTTCTCTTTCTCTTTCCTTCGATATTCTTAACCTTTTGCCACCTTACTTACTTACGCCTGTTACTCCTCTTGAAGGAGCACAGGCCGCTCACCAGCATTCTCCATCCAACCCTGTCCTACGCTATCCTTTCCAGCTCCTTCCAGTTGTAATTCATCCTTTTTATATCTGATTCCATTTCCCGACGTAATGTGTTCTTTGGTCTTCCTCTTTTCCGCTTCCCTTCAGGATTCCAAGTTACGGCTTGCTTCGTGATGCAGTTTGATGATTTGCGTAATGTATGTCCTATCCATGTCCATCGTCTTTTCCTAATTTCTTCTTCAACCGGAAACTGGTTTGTTCTCTCCTACAGAAGGCTATTGCTGATAGTATCCGGCCAATGGATGTTGAGTATCTTGCGTAGACAGCTATTTGTAAATACTTGTACCTTCTTGATTGTGGTTGTTGTAGTTCTCCAAGTTTCAGCTCCATACAGTAGAACTGCCTTGACGTTCGTATTGAAGATTCTCACTTTGATATTGGTTGAAAGTTGTTTTGAGTCCCATATGTTCTTCAATTGTAAGAATGCGACCCTTGCTTTGCCGATCCTCGCCTTTATGTCTGCATCTGAACCTCCTTGTTCATCGATGATGCTTCCTAGGTATGTGAAGGACTCTACATCTTCCAGAGTTTCGCCATCAAGAGTGATTAGATTGCTGTTCTCCGCTTTGAATTTGAGGACCTTGGTTTTCCCTTTGTGTATGCTGAGGCCTACTGATGCAGAGACTGCTGCTACACTGGCTGTCTTCATCTGCATCTGTTCGTGTGTAAGCGATAGGAGGGCTAGGTCATCTGTAAAGTCCAAATCGTCTAATTGATTCTGAGCTGTCCATTGTATTCCATGTTTTCCTTCAGATGTAGAAGTCTTCATAATCCAGTCGACCACCAGAAGAAAGAGAAAGGGAGAGAGTAAACAGCCTTGTCTGACTCCGGTCCTTACTTGGAATGCATCTGTCAGCTGTCCTCCATGCACGACTTTGCACTGTAGTCCGTCGTATGAGTTCCGAATAATATTGACAATTTTCTCAGGAACTCCGTAGTGTCGAAGAAGTTTTCATAATGTTCTCCTGTCTACATTGTCAGATGCCTTTTCATAATCGATGAAGTTGATGTACATTGACGGGTTCCACTCAACTGATTGTTCAACGATGATCCGTAGTGTTGCAATTTGGTCTGTGCACGACCGATCCTTACGGAATCCAGCTTGTTGATCTCAAAGTTGGGCATCTACTGCATCCTTCATCCGGTTCAGCAACACTCTGTTGAAGACTTTCCCTGGTATTGACAGTAGTGTAATGCCTCTGTAGTTTTCACATTTGCTCAGATCTCCTTTCTTTGGAATCTTGACGAGGTGTCCTTCTTTCCAGTCCATCGGCACTTGTTCCTCCTCCCAAATCTTTTTGAATAGAAGATAAAGCATGCTTGTGGTTACTTCGACGTCTGATTTCAGTGCTTCAGCTGGTATGTTGTCGGGTTCTGCTGCTTTCCCGTTCTTGATTTGTCTGACGGCCATTCTAATTTCTTCCGTCGTTGGTGGGTTGATATCTATAGGAAGATCTGTGTGTGCTGCTTCAATGTCCGCTGGATTCATTGAAGTCGGCCTATTCAGGAATTCCTCGAAGTATTCTACCCATCTGTTCCGCTGTTGTTGAATTTCAGTAATTGGTTTGCCTTCTTTGTCTTTGGCCGGTCTCTCTGGTTTACAGTATTTCCCTGCTAGTTTCTTCGTTGTATCGTAAAGCTATTTCATATTTCCTTCTCTAGCAGCTTTTTCTGCCGTCGTTGCTAATTCTTCCACGTATTTCTTCCTGTCGGCTCTAATGCTCCTCTTCACTTGCTTGTTTGCTTCTATGTATTCAGCTTGTGCTTGGACTTTCTCTGCTCGTGTTTGGCTGTTGTTAATTGCTCCCGATGATATATACTACTTATATCTATCAACATCAGTAGCACCCACTTCACCATTATTGTATCCGGTATTGTTATATATATTTATGCATAAATAACAGCAATTTTACGTGTGGTTTCTGTATTTTTAAAGAGAATACAATTGATGTATAGTTAGTATTACAGCCTTTCTAACGCATATTATATGTCACTACATTAATTCGTTTCATACTTTGGCATTAGTTAAGTTTGGTACTCATTTATATAAATTTACAATGACTGTAAATATGATGTAGGTCGTTATAATCGATCAGCGTTTGTTAGTTATTCAGCGAGATCAGATAATACATTAATCAACATAATTCTAAGTATGTTGACAAATAATTATGCTAAATGTAGTAGTAATATAGATAGTAAATCAAAATAAAGTACGTAGTATTATTCTACCAATGAATTAATGTATATATAAGAGACCGATAAGTCCTGGGTTTGAATCCCACAGGAAGGCATAGTCGATGAGCAATGTTGAGGAGTCCCATAGTAGGACGAGTGGTTCCATGTTTTCCATGATGGTCTAGTTTCAATTAACTTATGAACTTAACTATTGAATTACTATAATATCCATAAAAACCCTTTCTGATAATATAAGTTTGTCAATATATAGGGACATGGACCTGTCCAGAAATAGAAATTATTCTTACTATTAGTTGGACAGTATGAAAGGCAATATTATTTGATGGTGAACATAATCTTGATCGTTTAAGATAATCAGTATAGGAACTGTTTTCAGTTGACTACGTTACACCTAGATCATTTCGATTATTATAGTCTATAATGATACTTATTATTTAGAATCACTTGTACATGATTTTCAGTACATATTTCCTTGACCGAAAGATCCAAGTAAAACAGTTTCTATTTTCCTGTAGTATGAAATTGATATTGACTAAGAGATGATTAATTTATGCATGAAAATTTACAATTGACTGATCATTGGATGGTAATCCATGTCATGTATGTCAGATCGAATCCTATTGATCAAGTTGTAATGTGGCCGATAGTCTAGATGACTCAACATTGCATGCACTATGCTGAGATAAGATGATGGTTGGAGATAGTCAACGGAAAACGCTGAACCAAGATTTCATGCGACTTGGTACTTGCCAGCAAGGTGTACCTATAATCTAGAAGGGAACTGATACTCCCTGACGAATTCGATCCCATATCCTCCAGCTTCACAATCAGATACGTTAACACTGAGCTATGAAAGCTACAACTGACGTCTTGTAGGATTGAGATGTATTTGCAATTGATTAATCATTGAGTGGTGTTCATTTTCATGTATGTCATGTTCTTCTTAGTGCAAATTGAATCCTATCGACCAAATTGCAATGTAGTCACTAGTCTAGATGACTCGACATTGCATGTACTACGTTGAAAATTAAACAATACATTACTATCTATTGTATATTTGTATTGAAGCTTATTTACATTCATTGTTAAGGTATATTTACCACCTTCACATATATGTGATACTATCAATTCAATATAACATGAAATAAACATGATACTCTTGAATACGGATATCGAACCCTGTTCATACTTAGTTCAATGAAGTAAATATTGATTAAAATATCTTTTTTTTTCTTTGTTGACCTTAAACTAGTTACTATAGTACTTCATGGTGAAAAAAAGAAAAAAAAAGAGAATATTAGGCATCAATTATCATTCATGGTGAATTGCCTTATAAGAAGTTGACAATTATTCAGTAGTGAGATATACTTATTATTCTAATAAACAGTAATTCTATTGATGAAATGAACTTAACTTACATTGAAGTGAATTCAGATGAAGCACTGGTAGATAATATATCTGTAGCTGGTTTATATAACTGACATATATTTGATAAATTATTCCTGTTAACCCTCTTGGAGGAGTATGGGATACATATTAGGATTCTCCAACCAATTCTGTTTTGGTCAGTCAGTCAGTCAGTTAGCTTCAATGTTAGTTCAAGCACATATGTGCATTGATTCAAGTTGCCATACATCATTATCACAACAAGATGAACACCGGATTCATAGAAGTAGTTCAGTAGTGGTAATATATAAAAGAAAGATTACATATAAGGACGTAGTACAGAAAGAAAGAATTAGTTTGTAGTTTAAAGGAAGACCGTCTTCATAACTGTGACAGCACTCAAGACCACTGTATTCATAATTGTGTTTTGGACAATCCTTTCTAGTTGTTGTCAATCCTTTTGATATCTGCTTCTGATTTTTTGGCCCTCCTCTTTTTCCGTTTCCCTTCAAAATTCCAAGTTAGGGCTTGTCTCGTGATGAAGTTTGATGATTTCCTTAACGTATGTCTTATCCACTTCCAACGCCTTTTTCCTAATTTTCTCTTCAGTTGAAAGCTGGTTTCTTCTTCCCAGCAGTAGACTGTCGATCAGTAGACATTGAGTATCTTGTGTAGACAACTGTTCATGAATAGTTGTACGTTTTTGATGATGGTTGTAGTAGTTCTCTACATTTCAGCTCCGTAGAGTAGGATCCGTACCTTTACATATTACATGGTAATCTGATTACAGATCACAGATTAGTAATATATTTTTATGGTTCATTAACTGTCAGCACTATTTACTGTATTCATAGTACATTTACGCTTTAATTGCCATGTTTATTAACATTGTGATTCATATAAGCAGAGATGGATGATGGTTAGCAGTGCTATCCAAAATGAACGTTTCGTCCTATATGATTGATAAATTGGTAAATTAAGGAGATTTCCATTAAACTATAGAAAAATTAAGAGCAGCCGATTTTCAATTCGTACAGTTGACCTCAATTTAAACTTGTCAGTAATAATGTGATGTGTACTACTGATGCCCAATAGATATAAGTAGTATGTATCAACAATTGAAAGTGAAATACCTGACAGCAGTAGATTAAGATGACCGAAGAAAACAGAGAGTGATTAGTGTAGAAATGAACGAACAACAACGTCTGAAACAATTGATTGACATGTTACAAATGAAATATCCATTGTATGAATCTCAGATCTTTCAAGCTGTAGTGAATGTTTCTGTTGTCACTATAAAGTTACATCAAGAAAAAAACAAAAAAAACAACTGAATTTGTCCTTATTGCATAGTGACATTCTATTTGTTACTACCATCAGCTGCCTTACAACTTTCATCATACATTGTTGACAAGCTCAGTTACTGATTGACAGGATTAGATGCACAAATAACTATATCGTTATTATATACTGGTCAAGGACATAGACTAATGAATAGTCATAAACAATGATTAGTTTATGTCTTGTTAAATAATTTTAAAGTCATATTTCATTAACTATTATAACGAAGTTTTCATAGTTGAATTCGTGACTTCATCTAAGCTAGACCACCATTGAAAGCTTGAAAGCACTCAACAGTCGTTTCGTCCTAGTATGACATTCCTCAGCAGATCGTATCCACAATTCCACGCATGACACTCGAACCAAGTAATTAATCAAAATCATTGATTTACAATATCTCATCGAGTAGGCGAATTCATGGATAATACTCAATTCATTCGACAATACAGTACACTTTCTACAATGAATCTATTCATTAGGATAGTATAAAACAATGGATGTAAATCTCTTCTGACAAACATCAGTTTTGAAGATATACAATCGTGTAAGACCGAGATAATTAATTAGAAATGAGAGAAGTCATGACTCACTAGTAATCATTTGTGTTTCTTTTGTTGGTGTGTGTGTGCGTAAGCGTGTGTGAGTGTGAGTGTACGTGTACGTGGATGCATATGATATACAGTGATAGTGATAGTGATAGATAGTGTAACGTTGAACAACGTTGTGTTGGATGTTACTTATGTTGAAAAATATAAGTAGTATGTAAAACGAACTGGGAGTGGATTGCATAGCAACACAAGATTGAGGAGAACGAATTGAAGTGAACAGGAATATAAACAGAGAGTATTTGTAATAACAAGAGGAATGAGGGAACGATGAAGTTTGTGAGAAACAACTGATTGGAGATGTGCATGTGACGTATTTGATGTATAGTTTTCATATTTTAAGAAGATACTGTAATTTTGCACTAAATTATAGATTGATCTTTCCCACCTCAGATCTTGTTTACTACAACGTAACAAAGATGAATGAGTGTAAATTGAATGACGATGGAAATAGAATAGAGAATTTTGAGTGAGAGCATGCAAAACAATTACATGACATTGAAAACAGTGGTTTAGTAACGAAAATCATTCGGTCCCTATTCAGTAGATTGTATGTTCGAGTCCTGTCTCATCTACTATAGTTTAAACACCCATGTAGTATTATCAGCCTTCACATTCTATTAAAAAATTTCTCGAATCTGAGTAAGTCGGTCTGTTGTATTCCACATAGAGCTTAGCACGAATGTACATCAGTCCATTGTACACCATATCAGTACAATCGAATGAAATTACCATGATATGTGTCAGACTAATAGGAATGATAACAGTGTCGATGTTAATAAAAAAGATTTGGTATAGATAATACGAATGGAGAGAACGGGATGGATGGAAGACTGTTATTGAATGCATGTGTGTTATTGTGATTGATTTTGAGACGTTGGCATATCAAACTACTTCTTTGTGATTATTTCACAGATATTAACGAAGTAGTCTGCATCTACTAATATGGCACATATAAGTAGTCACCGACTAGTACTGCTCTATATATATATATATATATATTCTGATAAGAATAATAAATACAGAATTCACCCCAGTTCACAATCATCGTCAACTTGATATAAATAGTAGCGTTAAATATCGAAAACATACATGTGATATAAGATTGTTTTAATTTTACTAGTTGTAAAATTGTTTAGGTTGTACATTTACTTTAATGTAATGCATCGTTTGGGAACTTTTATCTTATTCTTAGTTGGATATCCTGTGGATTTATGAACGGTGTATTTAAGGTCTTTTCCTGTGCCATCACAAATTTTATATATTGAAATGATGAATCCATTGATATTAGATCACTATTGAAAACCTGGAATTGCTGAATGGCCGTTTCGTCCTATTGTGGCATTCCTAAGCAATGCATATCCACCAATCTGCTCGCCTGATTCGAACTCAGTGCGTTCAGTCTTGCGCGCAAACGCTTAACATTTAGATCACTGACATGGTATGCCACCATGGTAACGTCTAATCTTAACCAATCCACGGAATTGCGCGACCATCTTCAATTATACTGATGTAGATACCTTTATCTACCCGTCACAGATTAGCTCGCTAGAATTGCGAGAATTTACAGATAAATTAATTCATTTAGAGAGATGATTTAGAATGAGTTTGTTTCACTAATGACAATGAGTTTCTGCATATTGAATTACTTAACTGAATGTAAAGGATAGTTTATTAAGCATTTTTCAGGTGAAGATTCGATTGAGTTTGAGTTTCCACTTCCACAAAGGATTGAGCTCAAGTTTTTTTATATCTGAAATGTGTAATCAATTCCAAGAATTCGAAGTGTTGATCATTTTTCTACAAATTCGAAACATAATTCATCCTGCTACCACCACCACCACCACTACCACTACTACTACTACTACTACCACCACCACCACTACTACCACTACTAATACCACCACCATCACTACTACTACTACTACTGCTACTTCTCCAGTAATCCCTGTTCTTTATTTGTTCATTATGCAGATTACAATGAATCAAAATCTATTCTTTTGTTTCCATTTTTAGTCGTCCTGATACTTTCTTTCAAAATTTTTGGATTCGTGTTGGTATCTATGAAAAAGTGTTAGATAAAATTGTCAAATTTTTAGCTGATAATACATTGTAAGTTGATATTATTACTTATGATATAGTTTATTTTTAATTAGGGTGGGGAGGTAGGGTTCACATCAGTCATACCAGTGTATGTACATGAACGAGTTGTTATGATGAAATTGTTTTTTTTTTAAATTCTCTATACCCAATTACCTAATGGGGAATCCGGCGAGATTATAATCTATGGATGACCTTTGAGTGACCCTAAACTGACCTTGAGAATGTCCATCTAATTACTAGGTCTAAATAAAGGTTATAAACCAATGTGAAGTATAAGGATTCTGATTTACAGTTGATAGTTAAGGTTAGGAATTAGGTTTATGAGGTTTCATCATGAAATGACATCAACTATAATGCCAAGATTCTATTTAGCCAAATGGATGAATGAATAGTACACATTCATAATCACGTCTTACATTAGACACAGGATCTAACGATTTCGCTGTTAACACTTACTCTTTACATTATTGATTCTATATCGACTGCTATAAATTCAGTATTTAAATCAATTTATATCTTAAATCAGATTAATTAGAAGACCAATAGTATGACAGGATGGTTATTCCATGATGCAGAATGTTTCCAGTGGACGTCATCTTTATTTGAATAGAGTTTTTACAGTTGTATTCAACATTATACTTTTAATCTTGAATGATTCCAGTGCTATACTAATAGTAAGAACAATAAATTGAAGAATATCACCACCGAAATATTTCACTTCTGTTGTATACGCATCTACGATCCTGCCCCGTGGGGTTTGAACCCAGGACCTATCACTCATGTGAGCGAACGCTTCGAATCTCATGGAGCGGGATCGTGGATGGGCACTGACGAAGAGTCCCACAACATGACGAAACGGCCGTTCAGGGTTTCCAGGTTCTCCATTGTAGTCTAGCTTCAATTGACTCATGAATTCAATCCTGTTATTATACAAGGTGTAAAAGTAGTTTCATAATTGAGTTGTTTCACTTTCAATCGGCATGTTGCAAGCAGTAATCATCTTTCTCCTACTTAAATCTTGCTATCCAAGTAGCATATTAGATTCTCACATAAAAATTACTCTTTAAAGTTGATGATATTAAGCCATAATTGGTCAAGTCAAAAATGAGTTCCCAAGGTTTTAGTGAAAAGCTGTGATTATTGAAGTTTAGGCATGTTGCGAACGAGATAGTCATTTCTACTGACTTTGAATATACTTCACATTGAAATTCTATTGAATTTCAATTGAGTGGTCTAGAGTTAACATATTTTATGAATGGTATGAAGATCCTAAAACTCAGTTCTCAGTGAAGTTGTATGTACAATTCTGAAGAATGTCATGATGCGATGGAACAGTCTTTCAGCACTCAGTGGTTAATAATAGTTATCCAACTGAAATGTATAATATAATCCAGAGAAAACGTTGGCTAATATATAAGATCATAAAGGTCTATAATGTTTTTAAAGAAAACAAGCGGTTCTTATGTTGGGGATGTTAGATGTTAGTAGCGGCTCGGATAGCTCAGTGGTAACGTCTCTGACTGTGAAGCTGGGTGACATGAGATCGAATCCGCCAGGGAGCACCAGTTCCCTCAAGATTACAGGTACACCTTGCTGACGAGTGCCAAGTAGCACGAAACCCGGGTCCAGGGTTTCCTGTTGACTACCTCCAACCACCATCTAAATCTCAATACATAGTGCCCACAGTGTCGAGTCACCTAGACTGGTGGCCACATTGCAACATGATCGATAGCATTCGATCTGCACTAATAAGGACTAGACAAGCATGACATTGATCACCACCCAGTGATCAATCAATTGTGATGTTAGATCCCCAGAAGTCACTTGGTAAATACTTTCATTTCATAATTTTATTTTGGAAATTTAAATTTTCTTGTTTTCGCGCCAAAAGCGCACTCATCACGTTCATGTCGTATTTTCCACTTGGGAGAATCTTCAACTCTATTAGTGCGTTATGTATTTTTAGTATGCTATTTTTGCTACCTTTTCCAAGGACAGTTTTATGCTGTATATATACGTTTGATTTGTGTCTGTTATGATTCACTCGTGCATCTGGCTTATGGAATATACTTTCCCGTTCCAAGCTTGGACTTTTTCCTCTAGTTAGCGAATCTGGAACGCATCAAATACCTAGCTTATTGGTCTACGGTCACAAGTCTTTGTTCACTATAATGAGGTTTATGTATATTGATAAAGACTGACTAACTGGAGTCCGCATTTCGGTGAGGTAAACCTAATCAAACTTCAAGTACCTCTTAAATTCACCAGAACTATTTCAATCAAATGGTTAGATTAACATCAATGGATGTTAACAAAGGCCTGGAACTGTATCATAACACCAAGACGTCAGAACAAAGAAGCTTATTATTATTAATAATGGCTTTATTGAATATTATATTTTTGGCGCAAGATAGAATTCTCAGCACAAAGTATTCCAACAAGTTTCCTTATTTCTTGATCGACCCTTGAGATAAATATTGAGTGGTCTTCAGTTAGATGTTAGCAGATCAACAATCGACATGTGAATAATGTATATTATTTTCAACGCATAATGCTGCCAGTAATCACGATGTTACTGATTGAGCTCTTATGTAACTTGTACACAGTGAAATGTCGTAAACGTTTCACAAACGCACCTGAATAGGTTATAAGACCAATAATAATATAATGATGTGTTAAAGCGTTTAGCGTTTTTCAGCGAGTTATTTTTCTACGGGATGGGGTCGCTAACCCCATGCCCAACCCTCCTCTTTTATCCGGGCTTGGAACCGGCAGTAGCCCCCGGAAGGACTCCAGGAGGAGTTAATGACGTGTTAAAACAAACGAGAAAACAGATAAGTTGTTGAAATATCCAGATGACAGGAACAGTTTGACCAGATATTCAAGTAGGTCGCCTTGAATCATAAGTGGTTTACATCAACCTGTTATCAAGTTGATGGGTTATAAACAAGGTGACATGATTGTTTAACTCTGATCAGTTTCCTTGTGATTACACATATTTGATCTCGGTCTTAACATAAAATCATCTAAGGGTAACTGATATTTTATAATAATGTTGAATGTAATCTTGAATAAAGCCAGTCGATTGACTGTCGTGTCATGAAGACTTTCTTTATGCTCATTTGTCTGTTGCCGTTGTTGTTGTAATCACCTATTTGTCTTTTAGTGTAAATTAGTTAAAAGAAAACAAATTGTATCTGTCTAGTACTTGCTCTCTCTCTCTCACACACACACACACTTCAAATGGTCACGTTACACTCTCCATACATTTACATAGATTCATGTTAGAAATAGAAGATGATCGATAATTCATTAGTTTGATGCCAATTTTCATATTGTACAAATGAAAATTCAGTTTTGGAAAGTTTTTTTTTTCAAAGGCATATGTTACACATAGACCATATCTAGGATAGGCTATCTGTTTAGCTTAGCACCTCATATGAAAGTCTTCAGCAGTATAAACTGATGATCTGAATATGAATTGAATCTAAGAAATCTGAACTTGGTGACAGATTTGTTATCTTGGTACTGAAAGATCCATATTTCTAACTTCCGTAAATTTGTGAAATCCTACGAGTTTAGACATCGTGAACATAGTGTTTAACTAGAACTCCAGGAGTTTGTAAGTTAATCACTACGAAGTGGTAATGGTTCGTGTACAGATTGTTGAATTAATAGTTTACATTGCAGACTGGTACATTCATTTTGAATGGCTATATAATACTTCATGATTGTCAGTATCTGGTTAGCTGAACATATCTAGCTTACCTCAATCAAGAAGTGTACATCATCTAACACGACTGAATTCATCTGTTAATTGTTTCATAAACTGACGTTAGATCTTCACTTAGCTACACGTTGCTTATTATTGATGTTGTTCGTTACTATTAATCAACCAATTATTGTAGTTATCTCTTGCAAATTCAAGATCTCCTGAACTGAAATAGTTCAGATTCATTGTGCTTGAGTTTAATACCAAGTCCTACGAACAGAATTGATATTAATTCGATCAGCATTAAACGACTAGACAAACATGACATTAATCACTACCCAGTAAACAATCAGTTGTTCTCACGATGGGAAGCTGAATAACGAGGTTTCTCATCTCATTGCGTGCATCAGTTTCCTCAGGATTACACACACACACACATCTTGTTGAGCACGAATGTCAACCTACACGAAGTCTCAGTCAATCGAAGTTCACTATTGTATACATTCAACCATATTACATAATGTTAACTCTTTTAAGAAAGATAATTATATCAATAGTATCATAATATCATATTTGATATTTATTGATTTTAGACAATATTACGAACCATATTCTGTTATTGCGGATCCATGTTATGGGCAATTGATCAGTGATCTATTGCGTAAGTTATTCTAGATTTTTTTTCAATGTTTTAATCCAACTATGGAATATGCGATCAGTCTATACTTCTTAATTATCAATTTAGATTGCTATGTCTAAGTTAATAAGCTCTAGATGACACAATGAAAGGATCATAACGTTTGAAGTGAACAGTGCTGAGTTCAATTCTCAGAGTGAACATCAACTTTGGGATGCAGGTACATCAAGTTGAAAAGTTGCAAATAGGAGAAAAAGCGTATCCTATATTTTACTACTAACCATCATCTCTCTGTGCTTAAAACGCTTGTGACTATCGAGGTAATCATCTACACATGATGCACATATGCCAATAACAGATTGATCAGTTGCACTCCTAAATATCAATGGGAAGATTCAAACAACCAATATAAAAATGAATGGAATTTCACCCGACTGCACAAACTATTGGCTATCTGGACTTAGTAGCTAAGTGGATATCACGATGATGTTTGAAGCGAACGATTACTTGAAAAGAACTTTGTGAAGAGAACATTGATACTGTGAACTAAAACCTAAAACGTTTAGTACTTTAAAGATTAATTCTGATTGAGTTTGTGCCTGCCGAAACTCATTCAAGCAGAGGCTTCGAATTCAAAGTTTGATTCTTCCGTGTACCGAATAGAGAAAGACAATGTATTTAAACGCTTAACTCCATGGCTGACAGATTCTAGGTTAAAAAGTATGAGGAATCTAATGTTTTAAAAACCACTCCACTCCTGTACTGTAATCAGAAAGAAAACAGTGTCATCTCTTGACGGTTTTAACTATGAAATCAAGTCATTCAATATATCTTTCAATATGGTATATATCGGGTTTAAAAAAAATCACTGCGCACTTACAACCTCCCCTTAAGGACTTTCAGGCTCATAAATATATATACCATTGAAATCATACTTTGATGGGATGTACGTAAGTATAAATGAAGGCGGTACATCAAATTGCTTAATTTATATATAAAATAGCACTTCACCCATTCTCATTTATTCTGAGATGGTGGTTGAAGGTAGACAAAAGGAAACCCTGGATTTAGATTTCGTGCTATTTGGGCACTCGTCAGCAAGGTATACCTGTAATCCTAAGAGAATTGACGGATTCAAGCCCATGTCAGAGACGTTACGATTGGTATATCCAGTCCATGACTGTAGAACTGGGATATTCTCACAATTGATTAATCACTGGGTGGTGATCAATATCATGTATGTCAGGTCATTCTTAGTACAAATCGAATCTTATCGATCAAATGGCCACTAGTCTAGGGGATTCGACATTGAGTTTATTCAATTAATTTGTCTCTTATCTTCTATAAATGAAACATTAAGTAAACAGAACAAAATTTCAATGTTTTTCATGTATATGAGCATACTGTGTTGATTTCCTCAATATTACTTTAAGCTATAAGCATTCTAAGCAAAGATGAATGACGGCTAGTAGTAGAATGCAGGACCTGCGTTTCGTCCTATTTGGGACTCGTTAGTTGGATATGCTTGTATCTCAGAGTTGGTGTTCACTTCGAGAGTCGAACTCAGTACTGTTGACTTCAAACGCCATCGTGTTATCCATTCAGTTACTGATTCCTCATAGTCAATAGCTTGTACAATCGGATGAAGTTTCATTTATCCTTGTATTAGTTGTTTGAATCTTCCCATGTCTGTTCAGGACTGCAATTGATTAGTCCCTTGTTGGCATATTTGTGTCCTGTATGGATTATCTCGATATTGCTAAAGAAAATGTTTCTTCAAGTATGGCACATAGTGACCTAAGTTAATTTTCATTGTCATTCAAGAATGAATTTTTATGATGCATGAAACTCCTCAATAGTACTCATCCACCACCCTACTTGGGATTAAATGTGAGACAAATATCAGCGCTAGGAATCGATAACGGCTGAGAAATATTACAAATTCATTAAAATTAGAATTGTGAACAATTTAACGTTGACTCAATGATTTGAAGGTTAAACATTCATCACGATTTCTGAAGGTTTTGGTTTCGTTTTAAGTTTGGTTGTGACCATCCACTGCCAATCGATCATACACTAGGATAAGACAACATTCCAATGCTTCATAATATTCAACGGTTCTCTAACTGTGACAAAAAAAACCGTGAAAACCATTCACACTCCCTTAAACTAAGGAAAAAGAAAAGAAAACAGAATAAGTTGGTGACAGTTTGTTGCAGAATAATTTGTGATATTCATCATCAAATTATAGTTTAGTAGTTGAATTCATGAATTGATTTAAGCTAGATCATGATGGAAAACATGGAAGCATTTGACGACCGTTTCATTCTTGTATGAAATTCTTCAGTAGTGCGCACTCATAATCCTGTTCGTTGGATTCGAACCCAGGACCTTTGGTCTCATGCATGAACATTTAACCTTTAGACCATTGAGTAGGTAACCAACAATGTTCATGTCTAACTTCAACCAATTCATGATATTACATCATCAACTTATGAATTGAACTATTAAACTACTATAATCTCCATAATCCCCTCCCTCTTTTCTAAAAATTACAGTTTATTTATTTCTATAGAGATTTCTCAATATAAATATGATACAATAATAGTAACTAAGAGTGTTTTCTAATTGTGTAACCCATTTATTACACTATACACTATTGTGTATACATGTGTGTATTTATGTGAATAGATATATGAGAGAATAGGTCACCTCATTGAGAAATAAACAACATTTTAGAAGTGTTAATAAACATTAAGAGAGAAACAAAACATCAACTGATCTACCTATTAAGTGTTTACATCTGGATAAGTGTATCTTACATAAGTAGTTAAAGGTTTTTAACTGGATTCATAGATTTGCCAACCGTTATAACTCCGTCTGTAGATCTTTTCGAGTTACTGGGGGTAAAGAAGGAGGGTTGAACATAGGATCAGAAAGTCAATCAACACTAGACAACAATGTATAGGCCTGGTATAGTTAACCAGGGAAGAATTGTCCGGAAATGGAGAAAATCAGTGAGACTATAATTTATGGATGAACCAATCAGATTGAAGATAACAAATCTTGGATTTTGGTGTGAAATTCATGCATTCATTTGGTTAATTAGGGCTGTGGTATTTTAGCTGATATCAGTTCATGATGCAAAACCTAAAATCTAATTCATAACCCTAACCATCACTTGTAAATCATAGTTCTAATTCCTCACACTGTTTTATAATCCTCATTTAGTCGTAGTTAGTAGCAGGTGAACATTCCCAAAGTCACTTTAGTATCTTTTAAAGGTCATCCATAAATTATAATCTCACCGAATTGATAACTGATTCCATGAACTTCATCCATTACAACTTCACACTAGAATATTTGGAAACTTGTCGTATAACCATTCAACAATAAACATATTATTATAGTTTAGTTGCATGACTCATCAAGATGTATTCATAAAGAGTAGTTGTCATAAAACAGTATACTAGTGCTTTATGAGTTTAAAATATGCTCTGACAAATATTCATCTGTAATGAATATAAACTAAAGATCTCAATAGTTGAGATCATGAATCACTTGAAGCTAAACCACCATGGGAAACCTGGAAGCACTGGACGGCCGTCTCGTCCTAATGTGGAACCCCTCAGCAGTGCGCATCTACGATCCCACCCCCAGCGTGATCCGAACCCAGGACCTATCAGCGCCAGGCGCTTAACCAACTAGACCACTGAGCCGGCATCCGATGGTGTTAATGTCTAACTTCAACTAATCCACAAAATTGAGCGACACATCCATCATTGTCATCAGTGAGTTACTATCACACGAGGCGGGGTCGTGGATGCGCACTGATGAAGAGTGCCACAGTAAAGTGAAACGGCCGTCCAGTGGTTTCAGGTTTTCCATGGTGGTCTAGCTTCAATTGACTCATGATCTCAACTATTGAAATTATTACAATCTCCACAAAACCCCTTCTGATACTAAAGGAGATCTATTGAAAAGTAAGGTGTACTAGACAGCTTTTTTGTCTTGTTTTATGCGAAACGTATTGTCTAATGTCATATTTAGAAATGTTACCACTCGTATACGTTGGAACTGGACTAAAATTTAGTTTACAGCTATCTTCGGATGACACTCAATCAATTATTATTTAACTAAGAAATTGTCAACAGTGTATGAAGTCAAACTATTCGTTCTAATCTTGACGAATATTCGTATAAAGTGTATGAAGTAGCTTGAATAAATGTCATTTCAAGTTCAAAAGTATCTGATATTATTACTGACTGTGAACGATGGAATCGGTTTACTAAGCTCTTCTAACAACTCCAGGTTACTAGCATAGGGGTTGTGGAGATTATTAAGTTTTTGATTGAGATCATGAACCGATTGATGTTAGACCATAACAATTGAAAACCTGGAAGCACCGGACGGCCGTTTCGTCCTAATGTGGAACCCCCCAGCAGTGCGCATCGACGACCCCGCGAGCGGGATTCGAACCCAGAGCCTTCGGTTGATGTTAGAAACTATCACCATTGGATGTCGGCTCAGTGGTCCAGTTGGTTAAGCGTTCGCGCGCGAGACCGAAGGCCCTGGGTTCGAATCCCGCTCGCGGGGTCGTCGATGCACACTGCTGCGGAGTCCCACAATAGGACGAAATGGCCGTCCAGTGCTTCCAGGTTTTCAATTGTGATGGTCTAACATCAATCGGTTCACGATCTCAATCAAAAACTCCAGGTTAACTCTACATGACAGCTTGAACATAAGAGAAAAGGTGCATAAAATGGGAATAACATTTTACTCTAAAATTAGTTTATGTACATAAGATCGAGGATATTTATAGTATTTCAGATTACCTAGGGCTTCTGGAAAGATCTGGAACCCTTCTAAACATAGTAGCGGGATAGGCAAATATCCAATCAAGAATGCGACACGTGACTCTTCACTTGCTAGATGTTTCTGGTAAACTTCTATCTAATAATGATTTGATAAAATGTTTCCAATTGTTTCCACCGCCTTTTTGGGCTTATTTTGAGGAATAATCTGTGTCACAATCATATAGAAAGAGGAAATTTACATGTTGATAAATGAAACTAAAAGAATTGTTCCAAGCAAAGATGGATTGTGGTTAACACTGGAATCTAGAACGTGCGTTTCATCCTATTTGAGACTCATCAATTAGATTTACGTGCATCTCAATGTTGATGTTTACTCTGGGACTCGAACCCAGTACCATTTGCACAGTATGCACATATGCCAATAAGAGATTGATCATTTGCAGTCCTAAACATCAATGGGAAGATTCATGTAAACAATACCAGGTGAATTTAAACTTTACCCCGTTGTACGAGAAAGTGGCTATCAGGACTCAGTAGCTAAGTAGTTAACACGATGGCATTTGAAGCGAACAGCACTAGGTTCGAGTCCCAGAATTAACATCAAGTCTAGGATGCAGGTACACCCAACTGACGAGTCCCAAATAGGACGAAACGTAGGTACTGCATTCCACTACTATCTACCATTCATGTTTGCTTAGAATGCTTGTTACTTAAGGCAATATCGTGGTAATCCACTCAGGATGCACATAAACCAATAAGAGACTGATCAATTGCAGTCCTAAACATCAATAGGAAGATTCAAGTAAACAATACCATAGCGTTTTTTAGCGTTTTTTTAGCGAGTTAGTTTTCTACGGGATGGGGACGCTAACCCCATGCCCAACCCTCCTCCTTTATCCGGGCTTGGGACCGGCAGTAGTCCCCAGAGGGACTTCAGGCGGAGTTAAACAATACCAAATGAACCAAAAAGAAGTATCAATATTAGTCGTTGTAGAATGAATTAGGTTGAGATGTCTATTACCATATCTTCTAACCTTTACCAGTTATTCTCGTTAGTTTGTTAGAGAAATGAAATACTGATGTTTGGTTAGTGTACAATTTGTGTTAGTTACTATTTACCAATGTACTTATTGCAGTAAATATTCCAGAGACTTAATAAATACAATAAGACGTGACGAAATCGGAGGTCATTAATGTCAATGTCTATCAAATATTATATTTAAATAACATCAAATGATCGGTCGTGATCGATCGATGGAATGAAAGAAATATGTTTCTAACTGAATGTAGAGGTTAACGAGTTTGACACTTTTAAACTGGATAACCAATTAATAGGGACAACATCTCACTAAGACATATATCTAGATATATTGTGGATACTTGACTGTTAACATTGAATTTGTTTGTCACAAAATTGGGGTTAGCAACAAAATCAGAACCTTTGACCTAAAGGTCTAATCCATAGAGTAGTGTAGCGACGTTTGGAAATTCAGTCCCATGGTAGACGGTGACCAATAACACGTTCATACGCTATATGTTCCTTCAGAATTCTGGAGTACATGTGTACCATTGATTTGGAATGAGGGTTTCCCAACTCCCCTAAATGGATCCTCCATATCCACCAACCCGGTTCAAGAGTCGGACACTGGCTGTTTTTCCTTTCAGTTTCATAAACACTTCCACCGAGAGAAGGCAGTGAGTAGGACTTCCCTGACAGTGGCTATATATTTGTGACCATGTAAGGAGAGCACTTTTAGATGGAAATCTGAATTTTCTCACCCTTTACCGTAACAGCGTCTTGGGGACCTGAACACATTTTACGATTAATGAAAAAGTAATTATGTTTAAAAGAAATCAATATATTGATTAAATAAGAATGTATCTAATGGAAAACATGATTTTTTTCGATGACAAACTTTTTCCTTTCTAAAGAAACACAGATTTCTGAAGCTTGTGATAGTCAAATGTTATGATCATAATCAAAGTGAAATGATCAGTTATCTAATATCGTGTGACTTTCCTCTGTTATTCAATTCATTGCTTTATAATTAACCAATGATAATTGATTCCAATGGTTGAGATCATGGGTCGATTGAAGCTAGATTATCATGGTAAACCTGGAAGTACTGGACGGCAGTTTCGTCCTATTAAGGGACTTCTCAGTAGTGTGAATCTACGATCCCACACGCACGACCTAAACCCAAGATCCACGATCTGGTTCATGAACACTTAACCGCTAGACCATTAAGTCGGCATCCAACGTTGTTATTCTGGGAGAGTCTCACATTCTGGATTATGGATGCGCACTGATGAGAAGTCCTATACTAGATCGAAATGACCGTCCAATGCTTTCAGGTTTTCCATAGTGGTCTAGCTTCAATTGACTTATGATCTCAACTATTAAAATTACTATAATATCCACAAAAAACCCTGCTTTTGGTGATTGAAACTTATTGAAAGACTCATTTGTATTCAATCACTAATTTGTTCATTTGATCTCTGCTAATGATAATGACTATTGACCCCGAAGTTATAAAAGTTCTTTAGTGTTCATAGAAATTTCTTAATCCAGAATTTTGAAATGTTCTCAATCAACTTTATATTCACAATTGCTTTCATGCTTTGAAATACCTGAAAGCATATCATATCATTTCACTCATAGCCTGTATTAGTAAATCCCATGAATAGGATCATCCATCTTATTCAATGTAGTACTCCTAACAAGATGTTATGGTTTCATGAAATGATATTGTAACAATATATTGATATGTTAAACAATTTTCGATAAAGTTACCATGAGCTATTGTTATAACATGTGGCTGTGTGCCCTGTTAATGTATAGTGTAACGATATTGCCAGTTAGAGAGCAGTGAATTATCGATCGGATCAATGATGTATAAAACACGTACGAGCAGTCCATAATTTTTATTGGTCCTACTTTCCGCCTAGCCCAACCAGTTAAGTCCAGAACACCAATCTCAGGCTCTGCAA
The DNA here is from genome assembly GCA_944470425.2 of Schistosoma bovis. Lineage (NCBI taxonomy): Eukaryota > Metazoa > Platyhelminthes > Trematoda > Strigeidida > Schistosomatidae > Schistosoma > Schistosoma bovis. The sequence goes on from OX103956.1 coordinate 1,792,811, forward strand.
TATGAATCATGTATTTCAAATATACTTGGTTTATATGCCAACCAGACAGACTATATCGTACCAATAAAATAGGAAACAACATTTATATAAGATTTAGCCAAATGGGGTTGTGAATGTGGGAGGCAGTGACTAATAGACAGGGCATAATTCAAGAATGGTAAATCGTATAATAATAGTTCACAGGTCAAAATAAAGCTTATAATAAGAGAGACATGAATATGTATAGTTTAGTTATTTAATCTACGTGAACATCAGGAGATATTGACTCATGTAGTAGTTTTAGTTCCTTTGAATATTGAAACACTGTAATATACATGAATTAGTTACCAAAATAAACCTACGGAGCAATCTGAAGGCGGTGATACTTCCAAGATGTGTTTTTTTTTGCAAGACGTGATCCATAGTCGAGAGATTTCTCTTGTCTTCGTGGTATAGATATCTTCGTGTTTACTGGATTTTCTCCAATGAAAGACGATAATTCGTCAGCTCTATGAGAAATTGATCCAGTTGGTATTGATGCCTGAGATAGATTTAGCGCCAAACCAGATAGGCTGGGATTGGAGATCGTTAAATGAGACTGTCTTTCATGACTCATTCTAAGAGGTTGTTTGAACTCGATGTCAACGTCGTCAACACAGAATTTGCACAGAGGAAATATGACTACTATTCGTTAATAAATCTATATCGGGCTTACAATATACTGTTATGTTTATGTTAGGTAAGTGTCAAAGATGTTCATAAGCTTGGAAGCGGAAGTTCACTTAGCCAGAATTGAAATCTGAAAGATAAATAGTAAGAAAAGCATTCCAAAGTGAAAGCGAACAGTCATAAACTAAAGAATATGTTTAAAACAATTTGATCATTGAAACCAAGGAACTAAGTTTGACAGCATAACTGTCGAGGTGATGAAAAAGATCATTTATATTTTCTACGTAAACAAGAGAGAAACGACCTAGTAACTAAGAAATACTTTTAGAATCCGTTCCATATGAATGACAAACATTGTGGAAGATAACTGGGCTACGACCAAGAACAAAAATAATAACATAAAACTTATCAATGTAATAAACTCTAGAAGCAAGTGATTAGATCTCCGCTCTTGAACTTCATCGGAATGTCTTCTCAGATGATGTCTTAGATGTTAATAAAAGATATCAATATCAACATCATCGTTCAGTATACAATAAGCCCGTATTAGACCACCCGTAACCGGTAATATCACGGAAATTGGTTAAGGCGTCTCAGTCTGTTTCTACAATATAGTTTTTGTTTATTTATTTTAACACATAGATATTGGTACAAGGAGGCACCAAGTACATATGCGCCACATAAATCTCATTTGATATGTGTGAGGGCTGTGATACTGTCCGGGTGCCCAAACCGAAGCAGGTGGTTTTCTTAGGGGGCCACACCAGAAGCCTTTGACCTGAAAGTCTGATCCACAAGGCAGTGGAGCATTGTAAGGAGATGCGATCCCCATGGAAACCAGCCGGTGACCAGCGATTGGTTCATACCCCATTTGTTCCTTCGGGATACTAGAGCCAATGTACACCATTGGTTTGGAATGAGGGTTTTATAACTCGCCTAGATGGACTCACCGTGTCCACCGGCCCAGTTAATGGTCCAAACATTCGCTTTTCGTCCTCTCATTTTCGTAAACAACACCTCCGCCAAGAGAATGCAGTGAGTGGTTCCTCGCCGTTGTTCTAGCATATCCGCCTCATATTCGAAACAAACACTTACTGCTTGAAACCCGTATTCAAAATGTGGCCTCATACACGTTGGGTATAATACCATAAACATTTCTTCGTTCAAGTAATGAAATGAACCTACGAATCTTTCACCACTACTTTCACAATCCTTAATTAATCGTTTTTCATATGGGTAGAAATTGTTCAATAAATTGATGAATGATCCGAAACAATTTATCAGTTATAATTCTATTGATTACAAATATTTCTGAGATGATGGAGAAGATTTGTAGCTCAGGTGGATAGAAGACTTCTACTTGAAGTTTGTGCTGATGATGTCGTTCGAAAGAACGATGAAAGCTCCACAACGAAACCATCCAGCTCAGAGAATAAAACTCCATCACAGATATTCCTTTTCTTTTCTTTTCTTTTTTTTTGAATAAAAGGTGGTCCATGTACCATTGATTATTCACATACACGAACAACAGATCATCTATATACAGATCCATCAATTTCTGAATTAATACAACGTCGTGGTATTTATAGTAGTTTAATGTCTAAACAATTGACTTATATACCACCAATTAGTAGTCAACAATTATTAAATCAATCCATTGAACAATCTAATGTCATTGATATCATCGATAGAAAAAATAATGATCAATCTTATTTATCGAAATATACTTCAAAAGAACTATTCAATGAAAATTCTTCAATAGATGAAGATGGTTATAATGATAATGGAAATATGAATGATCATTCAAGTATATCGAATGATACTCCTCCTCCTCCTCCACGTCCTTCCTCTACTGCTACTACTACTACTACTACTACTACTAATAATAATAATAATCGAAGATTATTCAACAGTCATAAAATCGATAATCGTATTGACCATGTAAATCATTCTTCTAGTCAATCCAATTGGATGTGTAAACGTGGCAGTTCTCCACTTATTAATATAGTAAGTTTTATGTAGAGTTTTTAGTTGTTGTTCGTGGTGGTGTTTATGTGGGGCCCTTTTTAAATTTTGTCATTATTTAAATCATCGAATGATGTTGTCGAAAGGGCTCTCCACTTTAGTGACCCGAGATCTGACACCAATGTGATCGTATATAATCATCGACTTAAATCACGTTAGTGAATAATGGAATTTAGATAAGTCAATTAATGAGAAAGGCCTTTGAATACATATATATTTTGTATGTAAAACGAATGGAACAGAACAAAGCAAAACGACGCACAGTGGAGATGGCGGGTAAGCCAACTACCATTAAACCAAGCGTTAATCAATATTTATAGTCACACAAAATAGGCTACAAATATATGATAAATAGGAAAATAAGTAAGTTATTGAATGGTTAGTCACAATTGATTGATTACTGGGTGGTGATCAATCTCATGCTTGTCTAGTCCTTATTAGTGCAGATCGAATGCTATCGATCATGTTGCAATGTGGCCACCAGTCTAGGTGACTCGACACTGCACTCGACATTGCAACATGATCGATAGCATTCGATCTGCACTAATAAGGACTAGACAAGCATGAGATTGATCACCACCCAGTGATCAATCAATTGTGATTACATCTCAGTCCTACAGGAGGTTAGTCAGGGCTCGGATAGCTCAGTGGTAACGTCTCTGACTGTGAAGCTGGGTGACACGAGATCGAATCCGCCAGGGAGCATCAGTTCCCTCAAGATTACAGGTACACCTTGCTGACGAGTGCCAAGTAGCACGAAACCCGGGTCCAAGGTTTCCTGTTGACTACCTCCAACCACCATCTAATCTGAATGGTTAGTGAATAGTTGCTAGGCTGATCTAAACTTATTATTGCTATTTGATATTTATAAGTAAAGCTTAATTGTAATCTTAAAAGAATCGATGATTCTTATAGAATTATAATTATCTAAGATTTCAACATTAGAGAAGTGATGTTGAGTTAGTTCGAAAAGTGAACACTAAAGTATTAGATAAACATGACTTTGGTCACTACTATTCAGTGATTAAATCAGTTGTAAATTCATGTGTTTCATTGAACAATTATAGAGAAGCTCATAACGAGCCAATTTTTCCTATTCGTTATCAATACCCTACTTAGTGGGACTTTTGATTATTAATTTATTTGTTTAAACATATAATTGCACCAAATATATATGTGTCACACCTTGTCATTTGATTTGTGTATGGGTTGGAATACTGCCCTGGTGCCCAGATCGAAGCAAATGGTTTTATTAGGGAGCCACTTTATGAATCTTGAGCCTAGAGGTTTATTCCATAATGCAGTGGAGCAACGTTAGGAGTTGCAGTCTCGGTGGTAGCCGGTGATCAACAACATAAGTTCATACATCATTTGTTTCCTCAAGATCCTGGAGCCCATGTGCACGATTGGTTTGGAATCAGGGTTTTCCAACCCCACTAGGTGGATCCTTCATATCTAACAACGTGGTTAAAGAACTGAACATTCGCTTTTCGTTCTCTCAAAATTTCGTAAACAAAGCCCCAGCTAACAGAAGGCAGTAAGTAGTACTTCTCTGACAGTGGCTGTATTACATGTGGTCATATGAGGAAAGTATTTCGAGATAGAGAGCTGACTTTTTTATTCACTTTCGACTGTAACATTTTATGACTAATAATGATACTTCATAAACTACAATCTATCTCCACCAAATTGAATCCATTTTACAATGAATTTAGAATTCACATTTTTCTAGTTGTTTATATTTTATTATTGTTTATCAACAGCAATATCATCTCTTTTTCATAAATAGTAGCCCCTCAGAGGGCTACTGCCAGTCTCAAGCCTGGATAAAGGAGGAGGGTTGGGCATGATGTTAGCCACCCCATCCCGTAGAAAACTAACTCACTAAAAAAACTCTAACCAGAAAACATTATTCAGTAACGTAGTAGTAATTTCAATGGTTACGATCATGAGTCAGTTAAAGCTAGACTACCATGGAAAACCTGAAAGCACCTAACGGCCGTTTCGTCCTATAATGGGACCCCTCATCGGTGCTCATCCACAACCCCGCCTCCTGCGACGTTCGAACCCACGACCTACTGGTTTCGCACACGAGCACTTAACCACTAGACCACTGAGCCGGCATCCAACGGTGTTAATGTCTAACTTCAACTAACCAGTAGGTCTTGGGTTCGAATCTCGCAGGGGGCGAGGTCGTCGATGCGTACTGATGAGGAGTCCCACAATAGGATGAAACGGCTTTCCAGTACTTCCACATTTCCCATGGTAGTCTAGTTTCAAATGAGTCATGATGTTAACCATTGAAATTACTATAATATCCATCTGATATTAAAGTAATAGTACTTAACTCTTATTATGATTATGATTATGATTGTTACCATGTTGTCTGTATTCATTCATTAATACAAAATAAAAACGGTACATTAAATCAGTCGATCAACTATCATATAAAAGTGAAACATGTACAAACATGTTACCATTATAATCAAACTACATTAATTTTTTTGTATGTTTGGTTCTTTTTTGCGTATTTTCTCAAAATAAAATCGATAATTTCTAGAACTCAAATGGTTACCTTTTTTTGGTATCAATCATATTCTCTTTTTAATATTGTCTAGTAGATTATTCGAAATTGTCATTGGTATTTATCACAAATTGAGTATTGAAAAGTACTGAACAACAACTGTCCCGCTCTAGTGTAGCAATCCTCACCTCTATAAATATATTACCTTAAATCTTATAAATATTCATAGTAGTATGGCGTCGAGTCATGGTTGACTATGATCACCACTACGGGAAGACTACGTGCCAGTGAATCGATAAGATCCCCCGTAGGCCAAATATCAGAAGGCAGTTGATGGCTGTAGTCGAGATGTATTTTGTTGACGATCTCGTAGTATCGAAAGAATACTGAGATCGTGCCAGGTTATAAGTGTGGTTACTGAGCGTAACCGAATTTGTGCAAGGTCACAATCAATGGAAGAATATATGTGTTTTGGTACAGTTAAACAAACAAGTACAGTAAAACAATCACTGGTACAATTGGTTATAATAATAATAATTGTTTCGATTACACCAATCGCGTTCTCTTGATAAAAGTAGGTCACTACAATATTATTGTGAGCATACTAGGGAATTACTTCAACATACACTACAAAGATATAAAAATGAAGTTGTAATGTTTGGAGTTTAGCAATGTCACCTATAATATATAATGCTTGTCGTGCTGTATCACGAATTGATTTGAATATGCATTGGCCGTGATATTCTTAAGTATAATAGGTTAGATGATTAAGATAGTAACACTAGATGATGGCTCTCTGTATTTAGAATTTGAGGGCAAACGTATTGGGAACACCAATAATATTACATATTTAGATGCAGTAGTTCTATGGAGATTATTCCGAAACTAATGTTTTTTTCATAGGTCGATGGTAATTAGTGTCAACCCATAGGTTATGATAGTTAGGTGTGCTCATTATAAGACTTAAATATCCTGAATTCAATCTCTGGCTGGACTGTGAAATGTACACTATTGACGATTCATACACTAGTATAGAACAGTTGTTCATGTCAGAATGGGTTTTGTGGAGATTTTTGGGAATTTCACAAGTTGAAATCATGAGCCAATTGAAGCTAGACCACCATGAAAAACCGGGAAGCACTGGACAGCCGGTTTTCTATGGTGGTCCAGCTTCAATTGGCTCATGATTTAAACTTGTGAAGTTGTTCATGTCTTAGAATTTTTCAATAGTAACCTAAATGAGATCAGTCGGTAATGAATACCATCAACAGAATAAATTGTGTAATGAATGAAGACTTGGTGAGGAATAATCAATTTATTATTTAATGTAAAATCATACATACATCATTTGTACATCTTCCATCACTTGTCCTTTACATCTTACACGATTCTTCCAATTCTGTTTTTGTTCTAATTCCTTTCTGTTCTCTTCGGTTCAATCTTCTTTCGACGATCATTCTACTTTTGATTGATGTTGCATGCAACTTACATCTTTTATTGTAAGTAGGATATACTACAGATGAAACTGTTATATCGCGTACAACTTGAGCTTGGATCTTTCAAGTCTCAAATCAGAAGACAGAAGACTAGTGAAAAGACTTATTCCAAACATTGTCAAATATAGCACAAAACATTTGGGTATTTATAGTTCTTGGTAAAAATGAAATCATCATCATGGTCATCCAACTCGTATGCAGTGGCTTCTAACATTTGTCCAATAGACAAACTACACGTCGAGATTCTGAAGTGTTCTTCCAAACCATTGGAATGTCTTCGGCTCTTTCTGAGCTTCTTAGAGCTTCCTTAAATTCACCGTGGGCGGTCTCTATGGAAACAATAAATGTGAATATATTTTTTATGAAAAAATAACATTGAGAAAGTGTTGGGGACGTTAGATCCCCAGAAATCACTTGCTAAAGGACCCAATTTTGTGATTTTATTTGGAAAATTTGAATTTCTTTGTTTTTGCGCCAAAAACGCTCTTTTCACCTTCATGTTGTATTTCCCGCTTGGGAGAATCTTTAATGCCGTTGGTCTGTTGTGTCTTTTGATATGCTATTTTGTAACTCTCCCCAAGAATGGTTTTGTACTGTATATATATACGTTTTGATTTGTGTTTGTTGTTATGGCTCGTTTCTTACTGTTTTCGGAATACACTTCCCCTATTCCATACTTAGACTTCTTCCTCTAGTTAGCTGGGCTAGGACGCATCAAATAGCTAGTTTATTGTTTATTTTTTGGTCACCGAGTCTTTGTTCCATTCTCAGTCTAAGTGAACTGGTAACCGCTTCAAACTTAATAGAAACAATAGAAGTTACGTTTTATTCAATCAAATATTTATTTTAAATTTCTGCGAGATTCAAATTTATGGACGACCTTTGAGTGAATAATAAGTGACCTTGAGAAATATTAGCCAATCAGAAAATAGTCAGTATACAGTAACAATATATAATACAAAACCATAGGATTAACGTGGGTAAACTGCTTTTACATGATTCATAAACTTATCAAGGTTAGAAAGAGGTTCAGAGCTTCTAAAATCGCGCTACTGTAATCTATTCTGTGCCATTATTAAAAGTTTTGAACCAGTGACTTGACTAACCTTAAATGGAAACTTCTTACCTACCAACACACATCAGTCCAACAACAATGAATAATGTTTCCTGTACTGACCCCAAGACATTATATGGCCAACTCCGACTTTCTTCCATGTTAATCCTGTGGAGGCCGCCATTATGAATAATTAAACGTTGACTGGGCCTTCATAACAGAGTTCTCAACCGACACTATCTACGATGATTCATATCCTGATAGAAATAAATTATAAGAACGAAATCATAATTTATACGGCCATCAGTAAATTTAGAATATATTTCTTTACGTACTAACACTGACTGCTCAGTTAATATTCCTTGTCAAAATATCTATGTCATACCTCACTATCCTAGTCATTAAGCAGAATGATAATGTGAAATATGAAACAGAATAATTTATATATCTTAAGTGACCTCTGTTCAATAAACATAATTTTGACAAATAATTTGAGCTACTTAATAAATCAGTTAGTAATATAATTTAATTCTTATAATTTATTCGTTTATTTAGAGTGATATGCCAACTAATCGAACAATAAGAACTGGTTCATGTGCATTTCTGCCACAAATGAATGAATTTAATTCAACTAAGTCAAATCGTAACTTTAAATCAAATAAACATATTGCTTTAGCTGCAAAAGAACATGTGGAATCAATGCATCAAAGTTTACGAACACGTTTATTATATGGAAAGAATAATGTATTAATGCAACCGGTAAATTTTATACTGAGTGTTTATTCCTCTATTTATTTGTATGGGTAGTTGAACTTTTAAACGTTGATAACAGGTTTAATCAAGTTGAAGAGGAGTAATAGAATCCTCGAACTACTTCATAGTATTTCTATATACAGATAGCTTTAAAAAGAACAATCAAACTTAAGTGTCTCAGTGAGTATGTTAATTTTAGACTATTATCCTATAATCTAGCTGTTATCAACCCAACTTTACTCACTTTTCAATATGGCGGTTTGTGGAGATTGTAGTATTTACATAATTGAATTCACGAGTCGATCTAAGCCAGACCACGGTTGAAAACCTGAAAATACTGGATGGATGATTTGTCCTAGTATCAGATTCCTAAGCAGTAAGCATCCACAATTCCACAGGCAGGACTCAAACCCAAGACTTTCAATCTCCCATAAGAACTCCTAAACTCTATACCATTGACCTGGTATTCAACGGTGTTAATGTCTAACTCCAATCGATCTATGATCTTGTGCAACTCTTCATTCATTGTGTGAGGTGGATAGGACTCCTCTGGTTATGACACCTCACTAGAACTCCAGAAGTTCGATCTTGAAGCTAGTCACATATTCAATTTAATAAACATAAAAATAATTCAATGAACAAATTTCCTTTTCAATAAAATCGGCAAGACTATAGTATCTGAACGAACCAATCAGATATAAGATAACAAGTCTCGGATTTTGGCGTGAAATTCGCTTATTCGTTTGGCTAAATAGAATTTTGGTTTTATAGCTGATATCAGTTCGTGATGAAAACCTGAAATCTAATTCCTAACCCAAACCATCAACTGTAAATCATAATTCTAATTCCTCTTACTGGTTTATAAACCTCATTCGGTGAACATTCTCAAGGTCACTTTAATGTCCCATAAAGGAATTTCGTGCCAAAATCCGAGACTTTTTATCTTATATCTGATTGGTTCATCCATAAATTATAGTCTCACCATATAATCATTTACTTATACTGTACATTCGTATATATAGTTGTATGAACTGATTGGACCTGGGATCGAATCTCACGGGGGTCGGATCATGGATGCGCACTTCTGAGGAGTCCCATACTAGAACAAAACGGCCGTCCAGTGCTTCAAGGTTTTCCATGGTATTCTGGCTTAAAATGACTCATGATGTCAACTATTGAAAATAGATGTCTTTAGGAGGATAGAAAAGATTGCTTCATAAAAATGAATAAATAACAAATGAGGTTACGTACTAATCAAGGGGTAAGTAGGAAAATAATTTATGGGTCAGATAATAGTTCAATACTGGAAGAGAACATTAAGGATATGAAAGGATAAGAAACTTGATGAAGAGTTCATGCTTGAATCGATTGGTCGATTGCCAACGACTTTCGCAGTGCATAAGTTTTTGACCCAATTTCTTTATTAACTTATTTTCTTGTCTATTTAGATGTATATCTATGTAACCAAAAGCGAAAGGTTATATTTAATGCATCCATGAATAGTAGATCAGCTTCAAAAAGATTCGTTAATGTTAGTCTCTATCGGCATGTTTGCATAGTGAGAGGTGTACCTCAAAATAACCTCGAGTTTCATTTTTTTTATGTATCCATGCAAAAATACAAAAATACGCCTAGAAACAATTCATTAGTTGTATGAATTATGAAATCTAGTCGAATATCTGACATAACTGAAAGAGTAAATTCCTGGGATTTGACTCCCGATGTAAACATTGGTGAGGCCATAATTACGGATGACCTTTGAGCGGAGCTAGGCTGACTTTGAGAGTGTTTGCCTGATAATTGGGATCAAATGAGAGTTTTAAACCAGTGTAAAGGCTGAAGATTATGATTTACAGTTGATGGTTAGGAATAGGGATTAGATTTATGGTTTTCACATTAAGAACTGACATCAGCTATAATGCCAAAACTCTATTTAGCCAAATGAATGGGCGAATTTCTTTCCAAAATCCGAGACTTGTTATCTTATACCTGATTGGTTCATCCACAAATCCATCGCATCCAAATTTAAATAGAAAAGACAAAACACATGTCTTTTCTAGATTACATGACTTGTAACAAGCTAAATACGAAGGTGGTCGCGCAGTTTCGCGGATTGGTTGGTGTTCGCGCGCGAAACTGCAGGTCATGGGTTCGAATCTCGCGAGCGGGATCTTCGATGCGCACTGCTGAGGAGTCCCACAATAGGACGAAAAGGCCGTCCAGTGCTTCGAGGTTTTCAATGGTGGTCTAACATCAATTGGTTCATGGTCTGAATCAAAAACTAAACATGAAAATGTGTCTCGAAATAGAACTATTACCCTTTTTTATTTTTACTTTTAGTCCAATTCATCAAATCCAATACCTGGTTATTTATCTTTAATCGATGGTGAATGTGGTAAATTGATTGTACTTAAATGGACACCTAATTCAGCTGTAACTACTCCACAAATGAATAATCATAATGAAGAATTTTGTTTCTCTAATGAATCAATACTGGATTCAAGACTTGATTTAGATGATTTAAATGAAAAAGAGTAAATTGAAATCATATTTTAGTCGGTCTTTTGTTTTACCAGTCAATGTATTTATAATTTATACTATTTGATAGAAGTTATTATGATAGGTGTATACTACGGTACGGTCGAGAGTGTGGAGAGTCAACTCTCCCACTCAAAATGCTTTCAGATGGACACGTGCATACAATCACTGTCAGGGAAGATCTACTCACTGCCTCCTTACATCACGAGTGTCGTTTACGAAATTGAAAGGACGAAAATCGAATGTCCGGCTCTTGAACCGGTTTGTTGGATATGAAGGATCCACTTAGGGGTGTTGGATTACCCTCATTCCAAACCAATGGTGCACATAGGCTCCAGGATCATGAAGGAAAATATGGCATACGAATCAATTATTGGTCACCGGCTACCATGAGACTGCATCTCCTAACGTTGCTCCACCGCCTTGTGGATCAGACCTTTAGGTCAAAGGCTCCGTGTGCGGCCCTCTAAGAAATCCGCCTACTTCTGTTTGGACACACGGGCAGTATTCCAGCCCGTACATATATCGGACGATTTATGTGGCGCATATGTATTCGGTACCTCCTTGTACCAGTGTTTATGTGTTTAAATAAATCAATAAAATAAAGTAACACTAAAATATAATTACTCACTGGACGTGAACAAATAGGAACTTTGTTTGTTTCTTTTCCTCTCATTGATTTCTACTCTGGAATCACTGAGTATGGTGGCTTGTAATTGTGTAGAATAAAGTATTGTCTAGTTTATACTCTGGTTCACAATTCTAGGGCATGAATGTACGATCTGATATAACGTGACTAATCTCATTATTGTATTGTCGTATTATCAAAGTATGCCAGAGAGAGAGAGGGAGAGTGAAACATGTTAAACCATCCGGTAGATCAGTTTTATAACATTATTCAAGGCTAATTATAGTTAAGTGTGTGTTACTGATGTCGACAGATATAAGCAGCATGTATCACCAACCGAAAGTGAAATACCTGATGGCGGAATGTTAAGGAGATCGAAGAGAAAAGAACAAGAACAACGAAGTCTGAAACGACTGACTGATATTTGCAAAATGGAATAGTCAAGCTTCAGATAATTGATTGACATTTTGCAAATGAATTATTTACTGTGTGGTTATCAGATTATACTAAAAGATTTTTGTAACTTTGTACTGAAATACCTTCGATTGTTCCCATTTATATTCTCGTCCGATGCAACACTATTGATTACGTAATAAGGTGTTCATCTAACTGAATCATACTATGCGAGAACATCTCTCAGGTGAACTCGAGGAAGCTCTAAGAAGCTGCATCCAAACATCTTTTGGAAAAATATTCCCTATTAGAGAAATACTGAAAACTCCATGTATGACGTTAAAGATAATTTCGTTTTTACTAAAAACTATATGTATACCTGAGAGTTTTGTCACCATATTTGACACTGTTTTGGAATAGGATTCTTTTTCATTTGTCTTCTGATTTCTCATTTACGACTTAAGAGAGTTCTAGCATTCGAGTATTCAAATGCTCATTGATTATTTTTTCATAACATTTTCTTGTACCTAGAGCTTATTGGGGTTATGCAATTAAAATCAAAATGTCTGATGTTGTTTATGGACATTTACATGAATTTAGTAAGTGTGTTCATTATTTATTTGGTTAATTATTTAATATTCACAGATTGAAATCATGAGTCAGTTGAAGCTAGACCACCATTGAAAACCTGGAAGCACTGGACGGCCGTTTCGTCCTAGTATGGGACTCCTCAGCAGTGCGCATCCACGATCCCGCACCACGCGATGCCCGAACTTAGGACCTACTGGCTTCGCGCGCGAGCACTTAACCATCAGACCACTGAGCCGGCATCCAACGGTGTTAATGTCTAACTTCAACCAATCCACGAGGTTGCGTCACCATATATCATTGTCTTCAGTGAGCTGATATCTGCTAAGGAGTCCCATACTAGGACGAAACGGCCGTCCAGTGCTTCCAGGTTTTCAATGGTGGTCTAGCTTCAACTGACTCATGATTTCAATCTGTGAAAATTTCTAAAAATCTCCACAAACCCCTTCTGATAATTATTTAATAGTTATGATTATGAATTAATTGAAGTTAGACCACCATGAAAAACTTGAAAGCACTAGACGATCGCGAGATGAGATCGTGAATGCACATTCCTGAGGTGTCCCACAATAGAACGAAACGGCCATTCAATGCTTCCAGGTTTCTGATGGTGGTTAATTATTTGTTTAAATAGATCACATAATTAATTGTCTTATCAGTATAAGGGTTGTGGAGATTGTTAAGTTTTAACTCTGATCATCGTTAACTTGAATGCTACTACTGATTCGTCTTACTCGGAGCGGAACGAAGAATTACGGACTCAGATGCTCGAGAGGCAGTACTGGTCCGTTGTTCTCGACTCAGCTAACGCGATCCAGAAGTCTTGGTAAGATGTAGAAAATGTATTCTACAGACAACCAGAAGATACCAGGTCAATCAGGCACACAAATCAAGCGTATTTATACAAATATATATAATCGATATTGTCAGTTAATTTAACTAAACTCAAACGAAAAACGTTAAAGTCATGTTAAATACTACTGTAATCGACTTGTTTCAACCTACATACTACTGAAATTGATTAGTAATATATTCAACTCTTTTTTATATTGTTATGCCCCGATAATAATTATGAGTGGTAAGTTTTAGGATCCATTTGTGGATTACATGAACTTCGGTACGATCTGAACCACCAAGCTGGACCATCGTAATATCATGCTGTAGATTGATTAGGCATTGATATTCGTTTGCAATATCATTAGGAGTTAGTTTTGGGTCTTGGTCCAATCGACTTAGCAAACGTGTTCTAATATCACTGAACTTCTGAGATTGAAGGCTGCAGATGAGAATGAGTGCTTTAAATTGGTCTTCAGTAAGCGACTTCAATCGGAAGCGTTCGCATTGTCGGTTGACGATACCCACATGTGTGAGAAAATCAGCATCTTCGTTCATAGTGAGCTTCAGACATCGATAGTGCATATTGAATAGTGAGGAGTTGTCTCCGAATTGTTGGCTCAATGACTGGATAGTGTCCGAGAATGAGTCAGAATTAGGTTGCAATACCTGTCTACTTCACTAGGATCCAACTTTCTAAGCAGCAAGCGGACCCTCCAAGCATCATCCTGGTTAGCAAACTCAAATTTGAATAAGTCTTTGTAACGACGAAAGCACATATCAAACGTGACATTGGATTCCGGATCGTAATGAAACTCAGAGGTACTGTTAGCGATACCATCAACTGATGGTGCGGTAGTAGTAGTAGTAGTAGTAGTAGGATTAGAATTGCTTGATTGAGTATTAGACGTAAGCTTTGTATCCGCTAACATCTGAATAAGTTTCATCTGTTGCTTGAGTAATAATTCAAATTTAGAAGGATCCACGTTTCTGAAACCACCGTCACCAAATTTGCTGGTCTTTGGTCACCGAATCTTGTTTCTTGTTCGCAGATTAAGTGAACTCGTGATAACTTCAACTTCGCCTATATCTTAGGCCTTCTTAATGTTTTCTTACTTTAATGTATCAAGTAAATATATACCATTTAGCTTATATAGTTTATTTCTTTTACAGATAATCAATATATACTAACATTCATTCGAAATGATGGAATCCAATTAGCTCCATTTCATTTTTATGCACAAAGTCATGTTCTTACATTTTTAAATTGTTTAGAACAAGGTTTAAAACAACGTGGTGGTTATTTGAATCCATCTTGTGAATTGGATACATCTACATCAGGTGAAATGAGATATTATTTCTTTGATTTGTATATATATATAGATAACAATATTTTGGATGTAGTGGTTAGAAATACCCTAAACTTTAGTTGTATATCCATCGATATCTATACACAATATGATTTACCTTTAGTATTGAAGGAAATGATGTATCTCAATGACTTCAGTTGTAATTCAGGCTTAAATCTTTAAACTATCTAACATTTAAACATGATGTATGACATCGAGAGTCATTTCGACTGGTAGCTTCATCGACATTTGATCGAGAGAATTTGATCAGCACAAAGAACTATACAAGTGTGACGTTTATCACTACTCAGTATCTACGTGTGATTTAGTTTAACGTTTTACAAATTTCTAATATGTGTCATGAATGAAATAATGAATTCAACAAACCCATCTTCTTCATGATACTGTAGTATACGCTACTTAAGCGAACATATATAAGTAGTATATATAAGTAGATTTCCGTTCATATTACTGAATTGCGACATTTATCTATTTCTAGAAGTTCTGGATGATTAAAAGTAATTATTTCAACTAACGGTGTGGTGTGTGCTACTTATATTGACATAAGTAGTACATGATGTTAGTCGTGAACAGAATGTCTGGCAGCAGAGAAACAAGAGGATCGAACAGTAATGAATAGAAACAGAATGGAATTTGTATGAAAATGCAAGAACAATGAAGTCTGAGTCATTATCAGACAACTGATGGACATTTAGATTTTATTAACAAGTCCTGTAATCTTGTGTTGAATACATTCGATTGTTCCCACCCCTGTGGTGTTCACTACAACAGTACTAACAATGAAGTACGATCAACTCGTGACAAACGACTATTGTTTTACACATTAAAAAAGGTTAGCATTTATTTTAATTCGTCTAGCCACATAAATAAAGCTATAATATCTGAAGCTATTTATTTGAATTTGAGTCTCAATAAGGAAGAGTTAACATGAGTGGATATATATCCAAACAATCAGCTATAAGTAGGACAGTGAGAGGATTTCATCCGAGAGTGGAACTAAGTCTACATTTATGTATATTTCGAATGCAATTCATACTACCTAGTTACCTAAGTTAAGTCTTCAACCCAATTACTTTGTATTCAATGACTTTTAGACAAATCAATTACATTTTGTGTGCATATATTTTGTTACAAAAGAATAATTTCTTCATTTACCTCTTAGTCACATCAGAATATTCCATGAAATCTTATCGTCCATCAATGCCATTCATTTTCGGTAATCGTAATTCATTATCACCTCCTCTATCAACATCAATAACAAACAATGATACTAAGACAAATTCATCCATAACATCATCTCAAAACTATCCATCTACACTTTACAATAAACCTTCTAAATTAAATCAATCATTATCATTAACAAGTTCAAAACTGAGACAACGTATCTATATGAATATTTTAAAAGCATTTAATCATACAGATGATATGAATAATGATGAAGAATTACAAACACCATATTCATCACCTTCTATTTGTATACCAGAGGAAAAATGTCCTATTCAACATGTTTATCTGATTGCATCTAAAACTAGAGATAGTCATGCAATGGTATGTGTGATAACACCTCAAAGTTTTCTTAAATATTATATACTACTATTTAATTTTTAAGTAGCTCAAATAGTTTAAAAAAGATTTTCCAATTTGATATTGAACATGACTCACTTGTTAAAGTTTACTCGAACTTTCTCGTATTCACTGACACAGATATATGTCAATTACTTAACGTAAATAAGTTGTAAATATTGTGTTTAAATGGTTGTTAATGGCACTATTATTGCACCTATAAGTTGAATGTATAATTAGATCAACTAGATTTTATAAAATGGATGTGTAGCGTGGCGTCGAGTCGAGATTACCTATGAACACAGCTACAGAGAAACACGTGCCAAATGACTCTAAAAAATCCCCCGGGAAGCCAAATATCAGAAGGCAGTTAATGGACCAAGTCGAGATATATTTGCTGGGGATCTCGTGGTATCGAACGAATACCAAGATCGTGCCAGGAACAGTACAAGCGGAAGCAGGAGAAAGGGGTACGTACGAACAGTACCAAAAACCGCGGAACAATGATGGAAGTTAATGGAAGCACAAAATGGCTATAATTAGCACAGTTAAATAAAATCACATTAAAACAAACGCTGGTACAGTTGGTTATAATAGTAATTGTTTTTATTAAACCAGTCGTGTTCTCGTGATAAATGTGAGTCACTACAGATGGTTGAGATAACATGACTGGGGTATTACGAATAAAAAAATTGGATGCCTTCTTGATAGTCGCTGTTATTGATTCTTTCTTTTATTGGTATTCAATTTTTTCCAGTATCACTCATATTCTTGATAGTATTTCTTTTGCTCACTTCCTTATTATGTGTGAACACTTTTGAAAAATGAATGATCACATTAATGAATCATACTAAACAATAAAGATCTAATATCAGAAGGGGTTTTGTGGAGATTGTAGTAATTTCAATAGTTGAGATAATGAGTCAATTGAAGCTAGACCACCATGGAAAGCCTGGAAGCATTGGATGGCCGTTTCGTCCTATTGATGGACTCCTCAGCAGTGCGCATCCACGACTCCGCCTCGCGGAATTCGAACCCAAGACCTATCGGTCTCACGCCAGGCACTTAACCAACTAGACCTTTGAGCCGTCATCCAATTGTGTTGATGTCTAACTTCAACTAATCCACAAAATTGAGCAACACATCCACCATTATCATCAGTGAGTTACTATCTCACAACTGACCCAGTTGAACTCCAATAATAACCAACGTCAGATCTTGACTAACATATTCGTTAGAATTTGACCATAATGCTAAGTGGAAAGTAGATAGTTTGTATTCAACCTATAATGTTCAGTTACAATGACTTCAGCTGTAATGTTGAAACCCATTAGCTGGAATCTGATTAGATTCAATTCAATCGTGATATATTTTGTCAGAATGAAAGTTCAATGAATTAAAACAGACAAATTTATTTTAGTGACCCCTTATCTGACTTCAGTTGAATCATATGAATACTAATGGAAGTACACATGTCATCTATTCTCGTATATAATGATTGACTTAACTGGTGTTGGTGAATAACGAAATTAAATAAGCTAAATACAAGAATGGATGTTTTGAATGCGTATACTTTGTATACTCATTGATTTGAACAGACAATCAGAGGAACGAAACAAAACGACGTGCAGTAGAGTAAATATGTGACCCAACATGATTTAATCAAGCGGTAATCAAGATTTATAGCCAGATAAGAATAGATTACCGATATATGATGAATAGGATAAGTGCACACGAGGTGTTCTATACTAAGTGTTATATCCTTGTAAAGATCAAGTTACGGGTAACTTCTGTGGACACTTAATGGTCATTCAGTCAGCTACAACTTAAGACCAGGCACATATATGCATCCGTCCAAGTTGCCATACCTGATTGGTACAACAACGTCAACACCGAATTCATAGAACTAGTCACTTCAATGGTAGTAATATATAAAAGAGAGATTGTATATAAAGATATTATAGAAGAAGGGAGAATTAGTTCGTAGAAAGAAAGATATGAAGCGATTTTAATTTCATAGTTTAAAGGAAGACAGAGAGTGTATACACACAACGTTATTGTGATCGATTCTGAGCCATGTCACTCAGAGTCTCCAACTATTGATCGCGATAGTCACGCGGACCTTAACCAAGTATTCTACATCTCCCAACATGGCTCAGACTAGAAGTTAGTGACTTCCAAGACTGATGTCATGTTTTGGTTTGACCACCCCTAACTTTCTTCCAACCATCCTTAATACTAGTGAGCATTGGGCGTCGTGGTGATCAGTGTTCAGGTATACGCAACATGTAGGCCAACCATCTCAGTCGATGAAGATTCAAAACCTCATCAATTGACATACCATCAACTGTTAATGGACTAATATTATGTATATATATTGTCATTGCATGACTATTCAATAACTAGTCTTTGTATATCTATATTCCTCTTATTATAAGCTTCATTCGAATACTGTTCCTAAATGACGTTCAGTTTACTAACTACAGTCTCCCACGTTCACAGTCACTTTTTGACTTGATCTTGTATACATATTATTTCCTATTTTATGATGTGATACAGTCTGTTTGGCTTGTATATAAACCAAGTATGTTTGAAATAAATGATTGGTATATTGAAAGCTATGATTGTTGTTCTCTGAGCTCAACTGGATGGGCTTATCGAACAAAGGGTTAAAAAAGTACACTAGGCTGTTGTTCATACCGATCAAACATGCATTGGTTTGGCACAGTACAAAGATTCTATATTCAGTATATCCAAGTTTTCAATGATGGTCTAACATAAATCAATTCATTCATTCGACTAGATAATCTTTTCTTTCAATGATATTCTTTCATTCTAAGGGAATAATGAATAATATCAATACATCATCTGTATTATCGAAACGACTCACTTTAGATGGTATTTCAGAAGAAACTATCAATGAATCAGATGATATTATTGGACAGTCAAACAATCAACTATCTATACATAAAGATGTATTCAAGAAATTACGTAATAAAATATTATCGCATGTATTTCATAAATGTAAGTCTCCTCCTATTTTGTTCATTGACAGATTTAAAGTTGTCAGTCAGTCAGTCAGTCAGTTAGTCAGTAACAACGTAAAACCTTTGTACGTACGTACATCACTTCAAGTTGCCATGCCACATTAGCACAGAGATACAGTTGTCGATTCAAGTCCCGTAATGGTAGAGGTAGTAAAAGGATAAGTAGTAATCGAAAAGATTAGAGTTTGAAGATGTTATTCAATGAGTATAATCCAATGGAATAAATTTGGAAAAAGAAAAAAAGAGATAAGGAGAATTCAGGAGACTAGAATTTGGGAGAACACAAAGAGTGGATGCACCTGCGCCATTGCAAACGATTTTGAACCATGTCATTCAAGGTCTCTAACCATCGGTTGCTATCATAGCACGGATCCCAACTAGGTAGTCTACACTTACCAACATGGTTCAGTCGACTTGTCAGTGACTTCATGGGTTTGTGCCATGTTTTGGTCTGGCCGCCCCAACCTTTCTTCCAACCTACTCCTACACCATGAAACATCGCTCGTCGGGGCAGCCGGTGGTTGGGCATACGTAACACGTGTCCCAACCATCTCAACTGATATAGTTTCACTACTTCATCAATTGATTTGCCATCCTTTCCTTGTACCAGTTTCCTAACAACTATTGATGTGATTTATTATTATTGAAAGCAACAACAACAAAAAAGAAAACTATATTCTACATTAAACTTCTGTTCGTAACCTGCTCAACGGTTTGAATCTTTAGTGACCCAAGATCTGACTCCAATTTGATTATTTCTGATTACTACTGAGATATATATGTCACTTATTCTCGTATATAGTCATTGACTTGAATCATGTTGGTCAATAACGGAATTAAAATCAGTGAAATACGAGAATGGATTGTGATGTGTGCTACTTTATATCGACATAAATAGTGCATGACGTTAGTCAAGAACAGAATGTCTGGCACCAGATAGACAAGAGGATCGAATAGTAAAGAATGGAAACAGAATGTAATTTGCATGAAAATGCAAGAACAATGAGGTCTGAGTCATTTTGAATGAACCAGTTGACATTTTGCAAATTAAGCATTTACTTTTATGATTGTTCGATTTTATTAACAATTTCTGTAATGTCCTGTGAACTACATTCGATTGACCCCCGTTGGTGTTCATGTTCACTACAGGATGTTTTGAGTACGTTTATTTTGTACACATTGATCTGGACAGGCGATCACAGGAAAGAAGCAAAGAGAAGAGAGTGAAGCGAAATGACGCGCAGTGGAGAAGGCATGTGAGCCAACTCCATTTAACCAAGCCCTAACCAATATTTATAGTCTTACAGAATTAAGCTACAGGCATGTGGTGAATGGGATAAGATGTGCACACAGATATACGCTCATGCAAAGACAGTCAAGATTGATAAGTGAATAAGTAACGAGGTAAAAACGTGACTCAGTAAGGATGGATAAATTGGCCTGTTCATTGAAATTAGATGAACATCATCCTATAGAGCAGATTAATTGAAGTTGAAAGTGTTGACTATTGATTTCATAACTGATAGCATACACCCATTGTGATAACTATGTTTTTTGCACGGTAAAAAGAATCAGTGTTGTAGTGGGTCAGTGCTTCGAGTTTTTGGCATTCATTGTGACAGATTCGAACCTTGATCCTCCTACTTCTGTGTAAGCAATTGGATATTATTAATAGCCATCACACAGTGTTGATCGAAACTATGTACACTAATCTGTACTCGGTAAATGAGTTAATAAAGAAGTTTTATCGGTTCACACTGCATAGTCATCTGTAATAGTTTTCGTAACGAATATTTTAAACCTGATGTGAAAGTGCCTGTTTTTATTTGTATTTTAATGCCTGTTACTTTGATACTGTTAAGTCAATGATCTAACACGATCTTGCTCGCAGGAAATCGAACCTAGGGCCTTCGGTCTCACGTGCAAACGTTTAATTTCTTGATCACTGAGCCGGCATCCAACAGTGTTAATGTCTAACCTCAACCAATCCACTAAATTACACGACCATCTTTCATTGTACTGTGGTAGGTACTTGTCTCTACTTGGATGCCAGATCAGTAGTCTAGAGGTTAGGCGTTTGCGCGCGAGACCAAAGCTCCTGAGTTCGGATCCCACGAGCGAAATCGTGAATGCGCACTGCTGAGAAGTCCCACAATAGGACTAAACGACCATCCACTGCTTCCAGGTTTTAAATGGTGATCTAACATCAATCGATTCACGATCTCATTCAAAAACATAATAATAATCTCCACAACCCCATACTGACAAATCAAAGTGTTAATCTGTTATAATAAATAAATTTGGTAAGAAAGTGTTGCCAAAAGAAATCATCATTCAAACTCTCTTCACCTACATTGGTTTATCACCTCTTTATACAAATTGTAGGTTTTAAAGTCTACTCTTTGCTTATGAATTTCAATGAGATTAGACTTATTACTTAAATAATTACTGTATTCCTTTTCAGGGTACAATCATTTTAATAAACTACGTACAGTCCGTAAAAAGTTAGCTGATCTTGTATCACCTAATTTTTTAACAGTTGATTCACCAACAAATGCTGAAGAAGGTGTCACTGTAGAATTTTGGAATCAATTAATGACAAATTCTATTCCAGTAAGTCTTTCATTTTACACTTCATCAACATAATCACCATTAAGTTGTTAAATCGCACAATTCAATAATAATAATCGTGTGCACACTAGCGACCAGCATCAAGATGTAACTCTTGGAGTTCTGGTGAGAAGCTGTGACTAGTGGGGTTTAATGTGTGATAATTATCCACAGAAGACAATTTTTGAAGGTTGAGCAATATCATACACTAGCTGAAGTTAGAAACTAGCAATTTTGGGCTCCAGCTCAGTTTTCTAGCGGTTAGACGTCTATGTGTGAGACTGAAAATTCTGGGTCTGATTCCCACGTGTGAAATCGTGGCTACGCATTGCTGAGGATCTCCATACTAGGATGAAACAGCCATCTAGTGATTCATGCTTCTAATGGTGGTCTAACTGAGATCACTTCTTCATTTATACTGTGATAATATAGTCTGTTCATGATAGATTATATATTATGAATATGACGGCTAATCATGTAAATTTGGACGTTTATTGTATTGTTTGAATATTCTTCTACATCTTTAAATCCCACCATGAATTTTTCGGACTATGCTGTTGAGGGGTTTCAAATTTTTTGATGAAAACTCCATCTTCATACGATGTAATTAACTTAAATAATCCAGTTTTAAATCTTCATGCTGAAAAGTAATTTCTCGTCGTTATGAAACTGATAAGTTCAGGTATTTGAATGCTTCCTAGTCCATAGAGATCTCTTAGACTTGATCCACGAAATCAAGATAGATTGTAAGATTCATGAAAAGTAAACACCTTCAAATTTAGCTTAGGTACAGATAAGGAATATACCTATGGGTCTATGTGTGAAAACGTTCGAAGATTCATAACTGAATTGGTAATAATCCGATCAGTCTATGACGTAGTATTTTTTTCTAGAAATCTCTGGTTCGAAAAAAGATTTTCAATAGTTGAGACCATGATTCAATTGAAGTTAGATCACCATGAAAAACCTGGAAGCACTGGGTGGCCATTTCGTTCTATTGTGGGACTCCTCAGCAGTGCGCATCCACGATCACGCTCCCCGCGAGATTCGAACTTAGGCCCCATCCGTTTCGCGTGCGAGCGCTTAACCACTAGACCCCTGAGCCGTCATCCAACAGTGTTAATGTCTAAATTCAACTAATCCACGAAATTGAGCAACACATCCACCATTGTCATCAGTGAGTTACTATCTCGCAACAGACCTGGTTGAACTCCACTGGTCACTGCCTCTCACTAGAACTTCAGGAAATACCTCTTGAAGTCAGTCACTAATGAGCATATGTTGATTAGTATCAGAAGGGGTTTTGTGGAGATTTTTTAAAAATTTCAATAGTTGAGATGATGAAGCTAGACGACTTTGGAAGACCTGGGAGATTTTTAATGTTTTCCCAGCTTTTGAGTGCTTGTTCAAAATGTACTTAAGTGCTTTCAATAGAAATTGTTATTGATAAGTCCTCTAATTGACCGGTAGATTCTATTTCTAAGCTCTTCTAGCAATCATCAGGTTACGTCTACACAGCAACTTGAATGCAAACGAAAAAGCGCAAAATATGCTAGAAACGCTTTACTCCAAAAGTTCGTTATGTATAGAAAATGCAGGGTTCATATAGTATTTTAGATATTCTTGGGTTTCCAGAATATTCTGCAACGCTACTAAACATAGTAGCAGTACAGATAATCATTCAACCAGAAACTCAAAATGTGACTTTTCACCTTCGAGATGTTTCTAGCAAAACTTCTATTGAATGCTGATTAGATAAGATGCTTGTCAGTATTTTCAAAGACATTTTTGGCTTTTTTTGTCGAGGAGTTTTCTGGATTTCCCCAACAATTAGATTTGATTTTAGTGACCTGAGAGCGTGACCGCAGTTTCCAAGAGACAACTGCTTGAGGTCGGTCACATACAACCTTTCTGAGAGAAATTTTCGTGTTAGCTCCGCACTTGTTTAGATCTTACCGCGGGAGACGGATATCCATAGGATAAGCGAGATGTACATTTTTAGGATCGATTATTTCTAAACCTACCCCTGCTTGTGGGAAAGCACCATCGCTATTATGCTAGTTGTCTGAAGAAAAAACAGTTGTCTTTTATCTAACACCATATTACATTTAGAGTAGTAAGTAACGATTGACAAGTGACTGATGTAATAATAAATTTTCATCGATTACAAAATCTGGGACATGTTATACGTATGCTTGACCATCATTTAATAGACTAACAATGATCGAGGGGGGCAGCTGTTGAATATAACTAAAAGGAAGCTCAATTTGACCAAGTAAGACTTGGCATCAGTCCACAAAATCATCAAATGTTGATATTAGTAGTATTGGTAAGTTAAGTCCAACTAGCTAGGGTCAATGAGATATTCAAGTATGATATTTTGTGACATTGGGTGACGTAAATCAAAGCCAATAGCGGTGATATAGTCTCATATGGATTTTATCTATCTCTAGATCATGATCAATGATATTTCATGATAACTATTTCTCGAATTCATTATCTTTTTCTGGATCATACCCCCCTTTTTTGTAACCTTCCCTCCTTTTTTTCTTCTGTCGCTGATACATCTTATACTTCAAATATCATAACATTCATTTTATTATTTACACATCAGCTTTCTAACATGGTGTAGCAACTTGAACAAATGTATAACTGTACCGTGCTATAGGTTGATTACTATGGAAAACATGCAATATACTTTTATTTACCTTAGTAGTGATAATCTCTAAATACATATATATTATGCAAAACCTTGAATGTATTCAGTATCGTTTACAGTAGATTGATTTATGGCTTTAGTTAACTTTCATCAAGAAAATACAAAAAAATATGACCCATAAAAACGTCATATGTGACCGGCCTCATGCAACTGTCCTTTGGGTACTACAGTCATGCTCTCAGGTCACTAAGACCAATTGTAATCTAATTTCCTTTTCAGATACCTCTAGAAGAACCGGGAGGTAATAACCGTCCACATACCTTTAAACATCACTCAAGACCACCGTATTCATCACGAAAACAGAACGGATGATTTTGGATTCTAACAAAAAAAATAACAGAATGTTTTATTGTTCCACTGAATTTGATTATGAACACCTAAAAATAAAATAATGTAAACTGTTGAAGTATTGCGAAACCAAAGTTATCCGGATAGTTGTTTCATAACTATTTCTGAATCTTTAACATCCGATTGGTTAGCTTATTGGTTACCTTTAGAACCGTATTACTGTTATGATGTGTGTTACTGATGTCGATAGATATAAGTAGTATGTATCATTATTTGAAAGTGAAATGTTTGGCAGCAGAAGGTTAAGAAGATGGAAGAGAACGAGAACAGTGAATGATTGGTATAGAAACGAATGAGTGGCATAGTCTGAGACAATTGACTGACATTTTGCAAATGAAGATTTCACTGGATGAAATCATGAGTCAATTGAAGCCGGACCACCATGGAAAACCCGGAAGCACTGGACGGCCGCTTCGTCCTAGTATAGGACTACTCAGCAGTGCCCATCCACGATCCTGCCCTCAGCGATGAAGATTTCATTGTATGCTTCTCAGATTTTACTAAGGGATTTTGTAATTTTTGCGTTTAAATACATTCGGTTATCCTCACCGGTGTTCTCGTTCAATACACTGTTGTCAATATTTTAATACCACAACGTATACAATACAATTGTCATAAACCGCATAACTGGAACTATCATCGACTGGTCTGATTGACCATCGCAGTAAATTTTTTGAACTGATAAATTCAGTGCATACCTTAGCATGATTTATCTACTGAAGTTCTGCATTAATTAAAAGTAGATGAACCAGATTGAACAGATTAGGATAAGCAATATAAAAACGAAAGGTTATAGATATATACACATAGTTACCTA
This sequence comes from Schistosoma bovis, assembly GCA_944470425.2. NCBI lineage: Eukaryota > Metazoa > Platyhelminthes > Trematoda > Strigeidida > Schistosomatidae > Schistosoma > Schistosoma bovis. The sequence goes on from OX103956.1 coordinate 1,818,766, forward strand.
TATACATACTCTTTCTCTGATGTATAAGACTGAACAGTTTGAAGCAAAGAGTACTGGGTTCATGTCTCGAAGCGAATATGAACTCTGGAATGTAGGTACATGCAGTTGACAAGTCTTAAATAGGACGAAACGCGCATACTTGTTTCCACTGCTATCCACCATTATTCATTGTTTATAATGCTTGTAGCTTATTGGTAGTATTGAAGCAATCCACACACGATGCATTTATGTCAATATGACACTGATCCAATTCAGTCCTAAACATCAATGGGATAAGTTGAACAATCAATATAAAAATGAATTAAATTATAATTTTTGTTTAAAAAGTCACATTCACACATATTGTACATATTATATTGTTCTATTCTTTATATATACAGCAAATCCCATTCAGTGAACTTTGTCGTTATATTTATTTTGGTAATTGTGATCCAACAATTAGAAATGAGGTAAATCATAATTATACTACTAATTATCAATATGAAGTTGTGAAGATCGCAAAGTTTTTATATGAGATCACTAATCGATTGATGTTAGATCACCATTGAAACACTGGAAGCACTGAACAGCCGTTTCGTTCTATTGTTGGATTCCTCAGTAGTGCGTACCCACGACCCCGCTAGTAGGATTTGAACCTGGAATTGTGGTCTCGCTCACGAACGCTTAACTGTGGTAGATACCTGTCTCTATGCGACATGAATTAGCTGGATTGGTTGAGGTTAAACAATAACACCGTTGGATGTCGAATTAGTGATCGAGAGGTTAAGCGTTCACGCGCGAGACCGAAGGTCATGGATTCAAATCCCACGGGCGGGATCGTGGGTGCTCACTACTGAGGAGTCGCACAGTAGGTCAAATTGGCCGTCTAGTGGCTACAGATTTTCAATTGAGGTCTAAAATCAATCGATTCATGGTCTCAACCAAATAAATTTATATTCTTATCATACTCTTTGTTTTAAGTAGAAACTTATTTTGCACTCTTCTACTATCGACTCAGTTCAAATAATTAAAATCAGGAGTTCATGAAGAAATTATAGGTTAATAAAGACTATTTAGAGATTCACCCATTACGTTTTATGGAGAGAGCATGTATCTATCAATTTGTAATGCATTTGCTTCTCAATGTTCGATGGGTATGTGCAATGTCTAGGGTTCTCCCATTCATTTATTCAGTAAATTGTCAGTTAAAGAGGATTAGACATCTGGTTATCCTCATATGACATTTGAGTCCAGAACGCTAATCTCAGCCTCCTCGATACGAATCATATATTATATCATATTTATACTCTAGTGATATTTAAGATTTCCCAGTTCAATACATGTATAATCACTATGGATTGAAATCATCCGAAATAATATGGAAAAGGAAATGGTAATAGACCAGTAATTGATTCTAATTATGACTTTATAACAGTATGAGTGTAGTGTATGTTACTGATGTCTGTTGACATAAATAGTATGTAACATCAATCAGAATTGGATTGCCTAGTAACAGAAGATTAAGAAGACTGAATTGAAGTAAACAGGAATGTAAACAGAAAGTAATTGTAATAACAACTAAGACTCAGTAGCTGAGTGGATAACGTGATGGCGTTTGAAGTGAATGATGCTGGGTTCGAGTCCCAGAGTGAACATCAACTCTGAGATGCAGGTACACCCGACTGACGAGTCCCAAATAGGACGAAATGCGCATCCCAGATTCCACTGCTAGCCACTATCCATCATTGCTTACAAATAGCTTGTGAATTAAGGTAATATCGAGGCATACGCACAGTATGCACATATGCCGATAACAGACTGATCAATTGAAGTCTTAAACCTCAATGGGAAGACACAAGCCAAACAATATCAAGGGAACTAGGAATAAAGTTTGTGAAAGACAACCGATTGAAAATGTGCAAATAAAGTAGTTGATTTATATAGTTTTCATATGTTATGTGGACACTGTTATTCTTCTCCCAAAGGAGTTCTATTGTTCATCACATGCATATTCATCAATCTCAGGAACTTCAAGTCATTCCATAACCATCAATTTCATATTCATCAATGAAGAAGCTTATTCATATACAATGTTTTTTTCCTTTAATCCTTTCATGTATAGGTATGGCCATATTTATTGGGTCTATATACATGGAACTCAACTAGTGAACAGTTGAATGCAATCAATATACAACAAAAAGAGATTTATACAAATGCTTTAAATACATGGAATCGTGTTGTACAATATTTAAAACAAGATGTTCGATATGCTAATTTCATAGCAATTGTTCCACCTAATAATGATTCAACTGAATTTAAGGAGTGTTTAGATCATTCAAAATTTATTGCTGATAATGAATTATCAATGGTAAGTGTTTATTACTTACTTCTTTATACCTGTTATCCCTTATGGAGGAGCACAGGCTGCCCTTCAGCATTCTCTCTGTCCAACTGTGTCATGAACAATCGTTTCGAATTCTTTCCAGTTGTTATTCATCCTTTCGATATTCGCTTCCAATTCTCGACACAGTGTGTTCCTTGGTCTCCCTCTTCTCTGTTTCCCTTTAGGATTTCAAGTTAGCGTTTGCTTCGTGATGTAGTTTGAAGATTTCTGAAATGTATGTCCTATCCACTTCCAACATCTTTTCGTAATTTCCTCTTCAACTAGGAGCTTGTCTGTTGTCTCCCACATTGTGGGCTGTTGTTTATGGTATCCGTTCAGCAAATATTGAGTATCTTGTGTAATACTTGTATACCTTTGATGAAGATTGTGGTAGTTCTCGAAATTTCAGCTCCATACAATAGAACTGTCTTGACGTTCTTACTGAAGATTCTGACTTTGATATTGTTTGATAGACAGTTGTTTTGAGTTCCAAATGTTCTTCTAGATGATCATTAGTTTTTATTATTTACAAAAAATAAAAAAACCACTATTACTATTCGTATGTCATTTTATTAGTTAAATGGGAAAATAGATTTCTTAGTGGGATTTCTTTACAACTAGAGTAGTAAACTCCAAATTATCTGCTCTATAATCCTCACAAATTTCAAAGATTTCGAAATCTCATGGTGGAGACATGATATTTAGACCACTGTGCTAAAGTCCTCTTGATCATGCTTAAACTTCAAGTTATTCGTGATATAGCTCAACAAATCGTTTAAAGACATCAGTGACACTTGTGTTTGATGTACTTTTCTCATATGATGAAACAATGGGGTGAATAATGTCGACGTTAAACGTAGAATACTGTGTAAACATAATAGTAATACATTTATTTCATATTATAAATTTCAATTCACATGTATCAGTTGTTTGAATCTTCTCATTACTTTACATTCAACTGATGAGCCTCTAAATAGGACGAAATGCGCGTCCTGGATTCTACTAAAAAACATCATACATTTTGTTTCCAAAAAGCAATCACCACCACCAAATATTCAATAATGTGATAAATTTCTATTTCACATACATGTAAATTGTAATTATGTACATAGTTGTCAATAGTTAGTACCTGCCCCAAAATGCCTTGGTACGGCCGAGAGTGGATACAGTCATCTATCCCTCTCAAAATGCTCTCAAGTGGCCACGTGCATACAACCCCTGACAGGGAAGTCTTACTTACTGCCTTCTCGTGGCATTACTATTGTTTACGAAATTAAGAGGAGGAAAAGCGCATGTCCGGAGCTTTAACCGGAATGGTGAATACGGCGGATCCACAGACGGGAGTTGGAAAACCCTTATTCCAAACCAATGGTGTACATGGGCTCCAGGATCCTAAGAGAACAAGTGTGATATGAACAAATTATTGGTCACCGCCTACCATGGGGCTACATCTCCTTACGTTGCCCCACTATGAAAAAAATGTAAACAGTTGCTATGTTTCCGTTTGAATTTCTTACCGTTTAACATTATAATACGTTCTAAGTCTTTAATAAAACCATGTAAATTCATTCGGTTAATGGAGAAGATTTGTAGCTCAGATGAAATAATCTTAATGGGTTTTTTTCTCATCTCTACATATGACAGATAGCTTATCCTGTAGATTTTAGTCTTAACTGTTTATTGATGACCTATTGTTACCTGGATATTTATTTTGATTGCTCCCCTCCTTAACCTGATTCTTGATCCTATATTATCTGTCACTATTTTGATTGATTGGTAAATTGAATCGATTTCTATTGATTATTGATTGACTTGAATCCCAAACTTCTAAAACTTCTCTAATCTTCTTCATATTCCCTCTAACCGAAATCTCAACATCATTCCAGTTTAATATGTATCTACAATTATCCACATACATTGATATAATTCAATTTACCTCATTTCTAATTGAAGTTTCTGCTTATGTTGTTATTCAGACCACTCAACCGGCATGCATATATATAGTATTAGTCCAGAAATAGATTCTAATAGTTACCATCCATAATTCTCGTCGGCGACCATATCACGTTGAAAACACCAGTTCTTGTCTAATCACAGCAGTTAAGCATTCTCATCGGAATGTTTGAATAAGTCAATATTCTTCTACTTCATTTTTCTTTATATTTTAGAACTCAACAAAACAACCAAATGATATAAACAATGTAGAACTAGAGAATAATGTAAATGATGATAATGGTTTACATGGTAGGTATTCATTTGTACAAAAGTTAATGTTTTCATAGTTATTATAATATAATATACTATAATATCCACAAAACGCATCTGATATTAATCAGCATATGCTCACTAGTGACTGGCTTCAAGAGGTATATCCTGGAGTTCTAGTGAGAAGTAGTGACCCGTGGAGTTCAACCGGGTCTGTTGTGAGATAGTAACTCACTGATGACAATGCTGGATATGTGGCTCAATTTCGTGGATTAGTTGAAGTTAGATATTAACACCGTTAGGTGTCGGCTCAGGGGTCTAGTGGTTAAGTTATCGAGCGCGAAACCAGCAGGTCCTGGGTTCGAATCCCTCGAGGCGGGATCGTGGTTGTGCACTGCTGAAGAGTCCCATACTAGGACGAAACGGTCGTCCAGTGTTTTCAGGTTTTCCAAGGTAATCTAGCTTCAACTGACTCATGATCTTAACCATTGGAATTTTCATAGTTATATTTAAATATTTTGAACATGAATTATTTACTTAAGATGTGTTAGAACTTTTGCCCTGTAAACTGTAAATGTATAACGTAATGATACCGCCAATTAGAGGACAGTGATTTATCGACCAGACTAATGACATATAAAACCCATATGAGCAGTCTAGAGTCCTTATCGGTTCAGTTTCCTGTCTAGCCCTACCTGCCTGTTGAGTCCAGAGCACTAATCTCAGCGTCTACGATATGAATCATGTATTTCGAACATACTGGGTTTATATACCAACCAATCAGACCACATCATGCCATAAAATAGGAAACAACATTTGTACAAGATCTATCCAAAAGAGGCTGTGAGTATGGGAAGCTGTAATTAATAAACTGGACATAATTCAAGAATATTCAATCGTATAATAATAGTTTATGGGTCAAAATAAAGCTTATAATAAGAGAAACATGAATATGAATAGTTTAGTTACGATAAAAATATACGTATAGTATTACCTCAGAACTAGATCCCAAACGTTACCATTCCTTATCTGGATATAAAAGGATGCATAAAACAAATAGGGAACTTGTCCTTATTAATTCTAGTTATCAATACAATTAAGCAGTTTATTATAGTACATTTATTCCCCAATCAAATATTTACAACCTGCTCTATTCATGTTATGTCCCCTATTCGATTACGTCTGAATACGATATACAACTAATGGTACTCGGACCTCATAGTTACAAATCAGAAAACAAAAGAAGTAAGAGAGGTGATTATTGAGTAAGAATCAATAATGTACAGAAAAACATGGTTATTTATAGATAGTAACATTAGTTATAACATCATTATAATTTAGCCAATCCTTAAGGAGGCATTGTTATACTATCATTCAATCATAGAATACCACGTTGATATTCTAGAAAGCTTCATCAGGTTCTAATTGGATGGAGACTCGTTGGCTCATTTAGAGCCTCTGGAAGCTTCATTGTATTCCTCGAAAGCCGTCCTAACAGTTCACAATCAATTTTGGCTTGTTTATGTATAACTGTGTATCTTTATTTACTATGTGATATGATCCAATATGTTTGTTTGTAAATAATAAATTAATAGGAGTGTGATTAATTTACTTTGGCTTAAGATTAACAGTGTAGGTCAAAACGATATGCTATAAACAGAGTATAGTAGACCTGGAACTGACAAAATTATAACTGGTGAATTCAATACTTGATATCGATCGGCATCTTAAATCGTTTTTTTTGTCGGAGTCCAGAAAATATCCTCCTTTATGGTCTCTAGAAGCCCAGAAAACGCTAGCAAATACTTAACTCAATCAACTTTGAATAGAGACATCTCAGAAATTTAAATGCATATCGGAAACCACAAAGAGATTGCTGAAAATCTTTGGAAGAGGTGTTACACACAAACCGACAAATTCACTACAATCAATCTTATGCACGCGAGACTCGAACCCAGGACCTTCGGTCTCGGCTGTCCAATGCTTCCAGGTTACCAATTGTGGTTTAGCTTACATCGACTTATGAATTCAACTAATGGAATCACTACGATTTTCACAAAATCCTATTTCAATAATAATAATAATAATAATGTGCTCACTAGTGACTGCCTTTATGATGGATTGCCTGGAGTTCTTGTGGGAAACCGAGATCGATTGAGTCCAATCTATGTCGAGTGTGGGACAGTTATCCACCTCAAACAATAGGTTAATGGTTGTGCAAGATCATGGATCGATTAAAGTTAGACATTAACAGCACTGGATGCCATCTCAGTGGTCTAGAGCTTAGGCGTACAAACATTCTTAAAACCATGAATGTACTTTATCTTCATTATGTTATTTAATTATATTCATTAAGTATCTTTTCCACTTCTTTCTATTCCTCAGATAATCGTTCTTCAACAGTAACACTTCCTAATGAAATATCTACTTCTAAATTATCAAATCTTTCGACTGATTCACAATTATTTATCAGCAATACACTTCAAGATCAATGTGAATTTTCGGTTAGTTTAATTGTATTAAAAGTTTAGTTGAAACGGTCTTTGTAGAGATTGATTTAATATGAAGGTTGTATTCACCACAGATCGACTTCGGTCTAAGTAGTTTTGACTGTTTCGTGTTGATATGTGTGATTCTTCAGCAGTGCACACTTCATTAGGGATTGAATCTAAGACATACAAATCACTCAGTGAATGCCAAAGCTTTAAAAACACTAGGTTGGCATCCAGTGTTTTCTAACAGTGATATTGCTGATCCATCTCATACATGTGGGAAAGATCAATTTATTAGTGAATACAAAATTATAGAACGTCTTCGCAAAATACGAAATCCAAACATTACATACTTCATTTGCACGTCTTCCATCAGTCGTCTCTTACTAAATACATTGGTCCTTCATTCCTGTTATTATTATAGTTACTCTCTGTTTTCTTGAATTCGATCTACTCAACCTTCTGCTGTCACGTAATCCACTTCTGATTAATGTTACATACTACTTATGTCTGTCGATATAGGTTGTCTAGTCTATACTGCTACTACCACACAACCACAACAGTTTAGTCGTATTTCTCCCAAAACACGCGCTGAGAAAAAGAGGAAACCTATCTCTCTGAAATAGTGGAATTTTTTACGACTAATATGTATGAATACCTCTAACAGTACTCTGACTGAATGTGTATGAATAGTTTATCTGTGACTTTGGCATGCATAATACCATTGATAAGTAGTGTTCAGTGAAAGAACTGTAAATGTCATTGAGGAAAATGTGAACTTTTGGTTCGCATCGAACTTTTGGCATCCAAACATTAGGATTTATGATGGAGTTTTGTTTTCTGAGCTGGATGGTTTGTTCGTGGAGCTTTCATCTTTCAGAAGAACGATGATGTCGTTCATAAGAACGATGAAAGCTCCACGACCAAACCATCCAGCTTAGAGAACAAAGCTCCATCAAAGTCACCCACCTGAGCTACAAATCTTCTCCACCATCTCAAAATTAGGATTTATATTATGATACAACTATAAAACAGGAATTTGCTAACCTTCCTGAGGAAAAACTATAACGTATAACAAAATTAATTCACAATGAAGTGTAATATAGTATAGTGAAAATTACATGTCACAGTAAGATATCGCTTAGCATAACTTTAAACATCTTACTCAGTAACTAAGTGAATAATGCTATCGCGTTTGAAGCGAACGGTACTGGGTTCATGTTCCGAAGTAAATGTCAACTTTTGAATCTAGGTACATCCAGCTGACTAGTCCTGAATAGAACGAAACGTGCGTCCTGGATCCCACTGTTAGCCACTGTCCATCTTTGTTTATAAAGCTTGTGAATTAAGGCAATATCGAGGCGATCCGCACAAGATTCACATATGCCATTAAGAGACTGATCAATTACTTAATAGTTAGTATAATCTGTGATCTGACTGATGTTGAATTATACAGAAGAGGTTAACAGAGTACAGAGATAATTGTATTTTGTAAGTACTCATTTAATAATACTTATATCTAATGTATGTTTACAAGTGTGATTCAGTCGTTGAGTTCCTATTCTATTGTAACTTGTTATATCTTGAATGTTGATTTCTTGATACACCGCGTATAACAGAGCACCAGAATACCAAAACCCTTCCAAGTCGCAAGAAGAAGACAGAAGACTAATGAAAAGAATACTATTCCCAGACAGTGTCAATTATAGTACAAAATTGTCAGGTATTTGTAGTTTTTCGTAAGAATATTCTTCCGAAAGGTGATTGGATGGAACATCTTCGGCTCCTTCTGAGCCTCTTACAGCTTCCTTTAGTTCACCTGTGGTCCGTCGTCACATAACTAGATGATCTTATTTAGTAATAATGCTATATTTATGAATATTTTGTTGCCTTTATTGCCCCTCCTCTCTTCACTCTCCACCTAATTGTTACCTTCTTTATACTATTTTAGCCAAATACATTAGAAATATTTGCTGATAATTTATATAGAATTGATAAAGATGTTACAAGATGTGATCGAAATCATACATTCTTTATGACACCAAGTAAGATTTATGTACATCTATCTTTAACATTGTTTTTTTTGCCATTCTGTAATCAAAAATAAGTAGGTTTGTGTAAATTATGTTCCACTGATTGAAATCATGAGTCATTTGAAGCCAGGCCACCATGGAGAACCTGGAAGCACTGGACGGCCGTTTCGTTCTAGTATGGGACTCCTCAGCGGTGCGCAACCATGATCCTGCTCCCCTCGAAATTCAAACACAGGACCTACCAGTTTCGCGCTAGGCGCTTAACCATTAGACCATTGAGCCGGCCAACATCCAACGGTGTCAATGTCTAACTTCAACCAATCCACCAAGTTTCTCCACCGTACACCATTGTCTTCAGTGAGCTGATATTTCACAACTGACCTGGTTGAACTCCACTGGTCACGGCTTCTCACTAGAACTCCAGGAGTATCTCTTGAAGTCTGTCACTAGTGAGCAGATGATTATTATCAGAAGGGACGGTCGTCAAGTGCTTCCAGTTTTTCCATAGTGGTCTAGCTTCAATTGACTCATGATTTCAATCAGTGAAATTTCTAAAATCTCCACAAAATACCTTCTGTTTAGCATTTTATATGTTTTTCAATCCTTTATGTTGCTTATTCATAGAGTTCATTAACTATGACGTTATTGATACTATTCAAACCAAAGTATCATCTTCGTAACTAGTAACACAAATGAACTCCCATAGTGACTAGAAATCCAGTTTCTTATTTGATACAATACACTTCATTCTATCCTGAATACCTAATCAGTAGAGGACAACAATCTGATAAACTGTTTATCATTAAGGTTTAAAAATTTATAAACTTACTGTTATCGGGATATAGATTGAATTAAAACAAGTTCTTTGCACGATTGTTTTGCTGCGCGCTGATTGGCTATTTCTTATCCAATCAGCGTTAGCCAATACTTGAAGAGTACTCTAGAATCTTCTCATGTAAAAACTATAAATACACTAACGTTTTTCCGATTGTGTTTCTTGCTTTCATCTACCCTGTTCAACCGTATTCTAATTTGGGGACTTATCTAGTGAAATAGTGTTCAGCAATACTAAGCAATGAGAATAGCTGGGTCATACATAATAAGAGAAATTATAACACTTACATACAATGATTACATAACTAAAAATGTACGATAAATAATTGGTCATAATTGATATATATCTAAGGTGTATGTGCTACAAAACAGAGCATTAATTAATAACAATTTCAGAAAGGTAAAACTTATATTGATAGTTACCAAGTGAAATGAAAGCTTGTGATTAGAACAATATGAAAATACCATAAATCTAATATTTACTGTATACACAATAAGAAAGATATGTAGTAACCTATTTGCAGAATAGTCCTAAAAGTTCTACATTTCCCAATGATTATCCTATAGTTCATTATTGACTGATGTCAGAGAATATTTTAAAATGAGGGAGCACTGGATAGTAGTTTTTTCCTTTTTTAAGGATTTACCAGTAATGTTCCTACTAACAAGTCATTGAAACCAGGATGATATATACACAATTACGCCCTCAAATGATTGATCACTGGGTGATGATCAATGTCATGTGTGTCAGATCCTTTTTAGTGCAGATTGAATCCTACCAACCAGGTTGCAATATGACCAGTAGTTCAGGTAACTCAACAGTGCGTACACTATGTTATAATAAGATGGTGGTTAGAGGTAGTTGACAAGAAACCCTGAACCCAGGTTTCGTGCTATTTGACACTCATCAGCAATGTTTACCTGTAATCTCAGTGGTAATATCTCTGACTGTAAAGCTGGTTGACACACGATCGAATCCGTCAGGAAGCATCAGTTCTCTCAAGATTACAGGTACACCTTGCTGACGAGTGTAAAATAGCACGAAACCTGGACAGTGAGCTTCCTATTGACAACCTTCAACCACCATCTTACAAAACTGAGCTATCAATTCGATCAAAATTTTTACAAACAAAAAAAGACTTGATGATTCTTACCAATTAGTTTACTGGTAGAATAGATTGTTCAGTGAAGGTATTTTGACCAACATTTTCTTCCGGAATCCTTAATCTTTTATACTACCATGAATACAATCACTACTTCTACTACTCTGTTATCTCTCTATGTTGAGGTATTCCCACAACTTGAACCAATGCACATATATGACAGGTCTGAAATGGCTTATAATTGGTTGATTGACGTAGCAGCATGAGTCGAAAATTGAAGCAGGAAAAATATATATGTCGTTGGCTAACGATCTGAATTATTCGTTTCTAGTACAATTTCTTTGTATTAGACTCCTTCTATGTTTTCACGAAACTTATTACAAAACAGAATTGGCTAAAAATAAACCATCATCGTCGATTATTGATTTTAATTTCTAGAACATTGTCAGGTTCATCTTGCTCAAAAGTAGTCGTTTACTTACTAATATACAAATTGTCTTAAGTTAGAAAAGTAAACTGTCGGCTGCTAACTCAGCTGTCTGAAGGTAAAGCATTCACCTCAATACTTTAAGGTCGTGAGTTCGATTTCTAACAGGGATTTTAGCGCACATTTCTAAATAGTCCCGACGTAAGATTAAGTCACCTGTGGAATGGGTCGTGATTTCGAATGAATGTCTAATTTATAGTTGATTCATGATATGCAGAACAAAACTTAAACAACATCTATAAACTATTCATGTTAACTCGATGCGTGTTTTAGTTGTCATAACTCAAAAGAAATGAATCTACAAGGAGGCACCGAATACATATGAGCCATACAAGTCACTTGATTTGTGTGTAGGCTGTCATACTGCCCGGGTGCCCAAACCGAAACAGGTGGCTCTATTAGGAGGCCACACCCGGAGCCATTGACCTATAGGTCTGATCCACAAGGCAGTGGATCAAAGTCAGGAGATGCAGTCCCATGGTAGCTGGCGGCCAACGATTGGTTCATACGCCATTTATCCTCTCAGGATACTGGAGCCCATGTGTACCATTGGTTTAAGATCAGGGTTCTCCAACTCTCCTAGGTAGATCATCCATATCCACCAACCCGGTTAAAGCGCCAGACATTCACTTTTCTTTCTCTGAATTGCGTAACCAACATTAATGCCACGAGAAGGTAGTGAGTAGAACATCCCTGTTAGTGGCTGTACACTTTTGGCCATGTGAGAGCATATGGAGAGCTAGAGCTGACTCTCCCCACCCTAGGCTGTACCAGGGCATTTGGGGGCTTTGATTATTTTAGTCTCATACTATTCATTATGATAAAGTCCTTTTAAAAGAAACGAATTGTTCGTTGTGTTGAATATTCCCTGTTGTTACATAACTGATTTTGATCTCTAATGATCTAAGATCTCTCTGAAACTATCCTTGAGTGGTGATTATTTACATCAGTGGTTTATTTAGACACTTTATTCAAGGACAATATTAGCACTTGACGGTTTCTGGTTCATGGTTTAAAAAATTGTCACCATCAATCACATATAAATCAAACTTTATACCTGATATTTTATCGCATATTCAAGTATAATGTGAACTGATAGCGAAGATGGATAATTCAAGTGGGAAGCTTTTGGTTTTGTTGTGTTGTTTGGATGGAGCTCGTTGGCTTAAGCATGAAACATCTGTTTTTTTTTCTTAAACTACATCATCAACTTACTTACTTACTTACATAGGCCTTTTACCCCTAGAGGAGGAGCATAAGCCGCCTACCAGCATTTTTCATCAAACTCTGTGTTGAACAATCCTTTCCAGTTCTTTCCACTTGTTATTCATCCTTTCGATGTCCGCTTCCAATTCTCGATGCAGTGTTTTCTTTGGTCTCTCTCTTTTCTGTCCCCCTTAAGGATTCCAAGTTAGAGGTACCCCCGTTATGTTCTTTGGTAATTTCCGTAATGTATATCCTATTCACTTCCAACATCTTTTCTTAATTCCCTCTTGAACCGGAATCTGGTTTGTTCTTCCCAGCAGTAGGCTGTAGCTGATGATATCCGTTCAGTGAACATTGAGTATCTTGTGTAGACAATTGTTTATAAATACTTATACTTATAGCTCCGTACAATAAAGCTGTCTTGTACATCATCAACGTCTATTTTAAGCTTATTCAACAACCATGTACCAATTCTTTTCAGGTTCTAATAATTTGATATCATTGACCGATTGATGTTAGACCACCTTTGGAAACCTGGAAACACTGGACGGCCGTTTCGTCCTATTGTGGGGGCTAATCCATGTCGGGTAGAGATAGGTATCTACCTCAGTACAACGGAAGATGGTCGCGCAATTCCATGGATTGGTTGATGTTGAACACTATCACCATCGGATGCCGGCTCAGTGGTCCAGTAGGTTAAGCGTCCGCGCGCGAGACCAAAGGCTCTGGATTCGAATCCCGCGAGCGGGTCGTGGATGAGCGTTGCTGAGGAGCCCCAAAATATCGGTTCATAATCTCAATCAAAAACTTAATAATCACCACAACCCCTATACTAGTAATTTGATATCACCCAATTTAATGATTAAAAAGGCGCTTGATTTTCCAAAACCACCGTCATATGTTTTCTTCTTTCCTACTCTTTTTTCCGAACTTGATAAGTCTTGCTAATTGAAAACTAGATTTAGTTCCTAAGTTCTTCTAGTAACCCTCAGGCTAAATCTATACAGCAAATTGAACACAAGATAAAAAACGCGATATATATGAGAGAAAACGCTTTACTCCAAAAGTTTATTTATGTACAGAAAATCTAAGGTTGTTATAGTATTTTAGATGTCCTTGGGTTTCCGGAACATTCTGAAACGCTACTAAACATAATAGCAGTACAGATAATCATTCAATCAGAAACTCAACATGTGACTTTTCACCTTCGAGACGTCTCTGGCAAAACTTCTATTTCACAGATTGAAATCATGAGTCAGTTGAAGCTAGACCACCATTGAAAACCTCTAAGCACTGGATGGCCGTTTCGTCCTAGCATGGGACTCCTCAGCAGTGCGCATCCACGATCCCGCACCACGCGAGGCTCGAACACAGGACCTACTAGCTTCCTGCCCGAGCACTTAACCACCAGACCACTGAGCCGGCATCCAACGGTGTTGAGGAGTCCCATACTAGGACGAAACGGCCGTCCAGTGCTTCCAGGTTTTCAATGGTGGTCTAGCTTCAACTGGCTCATGATTTCAATCTGTGAAATTTCTAAAATCTCGACAAAACCCATCCCGATAAAACTTCTATTGAATGCTGATTAGATAAGATGCTTGTCAGTATTTTCAAAGCCCTTTTTGGCTTTTTTTGTCAAAGAGTTTTCTGGATCCTTTCAACGGAACTTCTCTTCTTTTTTTGTTTTTTTTTTAGAAAAAGGTTCCAAATCTTCACATCCTAACACAACTGAATTAAGTTCTAATTTAATTAAATTACGTAATATTATATCAACCTGGGTATGGTTACATCTTGATATTGGTTATATACAAGGAATGTGTGATTTATTAGCGCCCATTTTAATTATTATTGAAGATGAAATTAAAACATTTGCATGTTTTAATTGTTTAATGAAATGGATGTTACCTAACTTTCCACTTATAAAAAATTCTTTATCTCAATCATCTAATTCAATTAAATTATCACCATCTGAAACTCATTTATTACTAACGCCATCATCATCATCATCGTCGTCGTCGAAGTCGACGTCAACATCAATGTTGACTAATCATATAGAGAAAACAATCAATAATAATAATAATAATGATCGTACACGTACAACTTTATTACAGATGGCTGTAAAAGCAGCTCGTCGTCGTACTACAACAATGTATAGTAAAGATAATACCATAGATAGTAATACTAGTAGTAATAATAATCACTCAAAACAATTTCATTATGATAATAATACATTGCGTTGTACAAATAAACTCAAAGAAACACCATCATTATCATCCGCAACATCAACATCATCATCGTTGGCATCATCATCATCGACATCGTTAGAGAGAATCACTGATAAAACAATTGAACAATCATATCATCATCAAAATACAAATATAATCATTTCACCATATGATAAACTATTATTGAACTCTTCTGAATTATCAGTACCATGTATGGATATAAGATTTTCTTTTCTTCAATCATTAATAGAAGTGAGTATAATAAATTATAAAAAAACGTTTGTTTTTATTGTTTTATAAATTTATAGTATTTTCATACTGGATAGACTTTTTCACGTCCTAGTGTATATCTTCAACTTTCTATGCGGTAATAATAATTAAATGTTTAAGCCTTGCTAATGATTAGCTTCAAGAGTAATCTCCTAAAGGACACCCATCGAAGATAATCAAAGATGGTGTTAAGTTTGTCTTACATTGTTACTACTCGCTTCCTTTCGACTCTTTTGTATATTGTTTTATACTACTTATTTACATTCAGTAAGCAGTTGTATTCCCAACAATTTTTACAACTATGTTGTGACGCAAGTTGTGGTGTAATATTCTGAAATGTTCACATATACTTATAACGTTTATTGTACTTATCATTGTATTTATCATTATAATTACTGTATCTTAATCGCTGTAGCGGTTTCACATAGTTTTGTGCATTTGTTTAAATGCAACAGTTTCCATATTGTTTTGCTCTTGGTTCGGGTTTCGATTGTTCATAAAGTGTTAACAAATTTAGACACACCTATTAGCTGTCCATTGTACTATCGTATGTTATAATCACCCTTTATGTTACTCTTAGAGGAAGCCTTTTTATTTCATACTTGAAGGACGGGTTTAAACGCCCTAGACACCTCACAAGTTGAGGTTAGTAACTAAATTTTGTGTATTATTTAATAAAGAACCGCTATTGTTTTGGAAACTTCGGTTTTGCGTGTATCTCAAACGGGTGATTTGGACGCTTCGATAAACTTAACAGATGGTTATGCAATATTGAAAACTTATATACCATTCGATAATCTCTTAATAATTTAATAGTTCAGTGTCGGTGGATGGAGACTGAAAGTCCTGAGTTCCGTTTCCCTTTGTGGTGAGATCATTGATATAGACCTCTATGGAATCCTATATTAGAATATAAAGGTCGTTCAATGCTTCAAGTTTTTTCGATATTTGTCTAATTTTGATCAATTCATGATTTGAACAAAGTTCAAAAATCTCCGTAAACCAATGCCGACATATGTATAATTGATTAGTTTTTTTCTTTTGGTGGAGTTTTGTTCTCTGAGCTGAATGATTTGGTCGTCGAGCTTTCATCGTTCTTCTGAACGACATCATCAGCACAAACTTCAGATAGAAGTGAAGTGTTCGAATTCCTCCATATGTGTTTCACAGCTTGTTCTGTGCACCTCGATGTTGATTGGTTCTCATTGACCTTAAATTTATCATTGTTTACTTCTTTGTTTTGGTTGTGTCTCCCATTGGTTTGATTTTTGTTCCTATATTTATGCATGATTTTCCTGATTGGTTGATAAATTGGATTGATTTCAATATGTTTGTTGATTGCTGATTGACCTGAGTGCCAGGCTTCTAAAAATTCTCTGGTGTTTTTGGAGTTTCTTCTGTCTAAGATTTCTACATTCTCCCAATCGAATGAGTGTCCATAGTTATCCACGTGTATTGATATAAGTGAAGAGATATCATGGCGTTTGACTGCTAATTGATGTTCATATAGGCATAGGTGGATGAGGAGTCCGCTTTGTCCGATATAGTGTTTGTCGCAGTTGGTAAAATTTATTTTGTAGATGATGTTTGATTTGTTTTCCTTTGATATTTCATCCTTTGGTTTGCATAGGATTGATCGTAGTGATTTTCGAACACTTCAGTTCTATCTGAAGTTTGTGCTGATGATGTCGTTCAGAAGAACGATGAATGTTCCACGACCAAACCATCCAGCTCAGAGAACAAAACTCCACCAAAATCATCCACCTGAGCTACAAATCTTTGCCATCATCTCATAATTGATTAGTATCCTGCTGGAATGTCTTTGCCGTCAATGTTTCAAATATCAATCTATTACCATGAATTTCGAGTTGGTTTTAATCAACTAATTCTGTCTGCTAGCTGTATACAGTTAAGCGCTTTTATAAAATGTTTACAACTTATTGGGAATCTAATTACTGCGATACTTTTTCAAAAAATATCATCATGGTGTTTCGCATATATTCCTCTTCTGGCCTTTTATTTGAACAAACGACTAGCGATTATTATGGGAGCCATACAAGCATCCAAATATATTTGGCATTGGAAGGATATGCCATTCGTACAAGACTGATCGTATTTATTTATTTAGTTATTTTAACACAGATATTGGTACTAGGAGGAACCAAATACATATGCGCCACCCAAATCTCACTTGATATCTGTGAGGACTGTGATACTGCCTGGATGCCCAAACCGAGGCAGGTAGTTTCATTAAGGGGCGACACCCGGAGCCTTCTACCTTAGAGTTTGGTCCACAAGGCAGTGGAGCATTGTAAGGAGATGCAGTCTCATGGTAGTCGGTGACCAACGATTGATTCATACGCCATTTGTTCCCTCAGGATCCTGAAGCCCATGTGCACCATTGGTTTGGAATGAGGGTTTTCCAACTCCCTTAAGTGGACTCTCCATATCCACCAACCCGGTTAAAGAGCTGGACGTTCGCTTTTCGTCCTCTCAATTTCGTAAGCAACACTTCCGCCACTTGAAGGCAGTGAGTAGAACTTCCCTGGCAGAGGCTATATACGCGTGGCCATGTGAGAGTATTTCGAGAAAGAGAGCGAACTCTCCCCACTCTCGGCCATACCAGGGCATTTGGCGGCCTGATCGTAACGTATTTACGGATGAATATGAATGGGTTCTCATTCACGGGTTAATTATTAGTAGATGGGATTATTGGGATATTTTACTCTGAGCAATGTTTACTCTAATTGAACCTATTGAATTGAATAAATCAAGTATTATTATCATTAAATTTAGAAAAAATCCTCAATGACTTAATAAAATGACTAGACCATAATTTATGGACAAACCAATCAGATTTAAGATGACAGATTTTGGATTTTAGCGCGAAATTCATCCGTCCATTTGACTAAATAGCACTCTGATATTATAGCGGATGTCAGTTCATGATAAAAATTGTAAATCGGAGAGACTATCATTTATGGACGTTCTTTGAATGAATCCCAAGTGACTTTGATAAATATTAGCCAATCAGAAAGCAGTCAGTATAGAGTAAAATTATATTATACAACACCAAGAAAATAAAGTAGATACACTTCCTACACATGGTTCAAAAACTTATCAAGGTTAGAAAGAGGTTTGGAGGTTCTAAAATCGTAATGCATGCAGTAGAGGAAATCATCCATACGATTAAAGAATAGTCGGCCTCTGGAGCCATGATGAAGTCTCAAATACTCTTTCAGCCTCGACCACATACATAGCTTCAATATTGTTTATGTGCACTCCGGTTGTTGAGTGCACAAAGTGCTGCTTGTGAATAACGACAAGATACACATAACCAATCCTATGAATGAGTCTGTATGCTCTCCAAACATTCGTATATATTGTAGTACCTGGTTGCAGTCAGTGTTACTGGTGCTTTTATTATCCAGTTCGCAATAACTGTCATAATTCGCCTTAGTTAGGAAATAGATATAGGGTTTTCATCACGAACTGACATCAGCTATAATGTCAAAACTCAATTTGGCCAAATTGACAAATGACTTTCGCGCCAAAATCCGAGGCCTGCTATCTTATACTTTACTGGCTCGTCCATAAATTATAGTCTCGTCATTTTCTTTGTTATATCCGCTCAATTATCACGTTTTGTATAAAATCCGTTGTGAACCGTTCGTACGTTAACATCAGGTACCGAAATTGGCGCCGTGACCTTGAACCCCTTCAAACGCTTCTGATTGGTTCGTCCACAAGTTATAGTCTCTCCACAGCTTAGAATTTGGCCCAAATGTGTATAACAATGGTGTCGGTGTATAGACTGTTTATCTTCTTTTAAACTATGATATTAAAATTGCTTTATATCTTCCCTTCTACTAACTTGTTCTTTCTTCCTGTATTATGTCCAATAATACACAATTTTTCTTTTATATATTACTACTATTGAAGTAACTACTTCTATGAATTTGATGTTCATCTTGTTGTGCTAATGAGGTATGGCAACTTGGACCGATGCATATATGTGCCTGGTCCTAAGTTGTAGCTGACTGACTGATTGAATATTAAAATAACTGTAATTTAATTAAGTATACTCACTCATCCCCTCATTGATAAGTATTTTCCACACCTTTCCCCTTCTATTCCTCAAACGTGGTATCAATAGTTCTAAAAAAAAAGATCTTACTGGTTATTATTGACTTAATATTAACACAAAAATCAATAATTTGTGCGATTATAAACATAATGATACTAATGAACTCCAGTAATTATGTGAATACAACTATACATTGAAATTCGAATGTTGTTGCTCTCACAGAGGATTTATTTCTGAATATTTTGTTTCTAGTAGATTTTTCATAATTTTCTGGTTAGCGTTTCTTTAGCGAGTTAGTTTTCTACGGGATGGGGTCGCTAACACCATGCCCAACCCTCCTCGTTTATCCGGGATCGGAACCGGCATTAGCCCCCGGAGGGACTCCAAGCGGAGTTCATAGCTGGAAATGTTGAAGAACGCATTAAGAGGATTCGACAGGGTATCATTTTGTCCTTCATGATTATCAGTTCCATTAAAGTTTTTTTTAAATGTATTTTTAGGTTGTATACTGTACAAGTAGTTAGAAAGCTATTAAAAATGATCTCAATCGTTGTTAAAGAAGGAAATAAGTGTAATGATTTTATAAGACTGTTTCACTCAGACCTCCGTCTACCAACCAAAGGACGTGTTTACTGTACTACAGTTCATTCTGTCCCACTTTATGGCAGTGAATCATGGCCGGTAACAGTAGAGGATATTCGTAGGGCACTAGTATTCGATCATAGGTGTCTTCGAAGCATTGCTCGTGTATCCTGGGATCACAAAGTAAGTAATGCAGTAGTTAGGAAACGGGTACTAGGTAAGGATGGCAAATCAATTGATGAAGTAGTGAAACTATATCAGTTGAGATGGCTGGGACACGTGTTACATATGTCCAAGCATCGACTGTGCCGACGAGCAATGTTTTATGGTGTAGGAGTAGGTTGGAAGAAAGCTAGGGGCGGCCAGACTAAAACATGGCACAAATCTACGAAGTCACCAACAAGTAAACTGAGCCATATTGGTAGGTATAGACTTCTTGGTTTGGATTCACGATGGTTAGAAACAATGAATGATGTTGCTCAAAACCGTTTGCAATGGCGCAGGTACATCCACTTTTTATATTCTCCCAAATTCTAATCTTCTGTATTCTTCATGTCCCTTTTTTCTCTTTCTAAATTTACTTCACTGGATTATACTCTTTAAATAAACTCTTCAAACCCTAATCTTTCCGATTACTGCCTATACATTTATTACCTCTACCACTATGGATTTGAATGGATAATCGTATTTGTGTGCTGATGTGTTATGGCAACTCGTACTAATATACGTACGTACGAAGTTATACGTTGTTACTGACTGACTGACTGACTGACTGATTGACTAATCTCTCTATCACTAGTTAAAGACAACAATCTCTCATCTCTGAATATTCTATATCTTAATATATTTGAGTCTACTAGTTGACAGTGAAATGTAAATGTAATTGACCATAAAATAGGAATTGATAGATAAAACTGATCAACTATTCCAGTGAGTTATATTTACTTTCATTAATTATACATTGACTTTGTTCTTTTTACTAATGTATTATACTGTTCACTTTATTTTTAGATCTTTGATCCAGAAATGAATAATCATTTAGCTCAAAAAGTACCAGAAGGACAGTTATTGTTTTCATATCGTTGGCTATTATTAGACTTTAAACGAGGTAGGTGTTATATCCCGATAAGGATAATGAATGGTAACTTTTGGGATCCATTTATGGATCATTACTATACGTATATTTTTATCCCATAATTGTTCAATGACTAAACTATTCATATTCATGTCCCTCTTCTCATGAGCTTTATTTTGATCTATGAAGTATTATTATACGATTTGCCATTCTTGAACTATGCCCTGTCTATTAATTACAATCTCCCACATTCACAGCCACATTTGGCTAAATACTACTTCCCATTTTATTGGTACGATGTGGTCTATTTGGTTAGTATATAAACCCAGTATGTCTGAAATACATGATTCATATCGTAGAAGCTGTGATTGGTGTTCTGGACTTAAGTGACTGAGCTAGGCGGAAAGTAGGACCAATAAAGACTCTAGACTGCTCGTACTTGTTTTATGCGTCATTGGTCCGATCGTTAATTCACTACTCTCTAATTGGCGATATCATTATGTTATACATTAACAGGGCACTCAGGCCATAATTTATAACAGTACGTACTGAAGATAATGAATACTTGATATTTGTCTGTATTTACGTATATATCTATATGCTTTCTGTTTCTTAAATCACAGTCAGTTTTGTCTATTAGTGTACATTCACACAGCTGAAATTAGACATTAACACCGTTGGATGCCGGCTCGGTGGTTTAATGGTTAAGCGCTCGCGCGCGGGATTCATAGGTCCTGCGTTCGAAACTAGCGTGGCGGCGGCTGGATCATTGATGTGCACTTCTGAGAAGTCCCATACATCCAGTGCTTCCAGGTTTTCCATAGTGGTCTAACATTAATGATTTCAACTATTGAAATGACTAAAAATCTCCACAAAACCCCTTCTGATAATCTTTATTTTCTTATTGTCTTTTTGTATTATTATTATTAGAATTACAATATGATGATATCTTCCCTGTATGGGAAACAATATGGGCATCACGTCGTATAGTAACATATGATTTTGGTATATTTTTTGCATTGGCATTACTTGAATATTATCGTGATATTTTAATTTATTATAATATGGATATAACAGAAATTATTCGATTTTATAATGGTAAGTTCATAATTTTCATTGAATGAATCAATTCATTTTAATGATATTAGATAGTGTATGCTACTGATATTGACAGATATATAAGTAGTATATGTATCAACGATTACTTACTCACGCCTACGTTCAATGTGTTTCAATGATTCCAAGCACCTCCAGGTTGTATCTCCTCATTTCTGCAGCAATTTGGAAGACTCTCCCGGTTTTCCATATTGTACGAGCATTCCATGATCTAAATTAATGGTTGCTTTGGTTGTTAGAAGGGCACCAACCTTGTGAATTCTGAAGGAACTCGGCTTTCACTATGAGGCATCATAACTCATCTAAATGAAGACCTTCTAACCACCAGGGCAGAGTTTGAATGGCTTGAATATTTTTTTCTGGTTAGTACTTTTTAGCGAGTTAGTTTTCTACGGGATGGGGTCGCTAACCCCATGCCCAACCTCCTACTTTATCCAGGCTTGGTTCTGGTAGATTACAGTTTCCGCTTTCTCACTCTAAACGTCAAAGATTGTGGAAGTTTAGAAATCGTTCAGAAAGTCACATACATTTAGTATAGAGAATTCGTTATTACTAACGTATTATAGCACAAATTACTTTTGAAAATGATACTTTAATGAAATCGACTTACTTATAATGGAAGGGATACTACCCCTAACCCATGGTCTGAAAAGTTGGAAGAATGAAAATTTCGCAAATGCGATAAAGATAATCTTGGTGGTCTAGTAATAGTGTTCCGACACTAGAAAATGGGTTTTAAGCGTTATTTAAGCCCTAACGCTTCAGGCTGGGCTATTTCGTTTACTACCCTACATATGTGTTGTATGCAGTATATGCTCTATCGCTATGTAGAGCTCAAGGTCTCATATGAGACTGAAGGTTCACCATTGATTTTATAGATGGTTCGGCATTGCTTTGGCAAGTTTTGCTGACTGTTCATGCACATAATTGGTTTGCTGGTTAACCGATTTCATTCATACTGGTGGTGGTTTGAAAGTGTTCTCAAGGGCCATCGTCATTGGGACATTGTAAGGCATGTCGCCATTGCTAACATTAATGAGTTTGACTGTCGTGTAAGCGGAATGGGTCAACTTTGGCCTGTTCGTGCTGTGCATAATTGATTCATGCGATCATTCGTCAGAATAATTATACACGTGCTGTGAACGTGTATATGAATGGTGCGAATGGTCCACCAGGGTGCTTGGTACCTGTGTAGTTGCGCCACAGGATTGAGCTGTACTATTCAGATTGTAGCGTTAAAGCCTATACAGTGTCTGGTTCTCCTGGGAAGCGGGATTGAGCTGTACTGCTCTGGTTATAAAATTTAAGCCTGAGCGATGTCTGGCTCTCCAGTTAAATGGGATTGAGTTGTACTGTTTGGGTTGTCACGTGAAATTCTGGATGGTGTCTGGTTCTCCTGAAAACAAATTTGGAATTACCCTGGCCCACAAGGGTATATTATATAACTATAACTTATAATGGAGAAGGCTTTGGATTATCCACCGTCAAACACATGTGTTACTGATGCAGAGACAAGATTTTTGAAAATTCTCATCTCTCTATATGCATGGAACTATAAGATGGAACAAAAATCAACACTTATACTTTCGAAACTTTGAACTGTAAGGCTTCTAAACTCCAGTTATATTGTCATAATACAGTCAAATAGATAGAATGTCAGAAAACGACGAAAAATATCAACGAATATTGAAAATAGCGAAGTTGACACTGTTTAAATGTTTGAACATACTCAAACTACTGATTATTACCTAGTAGCGCAATGCGAGACACAAAAAGTAGCCAGGGGAATAAACTAAGATTAAGCATAGGGCAACAAGCAAAGATTACAAGTTAGTTGGGTGAGACTATAATTTATGGATGACCTTTGAGTGACGCTGAAGTGACCTTGGGAATATCCACCTACTTGCTAGAGCCAAATGATGGTTATAAAGCAGTATGAAGAGTAAGGATTATGATTTACAGTTGATAGTTAAGGTTAGGAATTAGATATATGGTTTTCATCACGAACTGACATCAACTAAAAGGCCAGGACACTATTTAGACAATTGGATGAGTGAATTTCGCCCTAAAATCCGAAACCTGTCATCCTGAGTCTGATCGGTTCGTCCATAAATTATAATATCGCCGTTAGTTGATAAGGTTGTAAATCCTCATCGACTGAAGTGATTGGAATTTGTATTACCTATGATAGACGACTGACTACCTTGACAGACGATGTGAGCTAGTATGGTAATTCAGAAAAAAGCTAGGGCAGTCAAACTAAGATATAACATCACTCCGTTAATTCGATGATCACTATTCTGAACCAAGTTGGTGGACCCAAACTACTTGGTTGGGATTCACGTGATAACCTTTATCAGTGATTGGAGTACATGGGTAAAATGGTTGGGAATATGTCACAGTATTGTAGATCTTTTCATTCCTCCTACTCTAACCAAAGTTTCAATTTTCAGTCTTTTTCATTACCTTTGCTACTACATTCCTTTGACATTTATCTTGCTAGATTTATTTCCTCCTTCTGATATGATATGGCAACTTTGGTTAATGTACGTACATTCATGATCTCATCTATTAAAATTACTAAAATATCCACAAAACCCTCTCTCTGATTATAATCAGCATATGCTCGATAGTGACTGGCTTCAAGAGGCATTTCTGGAGTTTTAATGGGAAGCAGTGACCAGTGGAGTTCAACCGTGTGTGTTGTGAGATAGTAACCCACTGAAGACAATGGTGGATATGTCTCTCAATCTCGTGGATTAGTTGAAGTTAGACGTTAACACCGTTGGATACCTGCTCAGTGCTCCAGATGTGAAGCGTTTGCATGCGAGACCGATAGATCCTGAGTTCGAATCTCGCGAGGTGAGATCGTGGATGAGCACTGCTGAAGAGTCCCACAGTAAAACGAAACGGCCGTCTGGTGCCTCCAGGTTTTCCATAGTGATCTAGCTTCAATTAACTCATGATATCAACTATTAAAATTACTAGACTATCCACAAAACTCCTGATACTAATGAAGATTTATACCAGACTGTTTCGACGATGACCTACAGACTACCGATAACGACGTTGCTTTTTTTTCTCACCATTCATTTCAGAATTAACCGAACAACATGACTGTGTTACACTACTAGAATTGGCACGTAGTTTTGTCTTTCAACTACAACATTTAATGGTAGACAGGTGAACTTTTGTTTTAGAAAGAAAGATCTGTTCAAATCATTGATTTTATGATCTTTATTTTATTGGTTTATTTGTCCAGAGGTTGTTTTTGTTTTTTGATTTCATTTCAAAGATGATTGTAATTTCATTGTATAACTAACTACACTTTGTAAAAAATCTATACAATAATAAAACTTACTTACTTATGTCTGTTATCCATTGTGGAGGAATACAGGCCGCTCAATAATATTCTCTGTCTAAATCTGTCCTGGAAAATCTTTTCTAGTTCTTTCCAGTTGTTATTCATCATTACGACGTCCACTTCTAATTCTCAACGTTATGGGTTCTTCAACCCTCGTTGTTTTTTTTTCATTTCTCTTCAAGATTCCAAGTTAGTACTTACCTCGTAATATAGTTTGATGATTTCCAATGCCATTTTCTTAATTTCTCTCTCAACTGGAAGCTAGTTTTGTTCTGTCCTACTGGAGGCAAAACAAACAGAACTAATAATGTGTATTTGTATTACAAAATTCAACTAATCTAAAAGAACTGTGATGCTTCTAAATGTTGCTTTTCTAAAGAGTCATTTCCTGCCTTTTCTTTTTGAGAAACTTCTTGTTATTATCATTAACAGTATCATTATGTTTGTAATATAAGTTCTTATATGGATATATAAAAGCATTTGAGAAATGTCAAAGGTAAATCTAATGTAATGTCATGTTATTCATTGTTCAATGATCTTATTATTTGGGTAACTATAATTATATACTTTGTACAATTTATTTTCTTACTTCATATAACTAACAACAGATATGGACATACTATTTGTTGCTAAACATGGGGTAACCTTTTTCTGTCATTGATTTGTACTTTTACTTTATGATGACTGTTTGTGATATAGTGTTTTCTATGATACAATATCCACGACATATTTCTACATCAGGAATAGCCTACTTACCAGGTGGAAAGCCCCCAAATGCCCTGATACGGCCGAGAGTGGTGAGAGTTAGCTATCCCTCTTCAAATGCTCTCACATGACGATGTGCATACAACCACTGATAGGGAAGTCCTACTCACTGCCTCCTCGCATCACGGGTGTTGTTTACGAAATTGCGAGGACGAAAAGTGAATATCCGGCGCTTTAAGCAGATTGGTGAATATAGAGGATCCACCTAGGGGAGTCGGATAACTCTGATTTCAAACCGATCGTGCACATGAGCTCCAGGATCTTGAAGGAAATAATGGCATACGAACCAATTGTTGGTCACCGGCCACCATTGGACTACATCTCCTGACGGTGCTCCCCTGCCTTGTGGATTAAACGTTTAGGTCAAACGCTCGGGGTGTGGCCCCTTAAGAAAACCACCTGCTTCAGTTTGGGCATCCCAACCCTCACATAAATCGAATGATTTATGTGGCGCAGATCTATTTGGTGCCTTTTTTTACCTATATTCATGTGTTTAAAATAATAAATAAATACAAAGTGGAAAATGTCGGAATGTCATAACTATTGTCGATACAATACAACATACGCTTGACTTTATCTCTGACATGAATAGAACACATTAGCAATAATCTTAGTAGAATTATCCATATTAAAATTTAAACGAACTTGGTCAGATTTGTTGATTTATTTTCAAGATCATCTCATGCTGTTCAATTAATTTACCGATCCTAAACACTTTTAAGGACGAGGGTTATCAATCATTGAATAGATTGTGCTGCCATTTTTAATATCTAGATCACTTCTATTTCACCCCAATGGTGCGGTTTTCCGAAAACTGTTGCAATACGTTTATATTAAACAGACTTATAGGAATCATAGATTAGTGGTAGAAGAACTATCCGGGTTTCAATCAGTGGGTCTCAAGATTGGGACTTGTTTCTCCCACATTGATTTGTGCAGTAAAGTAGTCAAGATCTGCTTCTCACTGATATCATTTAGGACCTTGAACATTTAGTCACGTTTTTTCGTCCGCGAGGTAGGCTCAGTAAATTAGCCTGAGCAACAACACAATACTGTGTAAAGTGCTCACAAACACTTAAAAAATGTCTCAGAAAAGGTGATTTTCTTCTGTTGACGTTCTGGAAAATCTGGAGTAAGACAGACATTGACGTACTTTTACGTCCATATGACGCTATAAAGGATCTTCAACGTTTTCCAAAGCTTGAAGTAAGAAATGCATTTAAATGTCCCTTTATTTTCAAGTTCCAAGGCCACTATTTCTAAAGATCTAATTCGTGAAGGTAATTGTGTTTTTTCTGTTTCTATAAGCATCATAAATTTATTTCGATATAGCAGCCAGAGGACAAGGAACTACATAATGGTAGTGGTTTTTCGTGTGTTAGGCGACATGTCAAGTTCCACAGAGAGTGAGTATCTGTTTGAGAAGTTCACTAATATCTACCACACAATCCATGTTCATAATGAACCTCTGGTCAGTAAATATACCCGTTCATACCTCAAAGCATCGGAAGATATATGCAAACAAGTTATGAGTTCAGTCGGTGGCAATTAGGAAGCCACATTGTCAGAACCCATTGCTCTCACAGCCTTACGGCAGAGGGTGTGCGCTTAGCAGTCTTGTGTGGTTGTGAAACATAGGGATCTTGGTTTGCGTTGATGTGTAACGATTAATAGGTTGGCGCACCTGCGATTAGTCATCTAGACCGCATACCGAATACTGCATACTGAACATGGTGTATTAAACTACCAAGTCAAATTCTGTACTATTGTGCTGTTTAGAAATCACACAGCAGTTAATTCTTATCGTCACAAGGCTGACTTTGTTAAGCTTTTGTTTCGCGATACGCGAGTAAGCCTGGGTGTTTGACATCAGTTAGCTTTATTATTGTAAAAGGCACTGATTCACAATTTCTACTTTAATCTTTTGTCAAAGACCAGAGGCTCTATCTATTATCCCCTCTAAGTAGTTCGCTATTTTCAAACTAACAGCTCTTTCTTGATGTAACCAGTTTGGAATGATTCTTCCTCGCTAAAAAGCTGGTAGGACTCAGACATTTATTACTTATGCCTATGATCATTAAAACATATAAAAAATATATGCCATTTGTTTCTTTACTGAACAATAGTGATCATGAGACACTCATGTTACAGTATGTATGTGAATTTTCGCAAGTAGTCCCACCGCTGAACATCCCATCCCTTACTTACGCAAAAAACTACTAGAATAGATGTAAATTTTATCACATTGTATTGATAATTATTTACACCAAGATGAATACAAACATCCTGTTTAGTGCGCCGACTATGGATATCTAATCACGTTTTGTGCAGACATGACACTTGTTTTTGATTGATTAGTAAAAAGAACCAACTCCATGAAATTCTCGAGAGTCTGCTGAAAAGATAAATAAACGCTTAGTAAATTAGTACAATGAACATTTACATTAAACTGGACAGATGTATTTTAGTGGTCCAGAATCCGACTCCAAGTAGATCGTGTGAATGATTGTTATTGAATAATTGTTGTCGAAATGTATATGTCGCCTATCCTCGTATATAATCATCGACTTAAATCGCGTTAGTCAATAACGGGATTACATAAGTCAAATACGAGAATGAATTTCGAACACATATTTCATGCAATCTTTGGTCCAGACGAAATATTGGAGAAGCGAAGAGAAACGACGCGCTGTGGATGTGGCGGGTAGGCCAACTCCATTTAGTCAAGTGTTAGTCAATATTTATAGTCACACCAAAATAGGCTACAGACATGTGATGAAGAGGATAAGAAGTGTACATACGCATACGCCCATATAAAAACAGTCAACGTTGATAAACGAATAATTAACAAGGTCATAACATTACTCAACTAGGATGAGTAGATTGGCCTGTTCGAAAGCTAGAATAAGATACATGGGCTTAACATGTCAACCGACACTGTAGTATTTTCATGTATACAATTGTTGTTTCCGTGACCATTCTGTACTTTGTGACTCCTTGCATCATTAAGAAGCCGGTGTTCATAAAACTGATATTTGATTGTAGAATCTCGCAAATTCCAATGATAATGCAGTTACATTGATTGAACTTAAATTATCTCAAACAATTGCGACCTGTCTTTGATGATCAGTCTTATTCCATTTTTTTCTGATGTCAGTGAACTTGGTTATTCTAATTAAGAAATCATACATTTCAATGATTTCACTGAATCGCCTTTAGATAGTTCTTATCTCTCCTATTAACTATCTTTGTAAGAATGTCGGTGACCTAAAAACTGAAACTCCGCACAGGATGTAGTAACTCTATGTTTGCTTAGTCTCTGGCGAAAACTTCACATAAACTTACCTTCCGCACATAAGTCTGATTTATTTCCTGTAATATAATGATTTAGTGGATTATATATCTAACTGTAGAGGGTAATGTTAACATTTTGGTATGTGTTATAATCGTTCAAAATTGCTTTTAAGCTCATCATCACGATTAAAGTGTAATTCAAGAATGTACTTTGAAGATAAGATTAGGTAAACTGAAACTTTCAATCCAGTAGTATAAGCGAGAGTTAAGTATTAAGTATGGACCCTAATCTTCAGAACCACATGTGTTGTTTGAACGAACTAATTATACCTTGATACTTGTGGATTGCTTGATTTCAAATTCAAAATACAATACATTCGTTTGTGCTTGTGTCTTACTTCTTAATTCAGTTGCGTTAATTCTGGATTCCTAGTTTATACGATAATTCAAATACGTACGAATATTGTACTGGCGTCGCGATGGAGCCTGCGATGGAAAAGTTAGATATTCATCACAATTCGGAAGCTTTTGAGGATTATTTAGAAAGGTTCGAAATCTGGAGCATGACTAAGAAAGATGTTAAAGGTGATAAAATTGTGTCACATTTCCTGACATTCATTGGGAGAGAAGCGTAGAGCTTATTAAAAGTTTTCGAAAATCCAGAAAAACCTATCTCACTTCCTCATGCAAGTCTTAAGGAGCTATTACTAAATCATGTAAAGTGAACCAGTTTTGAATGCCATGAAAGGGCGAAATTTCACAAGATGGTTCGTTAAAATGACCAAAAAGTTCGGGAATTCATCCTTGAATTGCAGAAACAAGCTGCCAAGTGTAATTTCGGTGGTCAACTTCATGTGCAACTGAGAGATCGGTTAATTGCAGGAATTAACATACCGGGTTTGGAAAGAGAACTGTTAAGAATGCCTAACTGTTTCTTTCAAGATGCCAGAACTGCGTGTATTAACTGCGAGGCAGTGAATGAACTTGATATCCAGTCGATGAAGATTTCTAATACTTTGCTTAGTCGTCATGATGAACTACAATCCCAGGGTCAATCAAACTTGCGTTCGTTTAACAGTGATTCCTATTCTCGTGTAAATATGAAAGGTATTTCATCAAGGGATTACAAAGCAAATCACAAAGGTGTGATGAAGTTTGGTAAATGTTTATCATGTGGAAAGTTTCATTCTCGTAATTCATGTGGATTCCGTAATGCTAAATGTTTTAAATGTGGTAAGATAGGATACATTCATTCAGTATGCAAAGCTACTGTCCATTTTGCGTCAAGTTTTACTAAATCTTGTAATTTAAATCCCAATAATTCGGATGTTTCTAGTGATCATTTATCTTTGTCTAACATTTCGAAAGTTATTGCTCATATTCAAAAGCGACTATATACATCGCTTGGTTCATTTCATGACTTTATTGTGGACACCGGCAGTATAGAGTTCATTATTTCATTCAAGAACTTCAAATCTTTAGATCCTAACGTTGTGGTATGACCCGCTGAAGTATCAGTATTGGCGATTACTGGAAACAGACTGCCCATACGAGGATGCTGTGAATTGCTAATAAGAGATAATAATTCTTCATACATGCCTTGTGAATTTTTAGTTACTGAAACAAGACTGTCAATACTAAGTTTAAAGAATTTGAAAAGGCTTAAGGTGGAGTTGTCTTTCCTAGTTTCTAAAAAAATTCTGATACTTTACTCAAAGATTTGCTAGCTATGTGTGCTAAGTGCAGTGGAGGTATGAAAATTCAGCCGATAAAACTTCAAGTACAGGGTCATCCAGTCTTTCTTGAAAGACTAATAATTCCTTATGGTTTTCGAGAAGCATTACATAAGACATTAAACGATTTGTGTGCGAAAGGCATAATTGAACCAATTCAATCTTCAGCATAGGGCACTCCTACCGTTACGTCACTGAAGTCGGACGGTGACTATAGATTAACTCCCATTTGTTGAAGCAAACGCGCACGACGGTAGAGGCTGAAGATATTCTAGATCGACTTCATGGTTCTAAATTGTTCTCGAAAGTTGACCTAAAAGATGCTTATCGTCAAATTCCTTTAGATCAATCTTCATCTATTTTGACGACAATTAACACTCCTTTTGGTCTGTTCAAGTACAATTTCCTTCCATTTGGTCTAAGTTGTTCTCCAGCCATATTTCAGGAAGTTATGAATAAAGTAGTTAGTGGTCTTGAAGGTGTTGAAGTTTAACAAGATGATCTCATTGTCCATGGTTCCAATAAGGTAGTTCAGGACCAGAGACTTATTGCTTTATTGCGTCGTTTAATTGAGAAGAATATTACAGTGAATCCAAATAAGTGTTCATTTTGTGTATCTAGTTTTGAATGCCTTGGATACCTAGTTGATGGTAATGGTTTTAGACCAGATATGAAACGACTAGCTTCACTGACAAGTGAACCATCTCCAAAAAATCTTACAGAATTACGTTCACTAGTAGGTGCTCTTCAATACTATTCCCGTTTTATTGTCGTGCAAATTGTTTATTTAATATTTTAACATCCAATTCATTCAAATGGAGTGAGGAACAAGAGTCATGCTTACGAAGTCTACTGAAGTTTCTTTAAAGTGATACTGTTCTTCGAACGTACTCCCCTAATGTACATTCTGTGCTTATTACTGATGCATCACCTGTGGGAATTGGTGCAGTTTTGGAACAGGAAGGTAGTCCAGTTATTTGTGTTTCACGCAAATTTACTGTTACTGAACAAGGATATTCACAGACTCAGCGGGAAGCATTAGCTGTGTTTTGGGCTGTTAAAAGACTTCATAAATATTTATTCGGAAAGAAATTCACTATTGTTACTGATCATGAAGCTTTAAAGTTTATTTATCATCCCGAAAAATCTTTAGCACGTTCCTCAGCAGCTATGGTTCAGCGATGGAGTATTGCTTTGAGTGCATATGACTATACGGTTCAGCACAGAAGTGCCATACAGATTCAACATGTTGACTACATATCTCGATAGTCATTACAAGATAGACCTATTAATACTTCGGACTGTTTGGTAGTGCAACCTTTACCAGTGAGACGTTCAGATTTCATTAGAGAAACTCGCAGATATTTTGGATGTATACTCAGTGCTATACGGAAAAGCTGGAATGCTAATTTGAAACGTAGATTTTCTATCTATTTTTCAAAGCGGGATGAGCTATCTACTACTCCTGATGGTATTCTGTGTTTAAATGATCGTGTTGTCATTCCTCCTTCATTGCGTAAACCTGTTCTTGAAGATCTCCATAGTGGACATTTAGGTGTTGAGAAAATGAAGTCCTTGGTAAGGCTCACGTGTTGGTGGCCATAGATAAGTGCAGATATATGTCGTACGGCTAACAATTGTGAGAAATGTCATCAGTTAAAAAATCATCCTTCGAAGTGGACTCCATGGCCAGCATCTTCCGAGGCCTGGCAGAGAATTCATGCTGACTACTGTGGTCCGTTTCTAGGTAAATACTATGCTCTGGTAGTTATTGATTCTTTTTCAAAGTGACCAGACGTTTTTTCACCTCACCAAATTCTGATTCTACAATCCAAGCATTAAGAAAGGTGTCTAGTCGAGAAGGGGTTCCTATGGTGTTAGTGACTGATATTGGCTCTCATTTTGCTGCAGATGCAGTCACTACCTGGTTGAACGGTATAGGGTGCAAACATCTATTTACTGCTCCCAGACATCCGTGTTCTAATGGTCAGGCAGAGAATTTTGTTAGGACATTAAAGACTGCTGTTGATTCTATAGCCCCCTCAACATTTAATGAGCTGAAGAGGGGAGTAGATACCTTTCTATTGCAATATAGAAATGCCAGACATTCGGTGATGAAGGAGACTCCAGCGAAGCTATTGAAAGGAAGAATTTTTCGGTCGAATATGAGATGTTTGGAGTCTGCAGAAGTTACACACTATCGAGGAAATGATCTTCGACCATCTGTGGGTGTTGTTCTGAAGAACGTCGGAAAATCGATGGTGCGAATTTTAGACATCAATGAATTAAGTACACACAGTCGACATGTAGATCAAATACAATTTCAGGAACCAGGTGAGTTAGTTCCGATTTCGGTTGTTAATTCTAATGCTGATGAGCACATTCTAGATAATGCAGAATCCTTATGCAATACAATGTCAGACAAACTCAGGATGAATTTGAGAAGACGTACGATTGATTACAAACACCTGGACTCCAATTTAAGCTGTGGCGGATGTGGTGTTTCAACGAACTAATGATACCTTGATACTTGTGGATTGCTTGATTTCAAATTCAAAATACAATACATTCGTTTGTGCTTGTGTCTTACTTCTTAATTCAGTTGCGTTAATTCTGGATTCCTAGTTTATACGATAATTCAAATACGTGTGAATATTGTACCACACCTAAAATATGAGCTTGGTGTGCCATAATTATCCATTCATAGGATTAAGCATTTACTAATATATTACACAAATACGATTTTAGTTTCCTCTTCATGTTTAAATTTCTCTGAATGGCGCTGGACCTCGTACCACCTGGAAAATATTAAAATAATTCATGCAGAACAAATATCTAGAAGTTCAAGTAGTTCAAGAAGTTAGAAGACTGGTCAAATAAATGTTGACTGTGTATAGGATTTCATGGGACCCCCATTTTAATGACAGATACTTTGCAAAAAGGAAACAACTCCGCCCAATTGCAGCCTCTTGGTGAAATTGATAACCATGTGACCAAATAAGCAAACACTCACCAGTACCCTTATACTTTAGTTTTAATTATGGTAGTTTACGATCCATTGTATAGGATGTCTGGGAAAAGTTTAGCAGGAATTTGAAACAGGCTTTCTGTTTTGAGTGATAGTGCGTAACTATTTCAGGTTAGCATTTAATATTCTACAGGATAAAAAGCCATATTGAAATTCAGAAAAGATAGTAGTCCTGGACATATACGGACTCGGTGGATGTAGATTACCAACGTAGGCGGTCTACATCGATGATTGGCAGCTTACTCATGTTTGGCGTGAAGCGTAATATCTTAGCTTATATCAAAGTCACAGCATGCGGTTAATACGTATGTAATGTGGATCACTGTATTCTTTTATCCAGGCACTATGGCCACTCTTATGATCGTACAACACAAGCAACGATATTACAAAAAGGGCATTAAGAAGAAACCACGTTGAGCCGAGAAGCCAGAAGCGACCATAACGATCAAGTTCGAGACCAAACGGATGCCAAACATTTGAAACCAAAATATCGACTGAGTGCGTTGACAAGAGCGTGGGTGGCCAGTCCAGCTTTCGCCAAAATTGACTGAAGTCAACGGTACCAAATGGGGATGGTCGGAGGCGTGGGCTCAGGATACAGAAAAAAATCAAAAAGAAAAAAGAGTGTAGCATGCATGTAGTATAGGAATAGTCCTACACCGTATCCGTTGTTGACTGTGCGGCTAGTCGGGGAAACGTGTGGGTAACCTCACTTGGCGACCGGAACGTGAGACAGTAGTCCCGTTCGTATTTCGTGAGCCTGCAATCTCATCCGAAGTCAAAGGCGGCGTGGCCTTCTGATCTGGACGTGAGACTGAAGTCTCGCCCGTAAATGGTGCAGATGACGTGTGCTGTTGACCGGGACGTGAGAATGAGGTCTCGGATGTATCTAGCGCTGGACCTGAAGAAGATTTAAGGATCCCGCTAGTAGGTTTGATAGGCCTAGTATTAAGTCTCGAGTTATCAGATAGGGCACTGTCATCGACGTGTGCTCGTTTGGGACGATCAGTGCTGACGATCTCGACGCAGCCATGTCGATCAACCTTGAAGGTCTTTTCATGACAAAGATTCGGTACACATACATGGGAGTCTATTATATCAATACTATTCCTATCGTTATCCATCATGTCGAGTATATTATATATTAAAAAATAATATGAAAATATACGACAGACGTGGGTAGATTAACAATAGACTCACCAAATTGACTTCTTTGGGCGATTGGATCAGAGGTTACGGAGTGTTCCAGAATTCGACTCACCAGTTGTAGCGTGGAGTCGAGTCGAGATTGACTATGAATACCACCACAAAGGAACGCGTGTCAGGATATCGACAAAACCCCTCGGAAGCCAAATATCAGAAGGCAGTTAATGGACCAAGTCGAGATATATTTGCTGGCGATCTCGTGGTATCGAAAGGATACCGAGGTCGTGCCAGGATACAAGCTTGGTTACTGAGCGTAACCCGATTCTCGCGAGGTCACAATCGAAGTAAGTATAATGGATGTTTTCAGCACGGTTAAACAAAGAGCACATTAAAACAGTCACTGGTAATAATAATTGTTTTCATTAAACCAATCGTGTTCTCGTGATAAAAGTAAGTCACTATATGTTCATACATTCACAATAGTATTGAAGATACAATGATAGAGATAAGTTGTTGTTCGGATGACTCAGTTCGTTATTCAGTTAATAAAATGACTTGATTGAATTGATTGTGAACAAACTCAATTTCACCTGATCTGTTATGACTTTCAGTGTTCTTCAACATCAAGACTCGTGAGTGAAAAAATTCGTTGATTTACGCTCGATCGTAATGAAGACATTTAATTTTTTCAATGTATTTTAGTTCCTCTAAAATGTAATTGAGTTTCGTAGTGTCTCTTCCAAAGACTGAAAATTGACGAAGCTGGATCGTGATTTTTCAACAACTGCGGTACTATATTTTTATTATGCTCCAGTGTCTTGATAGCCAGAAGGTTGCTGCTGATGCCGATATGGAAGCTCGAAGTACTTACTATACTCTAGTTTACCTAGTAGGTGTTCCAGATATATCAGAGGCGTCTAATTCCGATGGAACTTCCCAGACGTCTGTTCGAACACTAACAAGGACTCGATGTAAAAAGCTTGGAAGTGAATCCAGTCTTGTTTCTGGTCTGCCGAAAATAAAACCAGCATCTCAAACAAGGAAATCTATGAGATCTAGAGTTTTATCAAACAGAAGTAGAGGATTGTATGGTAACTACAATGGTAAAGGAACCGCACAAAAATCACGTTCCCGACGTCATGTACTTAAAAGAGAGGTAATTTGTATATTGATTTCTTAGTGTCCACCAGACGCAAAAATTGGGAAACCCTCCAGCTCTTATTAGCCTTCGCAATTGTGTCTACCATGAGGTTGCTTTAATCTTAGTAATGTCTTATTTCTAGAATGTTTGGTATCATGTGGGCGATATAGTTTCGCTATTGGATGTTGATGGTGAAGTTTTCTATGCCCAAATAAGAGGTAATAAGTCTTTATTGATGTAAGTATCAGGACTGGCCACTGATTTGGTTGGTGATAGTTGCTGCTTCTTAACTTGGTTGATCCCAACTTCGGGTTGCAGGGATGAAGAATTTCGACCATCAGATTATATAATAGGTTATTTGGTTTTTTCTTACTTCTTAGTTTTATAGGTATGGAAGAAGATGTACTGAGGGATCTGCGTTGTTGTAAACTAGTGTGTCGTTGTCCTTCTGATTATTTCCAACCTATTGCCAGCCCATATACTATACAGTCATTCAAGTAAATACTTCCCAATCGTGTTTCCTTAACCGCGGAACTTGTGTAAATATGTACATATAAGCTGTAAAAATTAATTTTTGCTCCTTTTTAATTTGTTGTCAGTATTTTAAGAAGTAAACTAGATTATTTATAAAATCTGAGTTTTATCTCCTATAGATATGTTCTTGTCGTTGATATTTACCTAACAATACGGTGGTTGTCACAAATTTTTACAGCTTCATTTCAATTACTTGTATTTATTGGTTTTCTTTACAGTTTGGTACTCGGGAAGTATATAAGTTTTCTTTTGTGATGCAGAGCTTCACTGTGAAACGCTAATCTGTGGTAGTCGTGGTAAACTTCTTACTTGTGACTTTAGTTGGAAACTAGTTTCTGGGCCACGGAACAACAGCTCTGTTTTCTCCTAATCCATCATATTCGTCGCGTTTTTAGGGGTCAACCTAGTGCTAATTTTAGTTGGATATTTTATTAAAGTACACTTCAAGCTGTCTCTTTCGAGGGATATTTTGTGACTGTGGATTTTCATGTTCTAAATGTCATGTATCGATTTTAGTTGGTAGGTATACTCAGCCTCACTGTACCTTTATTTAACGCGATTCTCCACGAATTCGTGTAGATGCACACTGATCATGAAAAATGATAACTTGTCTAATAATTCACTAATTGTACCAAATGTGAGTGATAAGAATATGTTACATAAAATTATAAATCGTTAGCCTGTCCGACTTCTGACTATATATTTAGAACGTACATTTGCTCATGAGCTTATAGTGGAGGCTAATTGATCGTCCCACTATTATAATGACCCTCAATGCAAATTACTGTTCTGCGCTTTAAACAATTAACCTTTAATCACTAAATTTTCGGTTAAAAAATTGTATCAAAAAGTTGATCCGTTATATAATGGCTTTTATAACCAGTTTAGCCCACACTATCGGAGGGATCTCAACTAGGTCATTGAGGTACATGTATTCTATGAATTTGGATAATGCTATGAAAAGACGAAGGTTATCAGAATTTCGTGATACATTTGTGCAATGTGTTTCTGACAATCTGATCGCACATATACTTGTTAAGACATCATGTATGAGAAATATAAGGTCAACTAGACAAATTAAACGGTAAGGAGAGACAAAGATGATAATAATTAAGTACACGAGAACAATGTGAAAACCACGCTGTGTAGTAAGTCAGTATTACCAAGGTAGGTTAAGGATAAAAACAAATTGTTTTTAGACACATAAAGGGGGGTTTAATTTACGTATAACCAAGGCTTCAACAAAACTTAGTGTACAAAACTACAAAGGTTAACTTGATATCAACTTTATTACCTGTCTCAACCAAGTGTTTCTCAGTGGGGGAAGATATTTGTCTATCCTGTGATCTTATTTGATCATTGGGATTCTTTTGTGTTTGTGGAAACTTAGGTATGTGTTCTGCCACCCCTACTTGCGGCTTACGACCGTTCCTTCCTATGTACATACTTCTACGCACACATGTAAATTGATAGACAATGGGATGTTACACAATCACTTACATGCTGTTTGGGTCTCTGGTGAAGCACGGACCTTGACCTTTTGATAATGATGTGCTGGACTGCACAAAATGTCCTATTAGTAGCTAATTTAGGTCTTCGTTTGAACATGAGACTATTTGGTTCACCTCTAAATGGCAAGATAATATAGGCTCGATTTTTAGGCTCCAAAAATGTCACAGATCTCATCGTATTGCTACCTTTCCAACGGTTTATAAATCTCCATGAATAACTGTTATTCATTAATGTTTCAGCTAAGGGTTTCGTGTCCCCTTCAGTAGTATCACTAATACAAATACGATTGATATTGTTATTATTGGTTTTGATTGTTTTAAATGTGACTTAAGTTAAAAACAACGAGTAGTAAAATACTAGTCGGTTAATTATTATTATTAATGGCTTTATTCAATATTATATTTTGGTAATGCAATACGACTGTGTGATAACTGCTTGCAAGCCGGTCTACTAGTGTACTACACTAACTGACAATTCCTAAAATTAAACAACAATGAAAAAACCATCTAAGCTTGTTTGAATGGACTCAAACACTTACTACATAAACTATATGAAATGGTGATATTCGTCATTGTAGCCAGGATTGTTTTTGAACCAGCTTCTTGAATGTTTTATCAGTAGAGTCAGTGGTGTCCCTTCATATTGAGTCCAGGCTTTCTCGTTGAATATATATGATTGGGTGTTACGTTACTAGGACCAATAAGTAGTTCCATAAAGAGATGTCAGTTATACAGTGTAGAAATGCAAAGTTGATCATTCAGTCTGCACCCCAAGTATCGTATTATATTTGACTAGGTTTCTACCAACTTGGGATTTTATCTAAAAAAAACCTATTGGCCTTGAAGGGGAAGGGTTGCAGACAAGAGAATATTCAATGTCAACGGATTGTTGCTGTCTAAACTAGTTTCTGAATAAATACTTGGAAGTCACTGTCAACGGTATTAGGGCTTGCAGTTGTTCAGCAAAATAAAAATTTAACTTCTAGCTATCCTAATGAATTTGTATTCGATGAAGACATTATCTAGTCTTAGATTGCCCTTAATATCATCCTGATATAATACCAGATGTATCATGCAGCACATTCTGGAACTAAGTGGCTTAGGGTTTCGCTACCAACCCTCCCCCCGACCTTCATTATTTAAGTAGTTACTATGATACCGTGTCTCTACAAAACGGATGTATACACACAGTACTGCAAATAGCTTACTGGGTAACGAAATACTTTGTGTTACATACATTGTACTACCTCTTAACTTGCCGACGATACATCGTGAACAATAAAGATATTGATTTATCTAGTTCTTTTAATAAATAGGTGACTTGAATTATAGTCTCGTGTCATCATTTATGTATGCGGATTGCTTAAGCGAACAAAGAACAGCTTTAAATATGTCCTAGTAAACATAGTTTCAAGTTAATTCAAGCCTATATGAATGAATTTCAGTCTTTATACTTAAGTTGTGTGAGGTGATGCTCCTGGACAGGACGCATAGTCAATTGTAAATAAGTAGATATGGAGATTTCATGGTGGAAGAAGGGAGTTCATCCAAATTAGTTTAAAATACATGGACACAGTGATTCACTATAACATGTAAGCATTGTACATAAGAGATTGGTCTGTATGTCTAACAAGACATTATCACTCATTAAATACTACCTCTGCTCATATATTTATCATCTCTAACGTCGTTCTCTCATGTTTTTCTTCACAAATTATTGCCTTATTTAGGTCACCCATTCTTGATATGCTTTTGTATCAAAGTAGATTCTGCTATGTGTGCAAATTAATGAATAGCATGTTGTGACCCAGTATCTTTCTGACTGTTAAAACCCATAGTGCAGTCTAATTAGTTAAATAAGAAGAGAATATGTGTACACATATGGCTACACCAGTTGACAAGAAAATGATAGTTTCTTTTGATTTATCATTGCCATGTGGATATACTTTTTACCTGTTGACGCGTTTATGGTTGGGCAACTATTCATACCTGAAACCTATTCCTATAAAATTGGCCCCCAAATGCCTTGGTACGGCCGAGGGTGGGGAGAGTTAGCTCCCTCTCTCGAGATGCTCTCACATGACCACGTGCGTACAACCACTGAGAGTGAAGTACTACTCACTGCTTCCTCTCATCATGGGTGTTGTTTACGAAATTGAGAGGATGAAAAGTGAATGTCCGGCGCTTTAAGCGGGTTGGTGGATATAGAGGATCCACCTATGAGAGTAGAACAACTCTGATTCCAAACCAATGATGTACATGGGCTCCAGGATTTTGAGGGGACGAATGTCGTATTAGCCAATAGTTGGCTACCAGCTATCAAAGGATTGCATCTCCTGACGTTGTCCCACTGCCTTGTGGATCAGACCTATAGGCCTAAGGCTCCGAGTGTGACTCCCCAAATAAAACCGCCTTGTTCGGTCTGGGCATCTGAGCAGAGTATCATAGCCCACACACAAATATAGTGACTTGGGTGACATATGTATTTGGTGCCCTTTTGTACCAATATTTATGTGTCCAAACAAATAAATACTGCCATCATAGAAATTTAATACGTATGTTATATGAAGATATTGATCACCTAATTTACACTATTAATTAACGGTAATTAATCATAGGAACTCTCCTCTTAAAACGAAATAATAAATTCACGACAGGAACATTGAGATATTCGTTTTCTGGAAAGACCAGTGAGAAGTTAGCAGCCAGTCACAATCGGTCCATAATATGGTCTAGAATCCTGATGAAAACTTAGATTCATGAGTCGTAAATTATCTGTTACAAACAAAGGCGTTTCAATCGGTGATTTGGCCTTAGGTGTTAGTTCATTCCTGTCATATATCGCAGTTGGTTTGGATGTCGTTGAAGGTTAATGAGTATTGAACCGCTTATTAATCCAAATAACAAACTTCTCAATAGTTCTCTGACAAAACCCCATCAACGGTATCAGGCTTTGTGCGTGTCCGTCAATTTTTAACCACAGCCCGTATCTAATAGCTGTATTTCTAAAATCAGTCAATTCTAACTACTGTACTACCATCATTCGGTGGTATCCTACTTCCATCTTCGTTTAGCTTCACCGATATCACATCTTGTCACTTGAAAAGTATCATTAATACTTAAAAAAGTGTTGTTCAACTTCAATTACACAAATGTGTATTTGATAAATTAGTTACTTTGTACACTAAACT
Source organism: Schistosoma bovis (assembly GCA_944470425.2). Classification (NCBI taxonomy): domain Eukaryota; kingdom Metazoa; phylum Platyhelminthes; class Trematoda; order Strigeidida; family Schistosomatidae; genus Schistosoma; species Schistosoma bovis. The sequence continues at coordinate 1,860,550 of OX103956.1, forward strand.
TTATGATAGTTTAATGTTAATAGAACGCAATGATCGTCAAAAATGTGCTCGAGAATTGAAACTGACCGAATGAATTATGCGAAAATGCCAAGAGAATTCATCTTTAAAACGGTACTATTACTCATGATTACATAAGTGATATATTTTACAAATCACGATTTCTGAGTGACCTAAGACGACTAAATAGGTCAAAGAATAATCAGATAAGTGTATCTTACAATAGTCATACAAGAACTGTTTACCAAAAGCACTATAAATTAAATAACACTTAGTAGTTTTGTTAAATTCAACAATGGCATGTAACTGTAGTGACCTACTTTTATCAAGAGAACGCGATTGATTTAATGGAAACAATCATTATTATAACCAATTGTACCAGTGATCGTTTTACTGTGGTCGTTTTTTAACTGTGCTAAAGACAGCTATATTACCGCTCCTTTATCTTCCGATTGTGACCTTGCACTGGTTAGTCAATCGCGACTCGACTCCACGCTACATAACAAATCGAAACGAACATTACGTACACAAGATAATGAAAACTGTTACCAATAAACAAGCGTTTAAAGAACATATAAGAAATAACAATAACTGATACAAATTTCAGCAGAATACAATTACCTCTATAAATGTGTTAAACGTCACAGATTCATGAAAACATGTGATGTGAAGCCACATGCAGAAAAATGATCGGCAACGATATAAGTTACTGATTACTAGTAAGTAGTGTAGTTATTACACACGCAAAAAGGATGAGTGGTGTCAGTGGTGATTATGACTTTCATTGGTGATAGGATTCCATTTCATTTATAATCCATTCCTAAGGGAATTTATAAGCACTCTATAAGATCTTTTGAAGATTAGACTCTGTTTTCTTATCAGCAATAGGCTATCTGAATGATCCTATTTACTATGATTGATCATGACAGTTCTCTCGGGTACTACGGAATTCAAATGTCTATTCAAGTTGGTCAATTACTTTATAAAAGTATGGTTGGATTATATTCAGCATGAGTCTCCTTAAGATTTAATATCTACCATAAAAGAATCTAATGATCAGACATTATCCAACATTTTTTGTTCATGTTCAAACACAGCAGTTTCTATATTTGTTTGCTTTTGGTCCTCTTTTTGACAAACCGCTATCTTGTAAACCACGGTTTCGTGTGTATCTCAGTCGTGTAATTACACTCTTCAATGGATTTACAAGTTCTCAACTCTGGTTTAAATTTGATCTGAATCCTTACGGTACTCGAATCTGGTCTAAAATTAGATTTTTGTTATCGTGACCTGACAATGACGAGGACCAGAAAAATGATGTACAATACAGACAGTTCAAAAGAAATAAACGATTCAGCAATTGAAAATATTGTTTCTCTGGGTTCTAGGGTGAACTCACCTACTTCTTTAAATCGTGTTTTTAATAATGTAAGTCTTAACCCCAGAGTTAGCTGTCTCTTGGTAGAAATCTATGTAAATGAAGAATGTAATTTAAAAGATTAAGAGGCAGTTCTTAAAGAAATAGAAGTAGAAACAAATGATTGAGTTAGAGATCGAACAGTTTCAGCCTCAGCTTCATAAACGGCTATTAGAACTTAAACGGACACCTTTTAACAAGGTTAAAAACGAAGGAAGGATTTCTGAGCTGAGTTTCGACCCAAGGACTTAATTCACATAATTGCCATTGGTCGCTAAGTGACGAACACAGATCTAACCTATGCTTTAAGACGTACGGTAGGGGTAGGGAGAACGTTTTATGTGGATGATTGTTTCGTTTCAGTGGAGAAAGTTTCTGAGGCTTCCAAGTTAGCACATAACTTGATGCGTCTTGTAGATCTCAGGGGTTTCCGTCTACATAGATGGGTTATTATTAATGACGATGTGCCGAACGAGGTTTTTGTGAATGATAGATCAGATAACCTTGTTTTACATAAGAGATTCGGGAGGAAGTATACAAATAACTTTAGGACATGGTTGGTTCACTCAGTTCGACTTTTCTATTTGATGTAAACTGCCCCGACCGCCCAACTACTAAGAGGGGTATCCTATCATATTCAGCATCATTGTATGATTTACTTGGGTTCCTAGCACCACTATCACTTACGTTTAAACAGATTCTGCAAAAGCTGTGTCCTAAAAACCGCAGATGAGATGAGATGATTGATAGAGATTTGTGCTTGTACTGGGAAATTTGGTTGTAGGAAATTACAGGTGCCAAAGCGTCAAGGATTCTACGATGTTTTGAATACTGACCCATGTAGTAAAAAAGGATGTCATTACAGTTGTTTCCATATACTTCAGAAAGCGATTATGAAGCTGTAGCTTATATGATATTGGAGTATGATATAAGAAGAAAGAGATGCAGGTGCATCCTTGGCAAATCTAGAATAGATCCCCTAAAATTTGTTCGTGTTCCTCGTCTTGAAATCCAAGCCACAGTACTTTCAGTGAAACTGATGAGACAAACGATAGAAGAAATAAAAGTAAAAGATATGACTGAAATCCACCTTTTGACTGACTCCATGATGGTATTTGTTAAGTTCTACAGACAACCAATACGCATAGACAACCTTAAGCAACTAGTACACAGAAAGAACTTGAAAGACTCATACTCTATGCCTGACGATTAACCAAATATTTACTCGAGCGAAGAGGAAGGACGCAAGACCAATGTTCAATAGTCCAGGATCCTTATTATTATTTCAGACGTTTACTTATATCCAAACAAGACCAGAATAATAATCAGATTAGTTAACAGTATTAATACGAAACAACAACAGTGATGATGGGAAGATGGAATACTGGGTACACAAATAATTGAATGAAAGACACTATAGCAACAAATCACGGTTCAAATAAAAGCTTAGAGCTATGACTATAAGAAGATAATGAAACCAAAACGTTCAATAAGATTTAATCAATAGATAACAATAAAATCCTTGCTTCAAAAGTTTTTACTTCACAGTTAAATCATTTCTTACGATACCTCCCTTTTCAAGAAGAAACATTGATGAAACTTATCATTAGACTTCATTTTGATCGTGATTGGTTTTCTTCGGATCCATTTCAATCTTCTTAATGGTGACTTGAAATTGTGTGACCAGATTGTTTGATATGTATAGAACGAATGCATATAGTTTTAAAGAAGAACTTCATCATCTCATTTCTGTTACATATTACATAGAATCTATAAACAAATAGTTTTATCCTTTTACATTATATTGAAATAGTGGTTTCGAAGGACGGAGAAAGACATATGGTATGCGTTTGCACTTTCCTTTTCAAATGCTTCTCTTTTTGAAAAAACACTAATCAATGTCTACACACTTATCCTGATACACGCGAAACATTTTTACATTATTCAAGTACCTACTTGTTGATTAAAACAGTAGTTTGAATATATAACAAAAAGGTGGCCCTTTTTATATGGATAGTGGTTAGTAGTGGAATCCAGTTTGACGCGCGTTTCGCCTATTTGGGACTCATCAGCTGGATGGACCTGCATCTCAGAGTTGATATTCACTCCGGGACTCGAACCCAGCACCATTCGCTCCAAACACCATCGCGTTATTTACTTAGCTACTGAGTCTTCATAGCCACCTGTTTGTGCAATGAGGTGAAGTTATAAATTCACTTAACGTTGTTTACTTGTAGCTTCTTAATATTATTTAGGACTGCAATTGGTTAGTTCCTAGTTGGGATATAGGACTAAACACGGGTCCTGGGTTCTATTGCGGAATCCACCTGTACTGTTTGGGTTGTCAAGTGAAAGTCTGGATGGGTTTTCGGTTCTCCTGAAAACCAATATAAAATTACTCTGGCCCACAAGTGTATATTAAATAACAGTGTGAATAATTACAAACATAACTACATACATACTACTTATATTTATCAACATCAGTAGTACGTATCACAAAATAAGTAGAACATTGAGCTTCTACGCTAATCAATCTAAAGTAAGTCATACTATTTGATTGAATAAACAAGTAAACTGAATTGAATAAACACAAGGTTTATATAATACATAAATGATAAAGTAGAATATTACTTACAAAATATATTTCAGTAGTAAGTGGTTAAATTGAGAATTAACAAAAATAATGATATGAATTCTTATTACTTCTTTTCAATTGTTCTATATACTCAATCGAAACTCTTAAGTAAAAAGGAAATTCATTATCTTTAAGAATACAATATAATCTGAACATACCAACCTATGAAATTATAGTATACTATTGAATAAGAATATAAGTACTATGTTTCGTTCGATTATATATTACTCTATAGCAACATATAGTGTATACAATTCATGAGTATAGTTAGTATAGCCAAGTTTAATCGGAATGATGAATAATTACTTAAAAAGGGCTTCTTTTGTTTAGATTTAATCAATCAACATATATTCAGTAGAAAGAGGTTAAGAATTAAACATGGAATTAATTATGAAATAGTACATCAATATTAATAGTTGAATTCATGAGTCGATCTAAGTTAGATCGCCATTAAAAACCTAGAAGCAATGGATAGCTTTTTCGTCCTGTTATAAGACTTTTCAGCAGTGCGCATACAGGATTCCGCTGGTGAAATTCGAACTCAGGACCTAACGGTATTGCATGGGCCAACAACCAACGGTGTTCATGGCCACGAAATTGCGCCACCATCCACTATTGTCTTCAGTGAGTCGTTGCCTCATAGCTGTCTCAAGCGAGCGGGATTTGTGGATGCGCATTGCTGAGGAGCCTAGTGTTAGGACGAAACAGTTGTCCAGTGCTTCAAGATTTTTCATTGTGGTATAGCTTTAATCGACTCATGAATTCAATTATTGACCTACTACAATCTCCAAATGACCGCCTTCATTGATAACATCAATATTATTTGTGATACCGAACATGAATATCACTTAATCGATGATTATTTTTTTCTGTAATTTAATGTAGTCAAACGCTATTGAGCAAAAAACATTGTTCATTTAATTATATTTTAGTTTATTATAATGATTAGGACAGCATTCCTACAGCTGATGAATTTTATGAAACTCAAAACGAATGTCAATTAATACCGCAGTGAGAATCTTCAATACAAACGTCGAGACAGTCCCAATGTACGGAGCTGAAACTTGGAGAACTACTAAAACCATCATCAAAAATGTACAAGTATATTTATGAACAATTGTCTACACAAGATATTCAATATTCGTTGGTCGGATACTATTAGCAACAGTCCACCGTGGGAGAGAACAAACCAGATTTCAACTGAAGAGGAATTCAGGAAAAAATACTGGGAGTGGATAGGACATACATTATAGAAATCATCATACTGTGCTATCTTGAAATCCTGAAGGTAAACGGAAAAGAGGAAGACTAAAGAACGGACTGAGTCGAGAACTTAAAGCAGACATCAAAAAGATGAATAGAAACTGGGAGCGACTGGAAATAATTCTGCAAAACAGAGTTGGATGGAGAATGCTGGTGAGTGGCTTATGTAACAGGCATAAATAAGTAAGTTTTTATATTGATTTAGAGAAAATAATGAATGAATCGGATTTCTTTCGTAACTATTCATTATTACCACTGTTGATATTATTATTATTAATGCGATCAGTAGTAATAATGGTGTCATAATTATTTCTGTGATAATGTAAATAACCTTTATATGAGTGTACTCGGGAATTAAAGAAATTCTTTGTAAGAACTGAGGATGTTTGAAAGATCTCCCAGTGAGTATTCCATGATTTATAGAGGTTGTTTAATTTCAATCAAAGATCTTTTCAGTAGAATTTAATACAAATGTCAGTCAGCCTATATTATTATATATTACATCAGTAGTCTAGTGATGTAGAAAGTTCTAAGCATAGAAATCAAATGAAAGTGACCAGGTGAACTACTATGATGATGATGATGATGATGATGATGATGATGATGATGATGATGATGATGATGATGATGATGATGATGATGATGATGATGATGATGATGATGATGATGATGATGATGATGATGATGATGATGATGATGATGATGATGATGATGATGATGATGATGATGATGATGATGATGATGATGATGATGATGATGATGATGATGATGATGATGATGATGATGATGATGATGATGATGATGATGATGATGATGATGATGATGATGATGATGATGATGATGATGATGATGATGATGATGATGATGATGATGATGATGATGATGATGATGATGATGATGATGATGATGATGATGATGATGATGATGATGATGATGATGATGATGATGATGATGATGATGATGATGATGATGATGATGATGATGATGATGATGATGATGATGATGATGATGATGATGATGATGATGATGATGATGATGATGATGATGATGATGATGATGATGATGATGATGATGATGATGATGATGATGATGATGATGATGATGATGATGATGATGATGATGATGATGATGATGATGATGATGATGATGATGATGATGATGATGATGATGATGATGATGATGATGATGATGATGATGATGATGATGATGATGATGATGATGATGATGATGATGATGATGATGATGATGATGATGATGATGATGATGATGATGATGATGATGATGATGATGATGATGATGATGATGATGATGATGATGATGATGATGATGATGATGATGATGATGATGATGATGATGATGATGATGATGATGATGATGATGATGATGATGATGATGATGATGATGATGATGATGATGATGATGATGATGATGATGATGATGATGATGATGATGATGATGATGATGATGATGATGATGATGATGATGATGATGATGATGATGATGATGATGATGATGATGATGATGATGATGATGATGATGATGATGATGATGATGATGATGATGATGATGATGATGATGATGATGATGATGATGATGATGATGATGATGATGATGATGATGATGATGATGATGAAATCTCTATAATGAAATCATCTAGGTGAAAGTATAAAACTCTTTCGAAACTATTCATCTAATTCATAAATCTTCAATGTTATCATCCTAAAATCTAACGTTTTATCTAATTTATTTATTTATTTATTTCAACACATACATAATGGTACAAAGAGGCACCAATATATATGCGCCACACAAATCTCATTCGATATGTGTGCGGGCTGTGATACTGCCCGGGTGCCCAAACCGAAGCAGGTGGTTTTCTAAGGGGGCCACACCCCGAGCCTTCGACCTGAAGGTCTGGTCCACAAGGTAGTGGAGCATCGTAAGGAGATGCAGTCCCATGGAAGCTGGTGACCAACGATTGGTTCATACGCCATTTGTTCCCGCAGGATACTGGAGCCCATGTGCACCATTGGTTTTGAATCCGGTTAAAGCGCCGGACATTCGCTTTTCATCCTCTCATTTTCGTAAACAACACCTCCGCCACTTGAAGGCAGTGAGTAGGACTTCCCTGGCAGAGGCTATATACGCGTGGCCGTGTGAGAGCATTTTGAGAGGGAGAGCGGACTCTCCCCACTCTCGGCCGTACCAGGGCATTTGGGGGCAGTGGCGGTACCGTAGACAATGAAGTTTTATCTAATAATCTTGTCTAAATTTTCTTCCTACTAAATAAAGTGCTAAATTCCAAATTCATTCACAAAAATTTTATAAATAGATTCTTCTTCTTCTTCTTCTTCTTTGATGATTTTACATGAAATTGACACTTAAAATACTGTAAAACTATATCGATCAAATATTTGACAAAAGTTCTTAAATATTGATCATTTTTTGTGTGTTTTTCCTCCTTCTCTCTCCCTCTCTCTCTCCCTCTCCCTCTCTCCCTCTCACTCTCTCACTCTATCTCTCTCATCCAGTTTTCATTAATTAACTTTAATACTTTCATTCATCTTGGTTAAAAAAAGAGGAAAAAAGGGAAAAAGGAGAAAAAAAGAAACATTCAAGTCTAAAAACAGTAAACGTTATACCATTTCAGTTTGTTTCTTTCTTTTTTCTCTCGTTTTTTTCTCTTCTTTTTTCTTTTTTTTCTTTTTTTACTTAACCAAGTTTTATTTTATTATAAAAGTGTAATAAAAGTGAAAAATAATTGAATATTGAATGGGGGTTTTTTTCTTTCTTTCTTTCTAAAATGTGGTATATATAAAGTTAATGTTTATTATATTCTGATAATTGATGATATTTATAATCAGCTATTTAAGCTGAATTAAATGGAACGGGGTTCGAACTTTAAACCATTAACTAAAAGTCATATGTCTTCACTGTAATGTATATTAATAATAACAATAATAATGACTTTATTCAGTATTGTAGATTTAAAGCACTGTTAAGGAGTCACAATTGATTGGTCACTGGGTGGTGATCAATCTCATGCTTGTCTAGTCCTTATTAGTGCAGATCGAATGCTATCGATCATGTTGCAATATGGTCACCAGTCTAGGTGACTCGACACTGCGGGCACTATGTATTGAGATTAGATGGTGGTTGGAGGTAGTCAACAGGAAACCCTGGACCCGGGTTTCGTGCTACTTGGCACTCGTCAGCAAGGTGTACCTGTGTCAAGTCACCTTAGACTGGTGGCCACATTGCAACATGATCGATAGCATTCGACCTGCACTAATAAGGACTAGACAAGCATGAGATTGATCAACACCCAGTGATCAATCAATTGTGATTACATCTCAGTCCTACAGGAGGTTAGTCACGATTCGGATAGCTCAGTGGTAACGTCTCTGACTGTGGAGCTGGGTGACACGAGATCGAATCCGACAGGGAGCATCAGTTCCCTGAAGATTACAGGTACACCTTGCTGACGAGTGCCAAGTAGCACGAAACCCGGGTCCAGGGTTTCCTGTTGACTACCTCCAACCACCATCTAAACTGTTGAGGAGTTCCACAATAGAACCAAACAACTGTCCAATACTTCGAGGTTTTCCATGGCGGTTTAGCTTCAATTGACTCATGATGTCAACTATTGGAATTATTACAATCTTCACAAAAACACCTTTCTGATATGAATCAACATATCCCCATTAGTGACTGGCTTCAAGAGGTATTTCATAGAGTTCTAGTGGAAAGCCGTTACTAGTGGAGTTCAACCAGGTATGTTGTGAGATATCAACTCACTGATGACAATGGTGTATGGTGGCTCAACTTCGTGGATTGGTTGAAGTTATACATTAACACCACTGGATGTCGGCTCAGTGGTCTAGTTCGTTAAGCTCTTGTCGCAAGACTGATAGGTCCTTGGTTCGAATCTCGCAGGGAGCGGGATTGTGGATGCGCACTGCTGAGGAGTCCCGTACTGGGACGAAACGGCTGTTCAGTGCTTCCAGGTTTTCCAGGGTGATCTAACATCAATCGACTCATGATTTCAATCTGTTAAAAACATCTGTTCAAATGATTTTTACTAATATCATTCTATTACTACCTTCATGAATCTATAGAAGTTTATAAAGATCATATTTGCTTTTATAAATAGAACAACAATTACTAAAGAGTAATTAAGAACCAAGATATAACTAAACGAGTGTCATTCTTTCCCCCCCCCGCCTCCATTCTTATCATTCAATTCAATTAAAGCATTTAGCACAGAATCTATTTATAGAATCGTTTCAATCGATCAAACAGTTCAACCCTTTATCTGAACAAAGAAACAAACAAACGAACACCGTACTAAGATTACTAGACATGATATTCCTTTTCGTACATTTCTATATGACGTAGATGAATAGGATAGATATTAGAATTCAATCAACAAATACTGATTTCATGTCTATTTCTCTTTCTATAAGTTGTCTATCTTTTATCTATTCGTAATCTATATGATTTCCTCCAACCAACCAACCAACCACCCCCGACCCCACCCACCTCTCTCTCTCTCTGTACCTTTCTTTACTAATATACCCCAGATACCTAGAATATTATTAAATCGATTTGGATAGATGACATATACCAATTATACATAGATTACGTAATAACATAGTTAACTGATATGACATTGGATTGTATATTGGCTTATGTCAAAGTATGTATGAATATAAATTAAAGAGAGTGTATAGTGTGCCTATGTTGATAATAATACATAGTTAACTGTCGTACTATAAGTAAAGATGAATAGTGGCTAGTAGTGGAATCCAGTTTGACACGCGTTTCGTCCTATTTGGGACTCATCAGCTGGATGTACCGCCATCCATGAGTTGATGTTCACTACGGGATTCGAACTCAATACCATTCGCTGCAAACGCCATCGGGTTATCCACTCAGCTACTCAGTCCTAATAGCCACTTGCTTGTGCAATGGAGCGAATTGAAATTCATTTGGTACGGTCACTTTGATTAGTTGCCATGTACTATAGTTTGGTCGATAGAATTCCATTAACACCATTGGTACTACACCAACATAATGTTCCTTCCTATTCAGTTACCACTAATCACTGGAAACCATTTTACAGTGTCACGTTGATTGTTATGCAGAAATAGTGTTCAATAGAAAGCTGAAACATAATTCATTAAGTTGATTAAAATCCAGTGAATTGGAAGTCAAATAGAATAGAATAATCTGTATTTGACAGGTTACTTCTTCTATAGTGAATGCTACTTATGTTGACAGATATAAGTAGTGTGCAATATCAATCAGAATTGGAAAGACTCCCAGAAGAAGATTGAATTGAAGAGAATAGGAAGGGAAACAATGATCAATTGTAAGAAACAAGATGCATCAAAAGGACAAGTGAAGGAAGATATACAAATCATGTATTTAATGTTTGATTTCCATATTTTACGAAAGGACTATATAATATAGCATTAAACAATAAATTGATTTTCCCAATCAATGTTGTCGTTCACTATAGTCCTAGTGACTGTGAAAACGGATGATGAGTGGCATTTATGATTGCCTCTGAATAAAACTTCTCTTAATCTAACATAATGTGCTTAACTTGTTCACGCTTGATTTACTTAGCTGAGATGAAGTTTGATTTCCATGGAATAGACCTTGTCAACTACATTTCATGGAATATCGATTAAGTAATATATCACAGTATGTTTGTCTAAGGTGTAGGCAGATAAAATTCATTTGTTATTATTAAGTGACCATATAGTTTCAACATTATTCTCTTCAATACTTCACTAAGGTTGGAGAGGATCAGATACAACTCTCTGACCTTGGAAAACACCATGTTAATACAAATTAAAAGAAAAATTAACCAATAAGAGAAGCCGTGACCAGTGGAGCTAATCCGTGTCGGGTAGAAACAGGTGTCTACCTTAGTACAATGAAAGATGGTCGCACAATTTCGTGGAATCGTTGAGGTTAGACATTAACACCATTGGATGCCGGCTCGGTGGTTCAGTAGGCTAGGCGTTCGCGCGCGAGACTGGAGGCCCTGGGTTCGAATCCCGCGAGCGGGTCGTGGATGCGCACTGCTGAGGAGTCCCATACTAGGACGAAACGGCCGTCCAGTGCTTCCAGGTTTTCAATGGTGGTCTAGCTTCAACTGACTCATGATTTCAATCTGTGAAATAAGAGAATAGTCAAATTGAGCGTGGTAGTTATGAAATTCGAATGATCATTGAGTTGAACCAAACGACAATGAAAGAAATCTTTCTAGTGAATATATCATCACTTATTATGACTAAGTAAATAACCCATATAGTTGGGGATTAAAAAATCGACAACTTCCATCAATCAATTTTGACAAGATTTAGTCTTATGATCCTGGTAGAATAGTCAATCATTGCGAAAACTGTTTCCATTGTGAAGTAATGTCAGCTAGATAAGCCTGTTGAAAGTAAATAACACTGATGATAGCAGATTAGACTTAGGATAACAACTCAAAATGTAATGCATTTACTGGTGTGAATTGAAACTACTGATTTCAGTCATTAGTAAGCTCATACATCCAACTATAATTAATGATAAGTATAGTGGTTGTGAAGATTGTTATGTTTTTGATTGAGATCATGAATCGATTGATGTTAGATCACCATTGGAAACCTGGAGGCACTGGACAACCGTTTCGTTCTATTGTAGGACTCCTCAGCAGTGCGTATCCACGATCCCGCTCGTGGGATTCGAACCCAGGGCCTTCGGTCTTGCGCGCGAACGCCTAACCTACTGAACCACCGAGCCGGCATCCAGTGGTGTTAATGTCTAACCTCAACGATTCCACGAAATTGCGCGACCATCTTTCATTGTACTGAGGTAGACACCTGTTTCTACCCGACATGGATTAGCTCCACTGGTCACGGCTTCTCACCATTATAACCTCGAACAAAACAACCCTTTAATCATGTCTAGTTTATCAATAATCATTTTAATAGTTGAATTCATTGGCTAATTGAACCTAGCCCACCATGGAAAACCTGGAAGCACTGAACGGATGTTTCATTCTAGCATTGGACTCCTCAGCAGTAAGCATCCACACTCCCGCACCTGGAGTCACACGAGCCCAGGACCTATCAGTCTCGCGCTCGAGCGCTTAACCATTAGATCACTGAGCCGGCATCCAACGGTATTAATGTGTAACTTCAACCAATGCACAAAGTTGCGCCATCCGTCCACCATTGTCATCAATGAGTTACTATCTTACAACAGATGAATTAATGACAAAACCAAATCAGTTAGATAACAGAAGTGAAAAAAAATTATTGTCATTTTTTATTTATTGTTTCTTTTTTTGGTGGTGGTGGGGGGTACGGTGGAGGTGGGAAAGCGAAGTAAAATGAAGGAAAAATGTACTTTCTAATCATAAATCAGTCAGTTAATCTGTTTACAACGTTTAAACGGTAGAACAGTTTTTTTTCTTTTAAAAAAATATTCATTAACTTACCCTAGAAATTTAACAAAGTCAAAATCTATATGTGTGTGTGTGCGTGCGAATGCGTGAGTGCGTGTATGCGTGTATGCGTGGGTATTTTTTGTTTCATGTTTCTATGATAAAGTCTAAAAATATTGAAATAGTGTTTATCCTTAATAAATAAATCGATTGTTCTTCTAGACTATGAAGCAGAAGGGAGCAAGGAGGGAGAGTGTGAGAGAGGGTGTGTGTGTGAGAGAGAGAGAGAGAGAGAGAGCACTAACTGAAGATTAAGAAAGATGAACACTTTAAAGAATCTATATTTATCTGAAATCCCAAGTGTTTATAGGTTGAAGTTATGAATTCAAATGTTTTGTTTATATCAATGTATGACTTATTGTCGTTTCGTAGTATATTATTATATCAAAATTACTGTAACAATGTGAAAATGTGCAGAGTGAAGTTGAGTGACTTTATGCATGGAGACAGTCTGTATTGGAACCTATTTGAGTTAGGTTTTGTGGTAGTTTCAATTATCAGAAAGATGTACTTGAACTATTAAAGGAACTGTTATTCTCCGATGAATCTGAATCTGTAAGCTATTTTTTTTTTAGTTTGAAACTGCTTTGTTTGAAGCTATCGCGAGTTCACTTGATCTGCGAACGAGAACAAAGACTCGGTAACCAAAGACCAGTAAGCTAGTTATTGATGCGTCCCAGCCCCGTTAACTAAAGGGAGAAGTTCACCTTCTGGAACGGAGATCAGCTTGTTGTTGAGCTTCATCTCGTAGTGGGGGTGCTGGTAAGTTGAAGGTATCAAGCAGGATGTCAAGGGGAAGATTAACTCCTGTTGATGGGCGGTCTGGAGTTATCCGCTAACAGAAACGTTACTACCAGACTATTCAGACTAAGGTTGACTTCCAATAGAACTGTGATATTTACATTGACTCATCATTGAAAAGAAATCAGCTAACATTAAACTTAATTCCAGGAATTTTTGTCAAGTATCATCAATCACCTAACATATCAACATAGTGCACACGATATCGCTACACTTTGACTAACGTTCACATTAAAACATGATGAACAGAAATCCGTTAGTGCTAAGGATTGAACAAATCTGACACAACGAATAAAGGATAAGCGAAGAAATATTTATCTTCAATTAGTTTTTTAATTATTTCTTCTTTTATGAAAAACATGGATAGTGGCTAGCAGTGGAATACAGGATGCGCGTTTCGTCCTATTTGGGACTCGTCAGCTGAATGTACCTGCATCTCAGAATTGATGTTCATTCCATGAGTCAAACCCAGTAAAGGTATATCAGTTATTCTATTCAGTTCAATGTACTCTCTTTTTTGATAATAGACTTGTTTCATCCTTCGTTTCTACTATTCATAACATTCACGGAAATTTTCACAAGTTATGATGTTCAACTTCCTTATCTGTTGAATTTTCTTAGTCTACACATATGTGATCACCAGTTAGATGTTAACAGTTCAGGAATCGACATCTGAATAATGTACATTCTACAAATGATTGATCATTGGGTAGTGATCAATGTCATATATGTCAGGTCCTTCTTAATGCGAATCGAATCCTATCGACCAAATGGCAATATGGCCACTAGTCTAGGTAACTCGGCATTGAGTGCACTATGTTGAGATAAAATGGTGGTTGGAAGTAGTCAACAGGAAACCCTGACACACATGATATTGACCACCATTCAGGGATCAATCAGTTATAAATACATTTCAGTCATACAGGAGGTCAGTCGCGTACCGGATAATTCAGTGGTAAAGTCTCTAACTATGAAACTGAGTGATACCGGATCGAATCCGTCAGAGAGCATCAGTTCCCCCAAGATTAAAAGTACACCTTTCTGACAAGTGCCAAGTAGCACAAAACCTATATCAAGGGTTTCCTGTTGACTACCTCCAACCACCTTCTAGTGTTCATTCACTTCAATCCATATTTTCAGCAATCACGATGTCTCTGATTGTACAATTTTGTAACTAATATCGAGAAAAGTCGTAAACTTTTCACAAAAACACAAGAGAACAAATAACTTGTTGAAATGTCCAGATAGCAGGAACAAACAGCCCAGATATTTAAGCAGGCCGCCTTGTATATTCATACGTTGAATGGTATGAATTTTTTAGTTTTATTCAATACAATAAGTTATAGTTGAGATCATGAGTCAATTGAAGCTAGACCACCATGAAAAACCAGGAAGTACTGAATAGCCGTTTCGTCCTATTGTAGGACTCTTCAACATGACGATCTAACTTCAATTGACTCATGATTTGAACTATTAAAATTATTAAAATATTCACAAAAAACTGTTGAGTCGACTTCCTTCAGAGGCCCTAAATGAGTCGAAGAGTTTCCGTCCAATCAGAACATGATGGAGATTTCTAGAATATCACTGTAGTATGCTACTATATGACAGTAGAATAACATGCTTCTTTGGGGACTGGCCGAATTATAATATTGATTTAATAAATACCCGTCAATTTCTATACCTATCAAATCGATAATTCTCTAGCTCTTCTTCTGTCTTCTGATTTGCCACGGTGAAGTTCCAACGTTCGAGTGCCATAATCTTAAACCGTATTCTGTGTTAATCAAGTAGTGAACTTAACAAAAAGCACCTTCTGATAATAATAATAATAAGTTATCATTTGAAGAGTAGTGATCTATTTAACACCATCTGTCAATAAACAATCAAAAGAAAAATGGAGGTCATAATAAGAGAATCAAATTTGACGCCAACAACAAAAAATCCATCTGTTAATCATTTAAACAAAAAAAAGATAATAATCAATTGAAAACAATTCAAATGAATGATTAGATTGTTTTAATAAATTACCTTTTCAATCTGTTCAATAATCTATTAGATAAGTATAGTTTATTGATAGTACTATTCATGATAATAGCAATACTACTTAATACTACTACTTACTACTACTCCTACTCCTATTACTTCTAATCCTCCTCCTCCTCCTCCTCCTACTACTACTACTACTACTACTACTACTACGACTGCTACTACGACTACGACTATTACTACTACCACTACTACTACTACTTATGCTTGTTACCCCTCATGGAGGAGTAATCGTTGTTACTATTTATGATGATGTAACATATGTTCATTGTTTCAATGTATACATTCAAATAAATTAATAAATTGTATATATAAATATAATATTGTTTAAATAGATGTGTATTCATATACGTCATATTCAACATTATCATTCCAATCTTTAAGTCTATTTATTATAACTAATAATGATAATAGAAAAATAAACATTGATGATTTCGTTTAACATTTATTATTCTTTATTAAGATTGGATTGTGAAAACTGTTGAATGGTATTCAGAATATTAAACGAATGAAGTTACTTACTTAGTTACTTCTGTTACTCCCGATGGAGTCTAGGCTACTGACTAGCATTCTCCAACGCACTCTGTCCTGGGCCATCCTTTCTAGTTCTATCCAATTGTTGTTTATTCTTCTCATATCTGTCTTCGTTTCTCGAAGTAATTTGTTCTTTGTTGTTCCTCTTCTTCTTCGTTGGCCCTGAGGATTTGAAGTAAAGACTTGTTTTGTGATGCAGTTGGATGCTTTCCTCTATGTATATCCTATTCACTTCCAGCGCTTCTTCCTGAATTGTTCCTCCTCTAAGATTTGGTTTGTTCTCTTCCAAAGTAAGTTGTTGCTGATAGTGTCTGGCCAACAAATGTGAGGTATTTTGCGTAGATAATTGTTAATAAACATTTGTATCTCCTGGATCATCACTTTTGTAGTTCTTCAAGTTTCCTCTTGGAGCCCCTATGGGGCTACTGTGAGTCCGAAGCCAGGAAGAAGGAGGAGGGTTGAGCATGAGGTTAGCGACTCCATTCCATGGAAAACTAACTAGCTAAACAACGCTAACCAGGAGAAATAATTCAAACGAATAAAGTTAAACAACCATTAAAAACTTGAAAGTCCTGAACAGCTATTTCGCTCTAGTGTAAAACTCCACAGTATTAGTGTGAATGTTAAGCATTTGAGTGCGAGACTAAACATCCTATGGTGGTATCATGGATGTGTACATCTGAGGAGTCATACGCAAGGACGAGATATCCGTCTAATAGTTTCAGATTTCTGGTGGTTATCTACCTTAAACTAGTTTGTGATCTCAATAATATATATTAGAAACTTAGTTGAATATTTTTGATTCACACACAATTAGCTTACAAGTTACAGTAGTAGTAAACATTACTAATCCAATGAATCTTCCTTCTTCTATGTATTGTTCTCTAAATGTAACCATCAATCATGTTAGTAGATAACATTAACAGTACTGAATAAACATGGTAATAATATCAGCTAATTATATAAACAATGACAGAAAAGAATAGATGTATATGTGCATCCTGTGCGGATTGCCTCGATATTGCCCTAATTCACAATTATTATAAGCAAAGATAGATAGTGGCTAGTAGTGGAATTCAGGACGCGCGTTTCGTCCTATTTGGAACTCGTCAGCTGAGTGTATGCGTGTTTTCAGTTCTTCCTCTTTTCGGATTCCCTTCATGATTCCCAGTTGTGGCTTGCATCGTGATGCAGTTTGGTGATTTCCGTAATGTATGACGTGTCCTCTTCCAACTCTATTTCTTAATTTTTTCTTCAACTGGGAACTGTTTTGTTCTCTCCCCCAGTGGACTGTTGCTAACGGTATCCGACCAATGGACATTGAATATCTTGCGTAGATAGCTGTTTATGAATACTTGTATCATATAGATAATGGTTGTGGTAGTTCGCATTTAAGCTCATATATAACAAAATAGGAATGATAATAAATAACAACCATAAATAAATCAATACACAACACTTTAGATGATAGGATTCAAGTAATCTGGCCCAATACCGATATCTGAATGGTAAACAAAGTACAAAGTAGCACAAATTGCGTACATACTGTGAGAGTTACGTATACAAGTTTACACATAAACTTTTGTAATTTATATGATCTAAAACAGTTTTTATAACCCCTATACTCATACATGCTGTTCGTTGTTCGCTTCATGTTAACAGTTAACTTATACTAGTTGGAAGGATCTGTGGAGAATAGTTTGATTTGTAGGTGATTTTATTCACTGATTGACATCAGTCAAAATAGAAAGGGCAAACTAATAGACAAATAATTTATGGTAGTATAGAACTCTCCAACTATATGAATTTAGCCTGAAACTTAATTCAAGACCTTAGTCCTCGTAGTAAGCGTCAAAATGGTAAACTTTTGATCTACGAGCTTCCCAAGATCTCTAAAGAGCTTAATTTTGTTCCAAAGTGAAGTCATGAATGTACTGTGTTGAGAAGTCCCATGCTAAGACTAAATGGCTACATAATGCTCTTTAATTTTTGATGGCCGTTTAGCTTTGGTCAGTCCATGAAGTAATGCTGTAAAATTCAATAATCTGTTCAACATCTCTGTGCTTACAACCAGTTATTTCGACCTGACAAACCAAATAATTTACAAAAACGGAAAGTGACTAATTATCAACTGATTAATATAATCAAAATTGATCGATATTTTTCCTATACCGACGCTGTTAGTGAGCTTTTTTTCAATCATTTCCAAGATCCAATTTTCTTACACATATATTTTGATAAATCAAAAGGCATTTCCTGGAGTTCTAGTGAGAAGCAGTGATCAGTGTAGTTCAACCGGATCAGTTGTGAGATAGTAACCCACTGAAGACAATGGTGGACGGTTGCGCAATTTCGTGAATTGGTTAGACATTAACACTGTTGGATGCCGACTCAGAGGTCTGAAGGATCGACGTTCGTGCGTGAGACCGGAGGTTCCGAGTTCGAATCCCACAAGAGGGGCGTCGATGTTCACTGCTGAGGAATCCCATACTACCATGAAACATCCATTCAGTGCTTCCAGGTTTTCCATGGTGGTTTAGATATAATAGACTCATAAATTCAACTATTAAATCTATCTCATTTTATGAATGGACATCAAATTACAGATGAATATTATATCCATACAAAATTGTATTCTGTCTCAAACAGTAGACGAACCCATTGACCATTTCAACTGTATACAGGAGAATTCTAAAACAATGCACTTGTTTCTTGTATATTATTCTTTACTTATATCAGTTAGCTGTGATTATAATAATTGGTTACATTTGTTATGTAATCAAAGAATAATCATGTTACTAGCATAAAAATTAGGTAACTATAATCATTTCAAAACTACGGTAAGCAATAATTCAGTAGCTAAGCAAATAACGTGATGATGTTTAAGGCGGACGGTACTGTGTTCGAGTCCCGGGGTGAACATCAACTTTGGGATAGAGGTACGTCCAGCTGACCAGTCCCATTGGAGACGAAATACGTATATTGGATTCCGCTGCTACTTACCATTCATCTCTACTTATGATAAGAATATGAATAATAGACCCTTGTAAAGTCTTGGATTACGAAAGGTAGGAATAAGTTGGTTCAGTATGAATGGGATAGTGTAATTGTTTTATGTGTTTGAATAAAATCACATAACATCACCGTAATAAGAATGAGATTGCTGAAATAACAATTAGATTTTTATGATATCCTAATAAGTGGAATGTTGTATTTCTGACGTTTCGTAACTTAATGTAAGCCGCTTCTTCAGAGTAGATAAATGAACAAAATATAATTAACATAAGTTTAAATAGTACAAAGGAAACAATGCAGAATACTTTTCGTACAATCAAAATTATAATGGGTCTGAATATGTCAATGTCAATTAATTCTTGGCTATTCGGATAAACAGTCCATGTTTGATGAATAGTCAGGCATTCCCTTCTATTGAGGGCGGAAGGATTTAACATTATATGTAACGCTTTGGTTACTCGCCTTACTTTATACTTAGAAAACCCTTTGTGAATTATTTTGATATTTTTATTACCAATTTGAGGGATTAATGAAAATTCTATAGTTTACAATGACAGGTTGATCTTAGTTAGATGCTCGCTACAAACCTTGTTGATCTGGGATCCGGTCTCTTGTAGAATCATCCATATGTACTGCTGTAGATCAACATATTAGGACGAAACAGGTGTCTGGTGTTGTTCCTGGCTTTCAACAACTATTTAAATTCATTCTGTGATGTTAACTATGAAATTTAATAATGTAAAGAAATACCATATTTTAACATAAATTTTAAGTTGATTCACTAATAACAACCGTTATGAGATTAGTTTTAGCATCCCATTGATGCTTAGGTTTGCAATTGATTAGTCTTTTTTGGTCTATGTGCATGGTGTATGGATTGCCTCGATATTATTAACAAAAATAGATAGTGGTTAGCAGTGAAATCCAGGATGCAAGTTTCGTCTGGACTCAATAGCTAAGTGTATAACATGGTAGCGATGACATTTGAAGCAAACGGTACAGGGTTCAAGTCGCAGAATGAACATCAACTCTGTGATGAGGGTACATCCAGCTGACATGTCCCAAATAGGATGAAACGAGTATCCTGAATTCCACAGCTGGCCACTATCCATCTTTGCTTGCAAACTAACAATATTGTTTTATCTTACTTTCTATGCTCTATTCAGCAAATAAATAGGTCTATAAACTACGAACATTTGTAGTAAACTAATGTTCATTCCTTATATGTTCACCGTAGATTTGAATATAAAGAACGCTGTTGAATGACATAAATGTTGACTGTCTTTAAAACGTAGATGACGCCTAAGGATTTCCGGAGATGTTATAAACAATAAAACTATGATGTGAATATGTAATATCACAATTACATAGTAGTTTAACCATTATTTTTCTGACCTCATTTCATTTGTTTATTGAATAGATAGCTTACAACGATGATATCAAGTCATTCTATATGGTTAGTACAAATCATTCGAATTCAATTTTATTGCTAACTAAAATATTTCAGTAAGACATATCCTCATTCATGATTAACTTTGTTCTGTTCAACTTATCCTACCCCCACAACATCATTGTTACTACACAATCGCCAAAGTTATCTTTGAGGTATTTATGACTAAAAAGAACCTACTGTTAAAAACTGAAATTACACATTAAACTAAGTGGATAACATGATGGCGTTTGGAGCGAATGGTACTAGGTTCGAGTACAAGAGTGAACATCAACTCTGAGATGCAGGTACATCCAGCTGACGAGTCTCAAATAGGACGAAACGCGCGTACTCTATTCTACTGCTAGCCACTATCCATCATTGCTTAGGTTAAACTTACTGTTTATTAAATCGTAGTCAATATGGTGAGACTATAATTTATGGACGACTTTTGGGTGATGCTGAACTGACCTTGAGAGTGTCCACTTAATAAGTAAGACTGAATGGGTGTTATAAACCAGTGTGAGGAACTCGAGTTATGATTTAAAATTGATGGTTAAAGTTAAGAATTAGATTTAGGATTTTCATCACGAACTGACATAAACTATAATGCCAAAACTCTAATTCGCCAAATGAATGCTTGGAGTTCGCGCCAAAATCCGAAACCAGTTATCTCATACATGATTGGTTCGTCTATGAATTGTAATTTAGCCAGTGATTCGTCATGTTTCTATCTTAGCAAGTAGCTTTGAATGTAGATTCCTTACTATCTGGGAATCGATACCAATGCATATCTTGAAGGAATATTATGTTCAGTACAAGATTCGAACTTATTTAGTGATAAGGTGAATGAGATCACTACTGAAATATTGAATTAGTAGTTGATCTCTTGTTTAATTGAGAAGTTTATATTACTATATATATAGCTGAGAATAATTAATAATGATGTATTGTCTAATTCATCTTAACTTCAATGTGCAAGATGATTATTCCAACAATTTAGTTTGAGAGTAAAATATAGAGGACTTTTAACAAGAAATCAATATAAATTCACTTTGTGTTGTTTTATTTATATCTTTCCATTGTAAAACAACACCAAGTGAGTTTAAACTTCACATCATTGTACAAGCAAGTGGTTATCATGACTCAGTAGACAAATGGATAATGTGATTATGTTTGAAACGAACGGTACTGAGTTCGAATTCCGTAGGGAACATCAACTCTAGGATGCAGGTACATCCAGCTGAAGAGTCACAATTAGAACGAAATGCACGTTCTGGATTGCACTGCTTAAAGAAATCAATGTTTTTCTCTCTTTTTGTTTGTTTGTTTGTTTAAGGATTGATTGATTTCATTTACATTTAAAAGTGAACTTATATGAATGATTAAATGATTTGTTTCTATGCACAACAATGTTATACTACTTATATTATGTCCTTTAGTAGTGTATACATGTATATGAACTATTGTTCAGTTCTTAATGTCAGTACAAAGTGGACAGGTATATATTTATATACATTCCGTAATGTTATTACATAAAGGTTTTTTTTTGTAGAAACGTGAATAGTGTATATATATATAGCTTGGTATATACTACTAACCAATTTAAGTAACAATGTAAATCAGTAGGTGATTTGTTCTATTTTAAAGAATATTGATTAAGAAATAAATCAAGGACACTGATTTAACATTTTGTTTTTCATACTGGTGGTCAGTTACATTTATCTGCATCTTATTATTATTGGTATTTATATTGATATTCCGATTGAATGTTCATTATTTGAAATGGTAAAAAGTTTTTCACTGAACTATAGAACAGAATAGTAGTTCCATGAAGTTTAAAGCTTTAACAACCTATGAAATTTCTAAAACTCTCCACAGAACCCATTCTGATAATAATCAACTGCTCACTAATGACTGACTTCAAGAAAACTCCTGGAGTTCTAGTGAGAAGTCGTTACCAGTGCAGTTCAACCAGGTTTGTTGTGAGATATCAACTCACTGAAGACAATGGTGTACCGTGGCGCAACTTCGTGGATTGGTTTAAGTTAGACACTAACACCGTTGGATGCCGGCTCAGTGGTCTAGTGGTTAAGTGCTCGCGCGCGAAGCCAGTAGGTCCTGGGCTCAAGCCCCGCGTGGTGCGGGATCGTGGATGCGCACTGCTGAGGAGTCCCACACCAGGACAAAACGGCCGTCCAGTGCTTCCAGGTTTCCAATGGTGGTCTAGCTTCAACTGACTCATGATTTCAACCTGTGGAATGAGTTAATATTGATAATCGATTGAAATCTTAATGAAAACATTCTGTAGATGAGTCGTCATTAGACTAGAACTCATGTCTTGAATTCCATTGCTAACTGCTACTTAAAAATTTAATCAAACATATAACTTTAAGCAAATATATAAAGTTACTAGTTCAAGGAATTCATGCGCTAAAAATCCTGATTAATAGTAACATAGAAACATAAGTTGGTACTCATATCAAAAATGGTTAGAAAATTTCGACTGGATTGTATGGGTTAATCCATTATGAATGAAATAATCATAAAAGCACTGGAAGACCGTTTCGTCCTATTTTAGAATTCCTCAGCAGTTGACATCCACGATCCCGCCTCGTGAGATTCGAACCCAGAAGGTATAGGTCTCGCGCGCAAACACTTAACCTCTAGACTATTGAGATATTATGCAAATGAAATAATCGTACTTTCCTCATAGGAATATATATGATCTGTTGGCAAACAGATATAACTGAATGCCCTTAGCGACTATACCTTATGAAAATTATTTGATCTGTCTTACATGTTTGTACATAAGTGTTTATAAATACTTATTTGATGAATGATATTTTTCACAAGTTGATCTAGGTTAGGATGCTACTGAAAAACAGAAATCTCTAGACATCTACTTGATTAGCGTTTAAGGCTCAGTAGTATTGTGCAACAACAACCTCTCCAATAATTGAAATTAAGGTCTTCAGGTTTCAGTTATGCGCACTTTTAGGTTGCTAGTGGTACACATTTTCAACTACTATAAATCTATCATATAGCGTGAAAGCTTCCAATGTAGGTAACAAGATTTCATTAGATTAAGTTTACTTGAGTGTTTTTCTATGAAATGTGACACAATACTATGACCACCAAATTATCCACAACTCTGTACTGATAATTATCATGTACTCATTAGTGAGTGGCCTCGAGAGGGAACAATTGTAGTTCTAATGAGAGGCCGTGGCCAGTGGTGTCCAACAGTACTGGGTGTAATGAAGATACCCATCGAAGACCATGGAAGATGATCACGCAGTATAGTGGATTGACTGAAGTTAGACTTGTACGCCACCAGATCCCAGCTCGTTGGTCTAGAGGATAATCGTTCATGTGATAAATCAAAGGTCTTGGGTTCCATTTCAGGACGTAGGATCGTGAATAAACATTTCCAAGTGTGACATAGACATCCAGTGCTTCCTGGTTTTCGACAGTTTCCAAGCTTTGACCGTTTCGTGATCTTACTGACATTTAACATTATGGTGGTCTAGCTTTAATAGACTCACGAACTCCCCCAATCTGATAATTATAAACATTTCTTTAATTTTGTAATCCATTCAGGATTACTGATTAGTTTAGCCTCGGATAGACATAAGAGAACAGCTGTTTCATTTAACATTATGAGTTGATATTATTTGGGATATATGTACCACTCAAATAACTTGTAATTGTTATGGTACTCTATTTTTCACAATCGGATCCAGTGTAAATTTATTAGTCAGTATAATTCTATACTTACTTACTTACTTACGCCTGTCACCCGTCTTCGACTAGCATAGGCCGTCCACCAGCATTTTCCAACCAATGCTTTCCAGTTCTTCTCACTTGTTATTTATCCCTTTCAGTGTCCGCTTCCAATTCTCGACGCAGTTTATTCTTTGGTTTTTCTGTTTTCCGTTTCCCTTCAGGATTCTAAGTTGACGCTTGTTTCGTAATGAAGTTTGATGATTTCCGCAAGGTATTCCTATCCACCTTCAACATCTTTCCCTAATTTCCTCTTTAGCTAAAAGGTAATCCTATAGATTGGCAAAATGTAACTAAACAACTGTCTTATTAGTATTTTACCAGTGTTAAAATCATCAGCATATAATGGTATTACTTGGATCAAAATTGGAAGTCAAATAGAACAGGTAAGAATAATAATCGAAGTGGGTTGAGAACATTATTTTATTATTTATTCTTCAATCCAACATTTATATTCTGAGTTATTTTTCTGATAGACATTAGACAGAAATGAAACGTGGAGAACTACTACAAACATCATCAGAAAGGTACAAGTATCTATAAATAGCTGTCCACGTAAGATACTCAATATCCGTTGTCCGGATACCATCAATAACAACCTAGTGTGAGAGAGAACAAACCAGCTTACAGGTAAAGAGGGAATTAATAAATGGCGTTGGAAGTGGATAGGACATACATTACGGAAATCACCAAATTGCATCACGACACAAGCGCTAACTTGAAATTGTAAAAGGAAACGGAAAAGAGGAAGATTAAAGAACACACTGATTTGAGAATTGGAAACAGACATGTTAAAGATGAATGGTGACTAGAAACAACTGCAAAGGATTGACCAGGAAAAGTTGGATGGAGATTGCTGGTGGATGAGCTAGGTTTCTCCACGGGGGGTAACAAGCGTAAGTAAGTAAGTAAGTAAGTAAGTAAGTAAGTAAGTAAGTAAGTAAGTAAGTAAGTAAGTAAGTAAGTAAGTAAGTAAGTAAGTAAGTAAGTAAGTAAGTAAGTAAGTAAGTAAGTAAGTAAGTAAGTAAGTAAGTAAGTAAGTAAGTAAGTAAGTAAGTAAGTAAGTAAGTAAGTAAGTAAGTAAGTAAGTAAGTAAGTAAGTAAGTAAGTAAGTAAGTAAGTAAGTAAGTAAGTAAGTAAGTAAGTAAGTAAGTAAGTAAGTAAGTAAGTAAGTAAGTAAGTAAGTAAGTAAGTAAGTAAGTAAGTAAGTAAGTAAGTAAGTAAGTAAGTAAGTAAGTAAGTAAGTAAGTAAGTAAGTAAGTAAGTAAGTAAGTAAGTAAGTAAGTAAGTAAGTAAGTAAGTAAGTAAGTAAGTAAGTAAGTAAGTAAGTAAGTAAGTAAGTAAGTAAGTAAGTAAGTAAGTAAGTAAGTAAGTAAGTAAGTAAGTAAGTAAGTAAGTAAGTAAGTAAGTAAGTAAGTAAGTAAGTAAGTAAGTAAGTAAGTAAGTAAGTAAGTAAGTAAGTAAGTAAGTAAGTAAGTAAGTAAGTAAGTAAGTAAGTAAGTAAGTAAGTAAGTAAGTAAGTAAGTAAGTAAGTAAGTAAGTAAGTAAGTAAGTAAGTAAGTAAGTAAGTAAGTAAGTAAGTAAGTAAGTAAGTAAGTAAGTAAGTAAGTAAGTAAGTAAGTAAGTAAGTAAGTAAGTAAGTAAGTAAGTAAGTAAGTAAGTAAGTAAGTAAGTAAGTAAGTAAGTAAGTAAGTAAGTAAGTAAGTAAGTAAGTAAGTAAGTAAGTAAGTAAGTAAGTAAGCAAGTAAGTAAGTAAGTAAGTAAGTAAGTAAGTAAGTAAGTAAGTAAGTAAGTAAGTAAGTAAGAAAGTAAGTAAGTAAGTAAGTAAGTAAGTAAGTAAGTAAGTAAGTAAGTAAGTAAGTAAGTAAGTAAGTAAGTAAGTAAGTAAGTAAGTAAGTAAGTAAGTAAGTAAGTAAGTAAGTAAGTAAGTAAGTAAGTAAGTAAGTAAGTAAGTAAGTAAGTAAGTAAGTAAGTAAGTAAGTAAGTAAGTAAGTAAGTAAGTAAGTAAGTAAGTAAGTAAGTAAGTAAGTAAGTAAGTAAGTAAGTAAGTAAGTAAGTAAGTAAGTAAGTAAGTAAGTAAGTAAGTAAGTAAGTAAGTAAGTAAGTAAGTAAGTAAGTAAGTAAGTAAGTAAGTAAGTAAGTAAGTAAGTAAGTAAGTAAGTAAGTAAGTAAGTAAGTAAGTAAGTAAGTAAGTAAGTAAGTAAGTAAGTAAGTAAGTAAGTAAGTAAGTAAGTAAGTAAGTAAGTAAGTAAGTAAGTAAGTAAGTAAGTAAGTAAGAAAGTAAGTAAGTAAGTAAGTAAGTAAGTAAGTAAGTAAGTAAGTAAGTAAGTAAGTAAGTAAGTAAGTAAGTAAGTAAGTAAGTAAGTAAGTAAGTAAGTAAGTAAGTAAGTAAGTAAGTAAGTAAGTAAGTAAGTAAGTAAGTAAGTAAGTAAGTAAGTAAGTAAGTAAGTAAGTAAGTAAGTAAGTAAGTAAGTGAGTAAGTAAGTAAGTAAGCAAGTAAGTAAGTAAGTAAGTAAGTAAGTAAGTAAGTAAGTAAGTAAGTAAGTAAGTAAGTAAGTAAGAAAGTAAGTAAGTAAGTAAGTAAGTAAGTAAGTAAGTAAGTAAGTAAGTAAGTAAGTAAGTAAGTAAGTAAGTAAGTAAGTAAGTAAGTAAGTAAGTAAGTAAGTAAGTAAGTAAGTAAGTAAGTAAGTAAGTAAGTAAGTAAGTAAGTAAGTAAGTAAGTAAGTAAGTAAGTAAGTAAGTAAGTAAGTAAGAAAGTAAGTAAGTAAGTAAGTAAGTAAGTAAGTAAGTAAGTAAGTAAGTAAGTAAGTAAGTAAGTAAGTAAGTAAGTAAGTAAGTAAGTAAGTAAGTAAGTAAGTAAGTAAGTAAGTAAGTAAGTAAGTAAGTAAGTAAGTAAGTAAGTAAGTAAGTAAGTAAGTAAGTAAGTAAGTAAGTAAGTAAGTAAGTAAGTAAGTAAGTAAGTAAGTAAGTAAGTAAGTAAGTAAGTAAGTAAGTAAGTAAGTAAGTAAGTAAGTAAGTAAGTAAGTAAGTAAGTAAGTAAGTAAGTAAGTAAGTAAGTAAGTAAGTAAGTAAGTAAGTAAGTAAGTAAGTAAGTAAGTAAGTAAGTAATTATACTTGACTCAAATTTAAAAGAAAATTTATTGTAAAAGTGTACCGTTCTTTCATTGCCTGTTTTGTAAATGATATTCTCATGTAAGATTAGCAATCTTTCTTTCAGTGCTCAATATGTTTATGGAATCACACAATTCAAGCAGTTCTCCATTCATCCAGTATGTCAGTATTGTGCATAACAGTGTACTTTTCATTGGACATATCATAGAGAATGATTTGAAATAACCTGACTTTTCCTCATCAATTTAAACAAGAAAGAGTTACCTTAATAGTAACTGGATTGGTGAGACTATAATATATGAACGAACCAATCAGATTTAAGATAATAGATCTTTTACTTTAGCACGAAATTTATCCACTCATTTGGTTAAATACCATTTTGTCATGATGAAAACATTAAATTTAATTCATTCTCATTAATATATCACCTTCATTTAATCCTAGTAAATAGGTAGGCATTTCAAGGTTATTCTAGTATTGTTCAAAGGTCGTCTATAAATTATAGTCTCACAGAACCGACTGATGAACAGTACTACTAAGTACCTTCTGGTAGTATGGGTTACATGATGTTCGAAGCTTAATTATTAAATAAATTTTAGCAATATGTATATATTGTACTTATAATTGTTGTAATATAGTTAGAAATGAAAATGTCAATTTTACCGATTAATTGTGCTCAGTAATTGATGATTGAATAATTTTCAATAAGTGAATTATCTAATATATTATGGTGGATGAGCACTGCTGAGGAGTTCCATAATAGGACGTAACGTTCGTCTATTGCTTCCAAGCTTCAATAGACTCATGAATTCAAGTATTAAAACTACTATAATATTCACAAAAACCATTTCTGATAATAATCATCATATGATCACTAGTGACTGACGTCAAGAGGTATTTCATGAACTTCTAGTGAGAAGCAGTGACCATTTGAGTTCAACCGGGTCTGTTGTGAGATAGTAACTGACTGAAGACAATGGTGGATGGTGGCTCAATTTCGTGAATTGATTGAAGTTAAATATGCCCTTCAGATCAGTGATCTAGAGGTTAAGCGTTCGTGCACGAGACCGAAGGTCCTGGGTTTATAATCCAGAGTGTGGGATCGTGGATACTCACTGCTGAGGAGATCCATACTAGGACGAAACTGTCATCCATTTCTTTCAGATTTTCAATGGTGGTCTAACACCAATCAATTCATGATCTCAATCAAAAACGTAACAATCTCCACAGCCCCATGCAGATAAATATTCATTAGTTTTTCAATACGTTGTGCCATGCTTTCGTTGATCGTTTTTCTCCTTTAGTTTCAGCTACTGTTAACTTTTCAAAATCATCATTATTGAGTATTGTATCAGATGTTGTCATATATAATACATTTCAGTGGCTTAATTAGAAGCATTTTGGCTTTTCTTTATGAGCATCGAACCTGACTTAATAAATGTGTTGACGTAGTTCATTAACTAAAAAGAACTACTTATTTCTGATTTAAATTATCACTGTCCGTTTAATAAAGCATTAAGTTACATGAAATCAAACATGATTAACATTATCATTATTTCAATTATTGAGATCATGAGTCAATTGAAGCTAGACCACCATGGAAAACCTGGAAGCAATGGACCACCGTTTCATCCTATTGTGGGACTCCTCAGCAGTGCTCATCCACGATTGACTCATGATCTCAACAATTTAAATTACTAAAATCTCCACAAAACCCCCTTCTATTATTAATTATTACCATTGACAATTGATTGATCACTTGGTAGTGATCAATATTATATATTTCAGGTGTTTCTTAGTGTAAATCGAATACAATCGATTAAATTACAATATGATCCATACTTTCGGTGACTTCACATCTTGTGTACTTTGATGAGATGTAAGATATTGGTTAAAGATAATCAACAGGAAACTTTAAAATTAGGTTTTGTGCTATTTGGTACTCATCAGCAAAGTTTATTTGTATCCTTGAGGATACTAAATTAAATGACGAATGAATTTCTCCGAACATCAGGAAAACAACAGTCAGTTAGTCGTGTATCATTAAACCATGGAAATCTGTTTATCCAGTACCGTTATCAATCAACTATACACTTTATTTGAAATCTAACTTACTGGTTAAAATGGTAATGAATCTAACAAACATTTACAAATAACATTAGCATACTACTGATTATTATTCAATGATTGATCAATTAAGTAGTTTGATGAAATCAAGTGAAATATTGTATATTTTATTCAACATTATTTCCGTACGCTATGACATGGTTTCCAGTGATTAGTGACCATTGAGTAGTAAGCAAAATTATGTTTGTGTAATGCCGGTGGTGTTGATGGAATTTCATCGATCAAACTATAGTATGTGATGACTAATCCAAGTGACTTGACATCATGTATACCATGTTAAATGATTGGCGCCAACTAGGTTACAGGAAATAGTGACTAGTCTTTTTTGTCTTAGATGACACTAGTCATTAAATTCTATCTGCAGTCTTGAAATAATTTATGTTCCTGCAATAGTAAAGTGAGAAATTTTCATTGTAGATCTAAACAATAGAGTGTTTAGTATTGGTTAAATCACTCTCTTCATAACTGTTTAGTATACTGAAATCGTTCTCTTTACCCACAATTCAAAATTACTTGTTATTATTATACATTATTTCGTACTCGTTTTTCAGTTACTTCACTATGGTTTCAAAGGGGAAAATTGTATGAAGTTACATTGATTGACTGTTTGAAATTATCTTTATCATAAAAGCATGTATCCATCTCTGGTTTCGTGTGATGTTCTTCATCGTAACTCAGAAGAGTTACATAAGTAAGCTGTCATACATCAATGTTACGTCCTAGGTCTGTCTACTCATCACTAATGTATAGAAGATAACTTGTCACAATCTAAGTTAAGGCCTTCACATAATAGGCTAATTAGTTTAATCTTGAAGCCAGAATTGTGAAAGTTCAAAGTGAGACTAATTGCTTTGAATAAAGAGACATAGATTACTGATTGGTTGAAACGCGTGCGATAGAGAAGATGAGAAGACTGTAACACTATTCGATTTATTCCCAATTCCGATTCACACACCGATTTAGTTCCGATTCAGATTAGTACAATAAAGATCCATGAATAAATAGATGACTAATATGACTATATTATGCGCAAACAATTAGAAAACTACAATGATGTCCAAAACTTAGAGTATTAGGATAGAAAAATCAAGTACTAAGGGTTATATTTAGATTACCATAGCTTTGGAACGGAAAAGGATATGACAATGAATCATACATCAAACAAAAGCTTATGGTTTATAAAATAAACTGGCAACCAAAATAAATATTAGTGTTTTACAAGCTTTGAATTAAATGAACCAACGTCCCTCCCCCCCCCCAAAAAAAATAGCTTCCGTTGTTGGTCATAGTTTCTTTGTTTCTCTGTTCACATTAATTAACGCGAATAATATCGATTTCTCTAAGAGAAGTTACTATAAATGGACAATAAAGATTGATTAACCTTTAGACTTTGATCATTCATTTTTGGTTTGACAAGGAATACTCATATAAACATTTGTAGAATATGAGTCAGTTGAAGCTAGACCACCATGGATATTTCGTTCTAGTATGGAACTCAGCGGTGCATATTCATGATCCCGCCTTGATGGATTCGAACGCTTAACCACTGGGCAAGGCATCCAACGGTATTAATGTTTAACTTCAACTAATCCACGAAATTGAACGTCACATCCACTATTGTCATCAGTGAGTTACTATCTCACAACAGACCAGGTTGAACTCCATTGATCACTGCTTCTCACTAAAACTCCAGTGTTTCCAGGTTTTCTATGGTGGTCTAGCTTCAATTGATTCATGACCTCAACCATTGAAATTACTATAATATTCACAAAAACCCTTGTGATATTTATGGATTAGTTCCATTAGAAAACTATCAGAATGGTTATCTCATCTCATTTCGGTAAATCTATTAATTTGATCAATTACTATGTCGAATGATATAATACACATTTCTTTTGATGACAGTCTATAATGATTATTCATTGAAACTACCTTATCAATCATAAAATTTATAAGAACTAATTCCAAAGTTGTTGAGTAAATTTTAATCCCATGGTTAAATCTCATTTACTTAATCACTATTTACTTTATCTATATAACTGGTAAGTGTAAATGACTACTCACAATTGATTGATCACTGAGTGGTGATCAATGTCATGTGTGTCAGATCCTCCTTAGTGCAGAATCTCAATGTAGCCATCAGTCTAGGTAACTCGACATTGCGTGCACTATGTTAAAATAAGATGGTGATCAGAGGTAGTCAACAGGAAACTCTGGACCCAGGTTTCATGCTATTTGATACTCGTCAGCAAAGTGTACCTGTAATTTTGAGGGAACTGATTCTCCCTGACGGATTCGATTCCGTATCACCCAGCTTCACAGTCAGAGACGTTACCACTGAGTTATCCGGGCCTCGACCAACCTCCTGTATGACTGAGATGTATTTACAATTGATTGATCACTGGGTGGTAAGTGATCAATGTCATGTATATTAGGTCCTTCTTAGTGCACGGGATAGAATCCATCAAAAAGTATCATTTCCCTCAAGATTACAGGTACATCTTGCTAACGAGTGCCAAATAGTACGAAACCCGAATCCAGGGTTTCTTGTTCACTATCTCCAACCATCATTCTAAATTACTACTCTTCTCCCACTTGAAACATACATCAAAGTCAATATTGACCTATACCCATTAGATCATTGAGCAATTGTTTAAGACAATATAAATGATCTCTTCTAATAAATCTTTAAAATAAGATTTATCCTCATTTCTTTCTAATCACCCAAGGCTAAAATCTATCTATCTATCCAAAAATCGAATCTAGAAAGTCATTGTATATAACACAAAGACAAATCGTATCATACAGTAAGTAATGAGGTTTTTAAAACAAAAAAAAGAAAGAAACTCAAAACTGACTTCCTGAAGATGATGTACAAAAATTTTCGGAGTTTTTTTTTATATTTCAGAACCTCTGTAACCCCAAGAAACAACAGGAGAGTGTAACTGACAACATGTGCGTGTGAGGGTGGGTGGGTGTGTGTGTACAAGAAAACAAAACGATAAATTCATATTATTCCATGTAGAAATAACTATAGAAAAATGTAACATTCTAGGTCATAATAGACGGTTCTGGTGAAAGTGATCAAAGATATATATATATAAGGTAATGTTCATAATAATGATAAACAGATACACAGTTGAATAGTTAGTTACAATAATACTATTACAGTTTTCAGTAAACGTTTTACAGTTTCTTTTTGTGTTCTTTCTTTCTTTCTTTCTTTTCAAACCATATTATACTTTAGATAATATCATAACATAGTAGACATTAATCTTTCTGCCTCTTACCCTCCCCGCTCATCTAAAGTTTATCTTTTATAACCTTGATCAACTATGCATAATCTAAGTAACATTAAGCTCTATATAATGGAATGATTTTCGTTTCCGATTACTGATTTAATTTCATTAATCAGATAAATATGATTTTTTTTTATAGATAAATCTGACTTTCATTTTTGGTTTCGGTTTTTTTTCTCGAAAAAAACAATCCCCTTAAATTGAGTATTGTATGAATTGAACGTTAGGGATCTACTTAGTTGCTGAGCTGAATTATCATCAAACGGTTCATGATCTCAATCAAAAACTTAAAAATCTCCATAACTCCTATACTGATAATTAACATGTCCTCACTAGTGACTAGCTTCGTAAGGGAATTCTCAGAGTTCTAGTGAGAAGCAGTGACCAGTGGAGCTAGTTCTTGTCGGGTAGAGACAGGTATCTACCTCAGTACAATGGAAGATGGTCACGCATATTCGTGGAATGGTTGTGGTTAGACTTTAACACCGTTGGATGCCGACTCAGTGGTCTAGAATCTAAGCGTTTGCACGTGAGACTGAAGGCCCTGAATTCGAATTTTGCAAGAGGGATTGTGGATGCGCATTGCTGAGGAGTTCCATAATAGGACGAAACGGCCTTCTAGTGCTTTCAGGTTTTCAATGGTGGTCTAGCTTCAAATGACTCATGATTTCAATCTGTGAAAAATATATTAGTTTAATTTCATTGAAATCCTGGAACTTCTTGATGAACATTTCGTTGGCTCAAGATTTCAATAAAACTCAACAATCACCACAATGATATACTTACATATATTATTATAAAGATAAATTTTCGAATAATCTTGATCTAGAATCATTATTCATATAACAGTTGTGAATTCATATTGTATGTACCTATGTATTTAAAACGAACCTTACATTGATCGAATCAAGAACATGAAAACATTGTAAATTATGGTGATAATTACGTAATAGGAAATGTAGAATATGATGTATTGTTGTTTGTGTATCCAGTAACGAGAGGTTTTCTTTCAATAACTCATGTATATATATATATAATATCAGACGGGATTTTGTGGACATTGTAGTAATTTCAATGGTTGAGATCATGAATCAATTGAAGTTAGACCACCATAGAAAACCTGGAAGCATTGGATGGCCGTTTCGTCCTATTGTGGGACTCCTTAGCAGAGCACATCCACGAGTCCGCCCCGCGAGATTCGAACCCGGGATATATCAGTCTCGCGCGAGAGCAATTAACCATTAGACCACTGATATGACCGGCATCCAATGGTTTTAATATCTAACTTCAATAATATGTCTTAATACTGCGTTTATTACATATTCCATATAAATACAATTTATGATACATATTAGATTGTGATGTGTGCTACTGATGTCCACTGATATAAGTAGTATGTATCACCAATCAAAGGTGGAATGCCTGGTGATAGAAAGTTAAGAAAATTGAAGAGAAGAGAACGAGGACAGAAAATGATTGGTATGGAAACGAAGGAACAACAAAGTCTGAGATGATTGGTTGACAATTTGAAAATGAAGTATTTATTAAGCAAAGATGGATAATGGCTAGTAGTGAAAACCAGGCCGCGCGTTTCATCCTGTTTGAGACTCATCAACCGGATGGAACTGCATCTCAGAGGTGATGTTTATTCCGGGACTCGAACCCAGTGTCGCTTGCTTTAAATGCTATCGCGTATATCCACTTAGCTACTTTGTCCAGATAGCCAACTCTTTGTGTAATGGGGTGAAGTTTAAATTCACTTAGTATTGTTTTATTTGAATCTTCTGATTGATGTTTAGAACTGGAATTGAAATGAAACACATTCGTTCCCTCAATTCTGTTTATTAAGATAATGAAGACTGTATCGAGCTTTCAGTAGTAAATTCTGTTCAGTAGTTAAACGTTTTATTGTGGATAATTTTGGTACGTCTGTCAAAGTTGTTGATACTGTCATCTGAATGGAGCTGGTATGTTTAGAAGTTTCTCGGAGTGCTCCATATATCTATTCCTGTGTTCTTAAACCTCGGTAACTGTCTTGCCTTCTTTGTCCTTGACCGATCTCTTGGGTTTACTATATTTCCTTGCTAGTTTATTCGTTGTATCATATGGTTGTTTCATATTTCCTTCTCTTGTGGCTTTTTTCGCTGTCGTTACTATGTTTCTCATATAATACTACCTGTCGCCTCTAATGCTCTTTTTCACTTGCTTGTTTGCTTCTGTGTATTCAATCTATGCCTTGACTTTCTCTTCTCTTGTTCATCTGTTGTTAATTGCTATCTTCTTGTTCTTCCTTTCTTTAATCTTATCTAGAAACTATTATTTGTAAAGAATATCTCTCAACTATTTAATTTAGTTAATCTTGGACTAAAGTGAGCACTTAGCAACCAAATACTTAACTGTAACTTCACCAAATACTACTTAATGTAACCTATTGAGGTGATACCTCAATTTATAAATTCTAACTCAATTGATAACATTCGAGTTAGCAACTCTTCAATTAGATCAATATACATAAACATAAATCCACCTTAATTATGAAATACACATAACTACTACTACTACTACCTTGGATTACAAACAAAAGTAAAGAAAAGAAAAGAGAAGAAAAGGGAATAGAACATCCTACTCACCAGTTCGCCTACATTCTAATCCTTATTCATTTACTTTATTATTCTTATTTCAAAAGACAAAGAAAAACAACACTGTTTATAATATTCTCACCTACATTTTCTGTAAGGTAAGATATTAAAGCAAATCAGTCGTTCTTATATATTGAAGACAACGCCCAAAACTCATTTGATAAATTAAATACAAACTAAAATGGAAAGAATGAATGAATCAATGAATGAATGAAACATGTAATAAGAGTCCTTAATAATAACAGTAGTTCTTTCTATAAGTAATTGATCACTGAGTAGTGGGTGATCAATGTCATGTATATCAGGTCCTTCTTAGTTCAGATTAAATTCTATCGACTAAGTTGCAATGTAGTCATCAGTCTAGGTGATTTGACATTGTGTACACTATGTTGAGATAAGATGGTGGTTGAAGGTAGTCAACAAGTAACCGTTGATATAGATTTTTTGCTACTTAGCATTTGTCAGAAAGATGTACCTGTAATTTTGAGGGAACTTGATGCTCCCTAACAGATTCAGTCTTGTTGGAGACCAGAGATACTCAAACTGTGACCATGAAACCGGCAGTACATTCGCGTTACACTTGTCCGCTTGCTGACACTGCGTACAGTTGCTTACTAAATCCACGATGTGTTGGTCCATGAGGGGCCAATAAGCATAGTTTCTGGCGATGGATTTCATTCGTTTTATACCAGGATGACCAGTGTGGAATTGCTTTAGCACCATTGATCTTAGAGACTCTGGCACTGCTACTCTATCTCCAAACATCAAGCATTCATTTACGATACATAATAAGTCCCG
Organism: Schistosoma bovis; assembly: GCA_944470425.2. Lineage (NCBI taxonomy): Eukaryota > Metazoa > Platyhelminthes > Trematoda > Strigeidida > Schistosomatidae > Schistosoma > Schistosoma bovis. The sequence goes on from OX103956.1 coordinate 1,896,960, forward strand.
ACGGTGGTAAAGCTACTTCAAGTCACCATCGAGTCCAGCCATTGGTGACGTATTTCATCGCTCTCTTTATGATGAAGTCGTTCTTGGATGCAGATTGTATTTCAGCTGATTCATTGATCATATAAGTTGAGCTTTGATTTTGACACCGATGGTATTTTTGTTTGTATATCTTGTAAGATTATTTGCTAACAACGTTAAAGAATTTCATACTAAGACGAAATAGTTGTTGAATACTTCCAAGTTTTAACTTTAGTCGATAGCTGTTATCAAGAATGATTGTTGTTGTTGTTGCTGATGATGATGATGATGATGACGATGTTTTGTTTTCCATTTTATATCTAGTTTGGTAAATATTACAATTTTTAACTTATAATCTTGATGTGAATACACAATTTTGAATTGAATAATGATGGTTATTAAGCCGTTATGTTGTTGATTTGTTTATTGTTTACTATTGTACATCTATAAAGTATTGTCCAAACAAATGTACTCACATTATTATTATTATTGCCTTTATTACTCCCTATCCCTATTCCCTTAAAAATGTGGTACTGACAACAGTAGTATTCATTAGTTCGATATGTTATGATCATCACTATCATTTGATGTGGTATCAGTAAGCTTATTTAATGTAAATGTGTGTTGTGTGAGACAGAGAGATGGGGAGAAACACGATGTAGTATTTTTGACACTTCTTATTAAACTATGATTCTATTTTATTCATTCTGATATATCTATCAGTAATTAGATCATGTCATTTTATTGAATGCTTGAGTTGATTAAGTTAGATTAATGACTTATTTACTGACATATATGATAGAAAGGACCTGGTAGATCATACATTTCGTTATTTTTATATGATTTATATATCTGTGTTTGTAAAACAAAACTTTTTATTAGGTTAAGCATTTGCAATAGGTCCTGGGTTCGAATCCCACGGGGCAGGATTGTGAATGCGCACTGCTGAGGAGTCCCATACTAGGACGAAACAGTAGTCCAATTCTTCCAGGTTTCTCATGATGATCTAGCTTCAATTGACTCATGATCTCACCTATTAAAATTACTATAATATCCACAAAACTCGTTCTCTGATCATATGCTCACTTCAAGAGGTGTTTCCTGAAGTTCTAGTTAGAAGCAGTGAACAGTGGAGTTCGACCGGATCGGTCATGAGATAGTAACCCACTGAAGATAATGGTGGATGTGTTACTCAATTTTGTGGATTAGTTGAAGTTAGACATTAACACTGCTGGATGCTGGCTCAGCGGTCTATAGAATAGGCGCTCGCCTACGAGACAGATGAGTACTGAGTTCGAATCCCGCGGGCTGGATCACAGGTGCGCAATACTGAGGACGAAACGGCCATTCACTGCTTCCACGTTTTCCATGATGGTCTAGCCTATATCGACTTACGAATTTAACTATTAAAACTACTACAATCTCCACAAACTCTCATTCTGATAATAATAATAATAATAATAATAATAATAATAATAATAATAATACAAAGATATGGGAATCATGATAACAAAGATAGTAATATTTGTCTAAAATAGGTTGCAAGTACATTAGCTCAATTAGGACATTCAATAGTTATGATTCCTAATGAAAAATTGACTCTGAGCTTGACCAAGGTAAGAGAAGCAGTTGAAGATATTTCTTCTACACATATACTTCCGGTTTTTTTAATCCGAATGACAATTGTTTCTACCATTTGGATAACTTTGAGTCTGACAAACTGACAGAAAACTACGGATTCGAAAAATAAATGAGAAAGAATGGCTTATACTGGTTTATCACCAGTTTGCGCTAAATGGAGCTGTTCACTTTCTTCACTAGACCTTTTTTTAGCCATTACAGGCTTAGTTTATACTGAGCTACAAAACATGAGGATCAGTGTAATTCCTCACCGATCAACTTTACCATACTGAAAGAGACACTTCCATCACGAGAAGATCGAAACTATAATCACATATTAATAGTTATTAATAATTTTGACTACATGTTTTTACAACAAGGAACTTTGATATGGATTTTACTTACATGACTTTCATAAATTAAGACATTTTATCTTTATTGTACCAGATTGTATATTCGTTTCAACTGAGCATTCTTCTGCTAATAATTGAATGACTCAGTACATGAATATTCTTTCCTTTGGTATGATATCGACAGTATGCGAAATAAAAAATGATTATAATCAGAGAAGGGTTTTGTGGATATTGTATTAATTTATTAGTTGAATTCAGGAATCAACTAAAGCTAGATCACCATGGAAAACCTGGAAGAAATGGACGATCGTTTCGTTCTAGTGTGGGACTCTGTGAGACGCACTAATGTATGATCATCATCATCCTTTATCAGTGTTCAATAAGACTGTAACATATTGATCATTTTCAATCATTTTTCTGTTCTTTCAGTGTACCTGTTCTGTATATAAGGGTGTATAGTTCACTGGGGACTTGATTTTAAATATCTAAAACTGTCTACATATGTCTTCGATTAACATGACATTAGCGCATCCCAAATTATCCAACAAAAAAACAAAGAGATTGGTAGTTAGAGCTAGAAAGGTAATTCTCGGTGAAATTTATACTGATCTATGTAGCATTCATTTACTAAATAAACGGGAAAAAAACACTAAATATTGCCCACATATCAAATATTTAAAAACAGATGCGTTACAAATTCATGGACACATATCCTACACCGTTTTAATGAATCACTCCTGTTCGAATCATTAGACTGACTTCAACTGATTGATTGCAGTCAACTAAGTATAAACTACCAACCCTAATCACTACTTTCTATAACACCAGTAATGCTTTATGATTATACATATGTAATCGATTGCTGGATTACAAAGGCTGAATGTAACTGATTGTGATGACATCTCCCGAGTTCTGTATTATTAAATCATGGATTTCCTCAAATTAACCTCTATCAGAAGACACGATGACTGTTCAATCAAAACACTAATTGATGTCTACACCTGATTGTCAATTCTAAGTAGCTAATATCAGACTGTTCATTTTAAGGTATAGATCAAATTCTATTGACTGAATATGACGTATGATTACCACAATAAATGGCTAATGGTAATCTATAGGAATATGATAAATAAAGTTTTCATTCTGTTTATCACTCACTAATATGTTGTGCCTACAATTATCAATGAACAGAATATTCTTCGAAAGATGGAAACATTCAACAAAGTTTCACAACTTTCTTTCAATGTTATTCAATCATCTTAAGTTCAAAAAGATCTTTTTTTATGAAAATTGAGAGTAACACGAACGAGAACAAAGAAAAAAAAGAGGGAAAAAATGACCAGTCAATGAATCTCAGTTGTTGTTTAGTTAATAACAATTCTACACGCAATGTTTTATTGAACACCTATTCATTACTTACGAATTCTCTAAAATACAATCTCATATTAGGTCCTAAGACGACCAGTGTAGCAGCAACCTCAGCAGCAGTAGGTCTCAATATACACAAAGGGAAAAGTAAGATTCTCCGATACAGCACGGAATGCACAAATCCAATCAAAAGTGACGAAGATTTGGAAAATGTAAAAACCTTTACATATTTGGACAGCATCATTGATAAATATGGTGGATCTAATGCAGATGTGAAAGCGTGGATCGGTAAAGCAAGAGTAGTATATTTACAACTGAAGAACATCTGGAACTCAAAACAACTGCCAACCAACACCAAGGTCAGAATTTCCAACGCAAATATCAAGACAGTTCTACTGTATGAGGTGGAAACTTGGAAAATTACAAAAGTCACCATCCAGAAGATACAAGTGTTTATTAACAGTTGTCTACGCTAAATACTTCAGATCCGTTGACCAGACACTATTAGCAACAACCTACTATGGGAGAAAACAAACCAGATCTGAGTGGAGTCAGAAATCAAGAAGAAGCACTGGAAGAGGATAGAACAAACATTGAGGAGAGCAGAAAACTGCGTCACAAGGCAACCGCTCACATGGAATCCTCAAAGCCAAAGGAAGAGAGGAAGACTAAAGAACACATTACGCCGGGAAATGGAGATAGACATGAGAAAAATGAACAAGAATTGGATGGAATTAGAAAAGAAAGCCCAGGACAGAGTGTGTTGGAGAATGCTGGTCGGCGGCCTATGATCCATTAGGAGTAACAGGCGGTGCGATGCAATATTAGGTCCTGAATGGATACTACTGAAAAGTCCTATAGCGATATGGAACAACTATCTACTATTGCTTGGATATCACTGACGCTTTATCTGACGTTTTTGTGTAACGAATGGCAATTGTAAAGTCATTTAATCTACACAAAACCTTTTTCAATAGTAATAAACTAATATAAGTAATCAATCAAAACCTTTTATAATTTAAGGCATAAACCTTTCTAGTAACTATTAGTCACTTAAAGGTTTGAATTATGTTTTTCTGGTTAGCGTTTTTTTAGCGAGTTAGTTTTCTACGGGATGGGGTCGTTAACCCTATGCCCAACCCCCCTCCTTTATCCGGGCTCGGGACCGACAGTAGCCCCCGGAGGGACTCCAGCCGGAGTTAAGCATTAATTATCATAGTAAATATTTTAATACTGTCCAATCTACAACATCAAGTATTTATTCTGTTTAGTTGTTAAATATAGTTAAGACATTAAATAACTCAGTATAGTTTCCACCTTCTGGTCAAAAGTAGTTTACTCAAAGTCTTGTCATTGAATTTCATAATATGTATATCAATGACAAGGTATAGTACTTACAAATAATTGACAAATTAAGTAGATTAATTAGGATATTCGTTCTTTTTAATTATACAAGTTAGTATTAAAACTGACTATTCTATTGTGTCTTACAAGTTACCCAAAAATTATGAGACCATAGTATATGGACGAACTTTGAGAGACTCCATGATAATGTTGAGTGTTCAACTACTAAGCTGGGACTAAATGAACGTTATAAACCAGTGCTAAGAATTAAGATTAAGATTTAAAGTTGATGGTTGTACTTAGGGATTAGATTTCGGATTCTTCATCATGATCTAACATCAACTATGATGTCTAAACTCTGTTTAATCAAATGGATGAATGAATTTTGCGCCAAAATTTGACACCTGGTATCTTATATCTGATTGGTTTGTCTATAAATTATAATCTCGCCAAAATTCAGTAATTTCGTTTTCAAATACATTTGATTGTCCCCACTTTTGTTCTCGTTCACTTCAGCACCGTAAGTAAGGTTGTAGTGAACAAGAACACAAGTGGGGACAATTGAATGTACCTGGACACCAAAATTACAGAATCTATTAGTAAAAGCTGTGAATCATACAGTAAGTACTTCATTTGTAAAATGTCAATCAATCGTCTCAAACTTCATTGTTCATTCATTTCTAAACCAATTGCTTTCTGTTCTCATTCTTTCCTTCTCGATCTTCTGCTGCCAGTCATTCTGTTCCTAACTGGCGTTATATACTACCTATGCCGATATAAGTAGTACAAACCACAAGGTTAATTACTAATGAATATCACTTTTATGCTAAACTGATCTCCACAATAATAATAATAATCCCTATATATATTTAGTTATTTTAAACTGATGTATCACAATTGATCGATCACTAGGTGATGATCAATATCATGTGTGTCAAGTCCCTCCTAGTGCAGATCGAATGCTATCGATCAAGTTGCATTGTGGACACTAGTCTAAGTGACTCGACATTGCGTGCACTATGTTGAAATTAGATGGTGGTTGTAGATAGGGTCCAGGGTTTCCTGTTGAATACCTCCAACCACCATCTAAACTGGTGTATCGTTTACACATTTAATAATCAACATGATTTGATTATTCCCAATATACACAAATTTTACTGGTGAGACTATCATTTATGGACGAACTTTGAGAGAATCCATGATAAACTTGAGAGTATCTACCTACTAAACCAGGACCAAATGCAGGTTATAGACCAGTGTTAAGAATTAAGATTAAGATTTTAAGTTGATTGTTATACTTAAGGATTGGATTTCGGGTTCTTCATCATGATCTAACATCAACTATGATGTCTAAACTTTATTTAACCAAATGGATGAATAAATTTCGCGCCAAAATCCTAGACTTGTTATCTTACATCTGATTGGTTCGTCTATAAATTATGGTCTTGTCTTAGTTATTTCTTAATTAAAATCCGTGGAAATTATAGAATGAAGAATACCATCGCAACAAAACATATTTGTTTTGTTTTGTTGGGTTTTTTTTCCTTGAAAAAAATTCTATATAAATAATCTTTAAATATTGTGCCAGCATAGAATAATTTTCAAATGACATTGAATATCGAACAAACAGTTTATATTTATTATCTAAAAATAGGATTATTTGAATTGACCAATCAAATAACAGGTTGTTAAAAGTTCAAATACACACTCACACACACGCACATGCGCGCACTCCATATATAGATATATAAATACACAATCACGTTATATCCGTATTATATCCCTTCATAATATGATTAGGGGATAATTATGGGACTATTTATGAATCATATTTATTTAATATTCAATCAAATGGATCATTATTCATTGAATGAATAGGAAGTAATAATAATAATAAAAACAATAGAGGATTAAATGAATGAAGAACTAACCGCCTTACCCGTCATTCTATGATTATTACAATATGACATTACATACATGTTGGTAATATACAATCAATACAAATAGATCGAAGTGATTGTGACACATTCACACACACACATATACACACACACAAGTAATGATACCTCAAATATATACCAGGTATTACATCATCCATTAAAATTTATTATTATTATCTTGATTATCCATTTGTCAACTTAAAGATTTGAAATAAAATAATTTTTTTTATTAAAAACAACTAAGAAAACATATGCTATTGATAGTTATTACATACTATTCCTTTTTAGCTTAGTTACAATTGAAAGAAGAGAGAAAAAACATCATAGACACCAACCACCACCACCATAACAACAACAACAACAACACACTCACACAATTTCTTTACTCTCAGACAAAAAAAAATCAATAATCAATAAACGTCAGAACAAATTACACAAAAGAGGAAATAAACATTTAAAATTATTATAAAAAAAAAGAATATTATATCATGTTGTGGAATATATGAGTGCCATCTTGAAGTTTGTTTATTTTGAATCTATCCTGGCAACAAAAAACAAACAGACAAACAAACAAACGAAGAAACAGAGACGAAGGTAATAGTGAAACTGTAAAAACAAACAAACAAAAAAGATTTTTCTTCAACTTGTTTTGATATCAGCTTGTAGAAAAAACAAACAAAACAAAAGAAATCAACAAATTGGATAGTTCAACTTATTGAGAAAGAGAATCAATGTGGTAACAACAGTTAAGTAAGTGTTCTGTTTTTCTTCTCATACAATTTGAGTTAATCTATTTTAAAAGTGTTAATAATTAATTTAGATAATAACACTGTTGGATGCTGGCTCAGTGGTCTAGCGGATAAGCGTTCGTGTGCGAGACCGATAGGTTCTGGGTTCGAATCCCACGAGGTGGGATCACGTGTGCGCACTGCTGGGGGAGTCCCATAATAGAATGAAACGGTCATTCAGTGCTTCAAACTTCATGATCTTAACTATTAAAATTACTATAATGTCCACAAAAAACTTCCTTGTGATGTAATTTGTTGTTAGATCTTAGTAACTACAATCTTTATTGTTATTTATGAATGAAACAAGTTAGTTTTTTAATGAAATGGAATGGTTTAGTTAGTTTGAACACCTACACAAACACAATTTCTACTTTGATAGTACCTCATACTTTGGTTGAACTAGATTTATGCTTGAATGAATCTTTCATTAGTTGAATTTAACTGTTTTAAAAAAACGTGTGAAAACTTAAAATTTCCAAGTTTATTCCTAAAAATATATTAGTTTGTACTTGTTACATCATGAATGATCTTTGAAAAGATTAATTCAGATGTTTTCCAGAATGTTCTAAGATGTGTTGTACAGTCTTCAAAACATCTATAGTACCTTGTTACGTCAATGGGGGTAGTCCACGTAAGGTGCTGACCACGAGGTGTGACTTCGACGTTAGTTGGTTCGTCACACTATTCACGTCTAACTCGAGTAGGCCTCCAATCATTTCGACATAGATCATCTACGTTGGTGATCTACAACTCCATAATAATAATAGTTCAATGGAAATGTGAATAGTACCAGCAGACATATGAAAAATGACACATTTTAAAATATGAAATTATTATCCTTCTATCGAGGTTAGATCTATATGTAACGGACAGTCGTTTTGTTATAACATGGGACTCCACGATCCCACATATGGAATTTAAACTCAACACCGTTTGGTCCGTGCATGAACTCTTAATTTCTAGACTATTGCCTCGGTATTCAACAATGTTAATGTCTAACTTCAATCGATCGACTCGTGAATTCAACTATTAAAATATTACAAAATCCACAAATCCTCACACTGATACTTCTATTTCCAGTGGTTAATTTACTGTTTCACTTACGATATCAATTAGCTAATATGGAGACATGTTTTTGTGTTGATATCACAATATCATAATGTAATAATATATTTGTCTTTTATCATAAGTAAAAGTAGTTTACATTTTGTTTCTATGTAGATTTAACTAATAGAATCCCTCCCCCTTCGAACCTCTAAAATGTATTTTCTAAATATAAGTATCAGAATAAGATCGTCTCAATCTGTAGTTTTTAAGACAAACTTCTATTCTAATAAAGTTTTCAACTTGTTCAACTAAACAACTGAGCATCATTTTGATTCTTTCCTTGACTATCTTATTTCAGTGATTTTCATAGTATCTAATTTCATTTACAAGATATATGCTATTATCAGAAGGAGTTTTTGTGAATATTATAGTAATTTTTAATAGTTGAGATCATCAGTCAATTGAAGCTAGATCATCGTGGAAACGTTTGGAAGCACTTGGCTATCATATTGTGGTATGTGCTACTTATATTGACATAATTAGTATAAGATGTTAGTCAGGAATAGAATATCTGGCAGCAGAAAGATAAGAGGATCGAACAGTAAAGAATGGGAACAGAATGCAATTTGTATGAAAATGCAAGAATAATGAAGTCTGAGTCAGTTTGAGACAATTAATAGATATTTCGCAAATTACGTATTTCACTGGTTGGAACCATGAGTTAATTGAAGCTAGATCACCATGGAAAACCTGGTAGCACTGGACGGCCGTTTCGTCTTAGTACGGGACTCCTCAACAGTGCGCATCCATAATCCCCCACCCCGCGAGACTCGAACCCAGGACCTATCAGTCTTGCGCCAGGCGCTTAACCAACTAGACCACTGAGCCGGCCGGCATCCAACGGTGTTAATGTCTAACTTCAAACAATCCACGAATTTGAGCCACCGTACACCATTGTCTTCAATGAGTTCCTATCTCACAACAAACCTGATTGAACTCCTCTGGTAACGACTTCTCACTAGAACTGCATAATTATCTCTTGAAGTCAGACTCTAGTGAGCAGGTGATTCTGATAATTACATATTTACTATTTGATTGTTAGATTTTATTAACAAGTCCTGTAGTTTTGTGTCAAATACATTCGATTGTCCCCATCCGTGTTCTGTTCACTATATTATTACCTAGTCTTTCATGTCTTAATGGAATTCTATCGATTATGTGTTTGAATTATAGTTACTAATGTAGGAAAATTGTTATCTACCCTGGAAACAAGAACAATATCTATCAACAGTATCAAAGATACTAATAATCAATGTAAAGTCAGAATCCAAATCAATCCAATGACCTATTTATGTTTCATCATAGAATCATACCATTGAACTAAGCTATACAGAAATAGTTATTCATAGTTTAACTAAATAAAAAATAATCACATAAATATTTAATACTTCAATTCAAATAGTAACTTTGTTTGAAAAGATATTACCCTAATTTACTTGACCAACAATTCGACATATTTAGTTGACAATACAACGACTCAGTGTTCATCAATTCAGTATATCTAGTTACCTAACCATAACGTATATACAAACTAACACACACACACACACGCACACACAGAGACAAACACCTCATAGATTGAATGTTGCCAAAACCAATATCATTAATGTATACAGTTACATTCTTTATTAATAAGAAAAATAGACTTAACTCATTACTAATACTCCTCCTCCTCCTCCTCCACCTCCTCCTCCTCCTCCTCCTCCTCCTACTACTACTACTACTACTACTACTACTACTACTACTACTACTACTACTACTACTACTACTACTACTACTACTACTACTACTACTACTACTACTACTACTACTACTACTACTACTACTACTACTACTACTACTACTACTACTACTACTACTACTACTACTACTACTACTACTACTACTACTACTACTACTACTACTACTACTACTACTACTACTACTACTACTACTACTACTACTACTACTACTACTACTACTACTACTACTACTACTACTACTACTACTACTACTACTACTACTACTACTACTACTACTACTACTACTACTACTACTACTACTACTACTGTTATTATTACAATTACAGAGGAGAAAGTCAGTTTATCTAGTGACAAAGAGATGTAATTTACGACAGACGAACAATTTTGACCTTATTTGTTCAACGTAATAACCAATACAGTGTGTATGTGTATGCGTGTGTGTGCATACGTAATTGTTTTCAACTAATTACAGTTTATCTGTTTCATCATAGTGACAAGATAAACTTTCAAAGACATAGTTTAATAGAAAAACATGGGAGTTTAATATTAATACAAGGAATATATACAAATACAAATTTTTCATTTACTGGTTTTTATAAATAATAATAAACATTAAAAAAAAACATATTTCAAACTTGTTTGGGTTCGAATCCCGCGAGGTAGGGTTGCGGATGCGGACTGTTGAGGAGTCCCACAATAGAAAGAAACGGCCGTTCAGTGCTTCCAGGTTTTCCATGGTGGTCTAGCTTCAATTAACTCATGATCTCAACTGTTGAAGTCTTTTTTCATTAATCAGATATCTTTTAGTTTTGTTGCTCTAGTAACAAGATGAAGTTTTTTGTATTAATAGTTTGAATCTTCTTATCAATGTTTTTATGATTGTAATCGATCAGTTTCTTTTCCACTATTAAACACTATCTATCTCTGCTTATGACTTAAGACAATATGGAGGCGATCCGTACACGTGAATAACATGATGGCGTTTGGAGTTAATGATGCTGGATTTGACATCCACAGTAAACACCACTACCTCTGGTATGTAAGTACATTTAGCTGATGAGTTCCATGTAGGACGAAACGTGTGGTCGTCATCCATCTCTCCCTATAATAAAATCAAGTGTTTCCATCAAAAGCTGATGACAAATAAACGCCTCTACTGTTAAGTAAATGACTAAACCAGATAGATCAACTGATAATAATTAGTGTCAAGCTGAATAGAACGTCTTATCACTGACTGATATACTACTAAAAGAGTACAATAATGTATAGCTGTTTTAACTTTATATGATAAATTACACTCATAACTCCATTTTAGACCCAAATCTGTTTAAAGCCAAATAAAGCCTATTTATTCATGATTCCAGACTAGTCACCAGTGTACATTTACAATTTCATAGGTGGCATACAGAATACAACTTTAATTCTTACACTAAAGATCATTATTGTTTCCAAAAATCAATAATTAACTATCACGTAACACCGTTGGATGCTGGCTCAGTGGTCCAATGGTTAAGCGCTCGCGCACGAGACTGATAGGTCCTTGGTTAGGATCTTGCGGGAAGCTGGATCGCGGATGCGCACTGCTGAGGAGTCCCATACCAGGACGAAACAGCCGTCTAGTGCTTCCAATTTTTCTATGGTGATCTAGTTTCAATTGATTCATGATTTCAACCATTGAAATTTCTAAAAAAAAATTGGATATTTGTATTTTTAACAAAAGTTAGTACTTTGAAACTAAACGTTATCTAAGTGTAAGAAAAAGAGACTAAACATGAGGGGGGGGAACACACAGAAAATTCCCATTCAGTAGAATGAAGATCTGCTTAAAATTTTTATGTATATTCGTAATAAATAATTTGATTAATATTGATTATTTAGATAAGTGAAAATTCTGAAACATTGGACATATGTTTCTCCGATTGTGAGACTCATCAACAACATGAGTCCATATTCTTAGTTGAATATTTGGTATTTATGTATGTTACGTAGTACAGTATTACTAAACTATCAGTATCGGGATTTGTGGAGATCATAGTATTTCAATAGTTGGATTCACTAGTCAATCTAAGTTAGACCACCATTGAAAACTCAGAAGCACTGGACAGTTGCTACTGTTAAGTATGCTACTTATGTTGACAGATATAAGTAGTATGTAACATCAATCAGAAGTGGAACGCCTCCAAGAAGAAAAATAAATTGAAAATAGCAGGAGAGAAAACAGTGAGCAATTGTAAGAATAACAGAACATGAAGAATCATGAAACATGTAAACGACAATTGAAGCAAGATATGCAAATCATGTATTTAATGTATGGTTTTCATATGTAATTTAGCACTAAACAATAAATTAGTTTTCCTCGATTCGGTTCTCACTTACTACATAAGGTCCAACTGTGAGGTGTCTTAGAAGTGCACACCCACGAACCTCCCACCAGAGATCGAATCCGAAATAGCTGTCTAGTGCTTCTAGATTTTCAACAGTTTCTTAACTTCGATCGGTTTTTGATCTCACTAAAACTTTGGTCGTCCACACAACTCATATACAAATCATTTTCGGTATTTATTGATTGGGAATTTAGGGAAAATATGAAAACTAAAGAGATTTATCAACTATTGAACGAAATCTACCATAAAGTCCGTGAATTATCCTTGTCAGTAGGAGTCATTAGAAATATATATATTTGTAATAACTATCAGCAAAATTGCAAGAGAACACATTAAGTGACATTACACCATTGACATACACACAAACTACTCCTCTTATATGAAAGAATATCTTTTGTTAACAATAATACTTAAAGTGCATGGATGACACTTAGTTATGATTTATGTAAATATCGAAGGAATGGTTCATCGATGGTCATCTTATCGTATATATATCTATGTATATATGTATAAACTATTTGGGGGAAATATATTTTCTTCATTCATTTAACTTATGGTAAATAACATGTCAATTTAAGCAAACAAGGATAGTGGCTAGCAGTAACGTTCCGTACCTAGTACCGTTCGCTTCAAATGCCAACGCGTTGTCTATTTAATTACTGAGTCCAGATTAAACTTGCATCCTGGATTCCACTGCTCGCCACTATCCATGTGTGCTTAAAAAGCTTATGACTTAAGACTATATCGAGTGGGACAATCCACACAGGATAAAAGTAAAACAAAACCAAGCGAATTTAACACGTCAATTTGTTTGAAATATTATCAATAGTTGGAATCACGAGTCAGTTGAAGCTAGACCACCATGGAAAACCTGGAAGCACTAGATGGCCGTTTCGTTCTAATATGGGACCCCTCAACAGTGCGCATCCACGATCCCGCCCCCCGCAAGGCTCGAACCCAGGACTTATCAGTCTCGTGCGCGAGCGCTCAACCATTAGACCACTAAGCGCGCTGCTGCGGAGTCCCATACTAGGACGAAACGGCTATCTAGTGCTTCCAGGATTTTCATGGTGATCTAGTTTCAGTTGACAACTGATATGATGGATGATTTCTTTCACACACTAATGAGCGACATGAAATCGTGATCCGCTTTATATTTTGATGTTGGATGATTGAAAGTATCTGGCAATAAACTCTGTTCAGCAAGGTATACATGTAATCAGGAGGGAACTGATGCTCCCGGTGGGGTTCGAACCCACGTCAGCCAGCTTCCAAAAGTGAGATATTATGAATGACCTATCAAAGCCTCAAACGATCTTCTGTAAAACTTTGCTTATCACTGTGTAATAACTAATGTCATGTCTAACTAGTCCTCTAAATGTTAATGCATGCCATGTACAACCGCTAGTGGTCTCGAATGCTGTTAGAGGTATGAGGGCGGTTATCAGTTTTGGGTTGCTCACACTGTAAAAGGGTTCTTCTAGAGGTACCTGAAAACGAAAATTGGATTAGAAGTGGTATTAATGATCTGATAGCGTGACCGTAGTGCCCAAGAGACAACTGCTTGAAGCCGGTCACACATGACCTTTTTGTGAGTAATTTTCGTGTTAGCTCCGTAATTGTTGAAACCTTACCGCCGGAGGTTTATATCTATTGGATAAGATGAGGCGTGCATTTTTAGGCTCGACCTTTTCTAACCCCACCCTTACTTATGAAAAGGCAGCATCGTTGTTCTGCTAGATGTCTGAAGGAAACACCTTACTGCCATCATACCTCTGTACAGTCAACAGTACGAATTTACCCTTAGACCTTGGAGTTTGTTACTTTTCATCTTACCGCTCTTCAATCGACCTGCCTGATTGGCATGATAAGATCTCGAGGTACGATTGTTCCAGCCAGTATAGCTCAGTTGCTTCATCACGATAGACAAGCTCGACCACCACGTCAAGGTAGCAACAACGGTCAGGGAACTTGAACAAATCCACATATGTGCTCCAATATTCTCTAGTTTTTTTTCATAACTAACTAACTAACTTAAAATCAATTAAATAATAAAAACTATACATTTATGATACTACTGATTATTCTTTGATTTACAGATTTTTAATGGAAATTTTAATTCATCATAACAATCAAACTTTTATTCATTAACTAATATAATACAAACAATTGAATGACAGTTTTTGATTAAATTTATGAAAAGGTTAGATCAAACAATGAATTGTAGTTAATTAAATGTTTTAGTTTGTTAAAATAAAATAAAAAAGTTTGTTTTTCTGATGAGATCTATAATTTATGAACGAACTTTGATCAACTCCACAGTGACCTTGAGGGTGTTCATCTAAGAACTAGGATCAAATGAAGTTTATAAACCTGTGTGATGAATTCGAATTAGGATTAACAGTTGATGATTAGGGTTAAGAATTTGATTTTAGGGTTTACATCACGAACTAATATCAGAGTTATAATATCAAAACTATATTAAACCAAATGGATGAATGAATTTCATGCCAAAACACTAGACCTGTTATCTTAAATCTGATTGGTTCATCCAGAAATTAGAATTTCGCCGGTTTTATTTGTTCATTATGATTCAAAGATATGATGAACGTTACAAGACTGGAACAATAAAACTTCTATTTTATACAGGGACTTCGTAAGACGGAAGAGATATCTTAAACCATGATGAATCAGCAGTTCGATACGCTCAAGTAATGAACATTTTCACAACTGTTTCTCTTTGTGGAAAATGTTCAACATTCCATGAATATTATGAAAGAGTATAAAATAAATAAACCCGAAATGCTTTAGAGCAAATGTTAATGGCATTGGTTTCCACATTGATTGGAGAGAGCATACCTTCGTATTGTTGTACGTAATTCTTCTCTTTAAGCCTAATGTTTACTGTTTCTTTCTTGAATCAACTTTTGAACTTTATAGTCCAAGAAAATGTTTAAAATCGTTCTATTTTTAGTGAGCTATTTAAGCATAACGCTTAAACCACTTTATTTCTTCAAATAATCCATCAATGTTCATTGGATCCTTTGAAAATCGAACACACAACGTATTGATCAACAAAACTTGAATATTTAAATTTTATACCTTTACAAAGTCACAAAAATAAAACAAACCAAACAATTAATATACCAATATTGGTAGTTGAGATCATGAGTTAATTGAAGTTGGACCACCATGAAAAACCTGGAAGCACTGGACGATCCTGGATTCGAATCTCGCAGGGCGAGATCATGGATACTTACTGCAGAGGAGTCCCATTTCTTCCAGATATTGCATGGTGATCTAGCTTCAATTGACTCATAATCTCAACTATAAAATTACCATAATATCCATGAAACACCTTCTAATAACAATGAATATATACTCAATAGTGACTGGCTTCAAGAGGTATTTCTTGGAATTCTAGTGAGAAGCAGTGACCAGTGGAGTTCAACAGTGTTTGTTGTGAGATTGGTTTAGACTTTAAGCGTTCGATCGAGAAACCGACAAATCCTGAGTTCGAATCCCCTGAGTCGTGATCATGAGTGAACATTGTTGAGTAGTCCCATTCTATGACCAAACAGCCATCTAATTCTTTCAGGTTTTCCATGATCATCCAGCTTTAATTGACTCATGATTTCAACTATTAAAATTGCTATCATCTCCACACAAAAACCTCTTCTGATAGTAATATACTATGTATAGTATCATTCAATATGAAATTATATATCATCTGTTTGAAAATCATTAACAGACTTTAATTATACGAATCCTTTCTCTCTTTTTTTCCCCTTCTATTCTTTACACTCCATTTAAACTTTATATCAATTTGTGAAATCAGTGAAAATTCTCTGATTGAAAAACATTTTTTTTTCACCGATTAATCAATTTTCTATTCATTCATTCATTCATTCATTCATTAATACATATGATCACTTAAATGATTTTTTTGTTGTTGTTGCTGGCGGTGGTGGTGATGGTGATGGTGGTGTTGTTTTGATATGGGATAAATTTTTCAAACAAAAAAAAGAAGAAGAACGGGATTGAACTAGAAATGATGAAAACATGCAATTCCTTATCATTTATTCTAATATAAGATCTAAGATACACATGTTACCATTATAGAAACACACGTGCATACACACGCACACGCACACACACACACACGTATATACATATACACCTACGGACAAATAGGGATAGTTTATTCCTAACTCTCTTCTTTTTTTTTCTTTTTCTTTTCTTCTCTTTTTTTTAAAAATCCTTAATTGTTTTCAGTTTTATTTTTATAAAAAAAAATAATAAAATGGTTTTATTGTTTACTCATAGCGACAAAAAAATAAAATAAAATAAACACCAACCTGGTAATTTTTAGATTCATGTTTAGTTAAATAATTAAATTGGTATCTTAGAGTTTTGTCGCATTTTTTAACCAAAAGAAAAACAATGTAAAGCAAACTTTTGTAGAAAGATACATGAAAATTTATCACTTGAAGAAGGGAGAAGAATTGTCACCGACTGGTTGATGCCAGACACTAACACCAATAGATGCCGGGTAAGTGGTCCAGTAGGTTAAGGGTTCACCTGTGAGATTGAAGGCCCTGGGTTCGAATCCCAAGATTTTTCACATTGATGTTTAGTATCGGTCTCTTAATGGCATATGTGTATCCTGTGCGGATTGTCTCGATATTGCCTTAATTCACAAGCATTCTAGGTAAAGATGGATAGTGGTTAGCAGTGGAATTCAGGACACGTGTTTCGTCAATTGCGGTTCTAAACATCAATGGGAAGATTCTAGTAAAACAACACCAAGTGGATTTAAACTTCATCTGATTGCACAAGCAAGTGGTTATCTGGACTTAGTAGCTAGGTTGATATTTTGGTGAAATTTGAAACGAACGGCACTGGGTTCGAGTCCCCGAGTCTCAAATAGGAAGAAATATGCATTCTGGATTCCACTGTTAGTCTCCACCCATCTCTACTTGTTAATTTAGTAAATTGAAACAGATAGGAATAAAATCTATGTTCAACAGTGAATGAATAAATATATTTCTATAGTTAATATATAACTGAGACATTTATACATACTACACATGGACTCCTAATGATTTAAAACAGTGTATGGTTGTGGAGATTGTTGAATTTTGATCAAGATCCTGAATAAACCAACTTCAGAGCACCACTGAAAACCTGGAAGTACTGGATAGCTGTTTCCTCCTAATATTGGACATCTCAACAATGATCATTCACGATGCTACGCACGGGACTCGAAACCCCAGCCTGTTGTCTGGTGCACCAACGCTTAGCTTCTATCCAACTATGTCAATGTCTAACTCAAAATTCGAATCCTGTTTGTAGGGTCGTAGGTACGCACTGCCGAAGAGTCACACACTAGGATGA